>OZ010704.1:3604260-3783672 GCA_963932265.1 Thymelicus lineola
TTGGGACATTAGTCTTGGATTTTGCTTAGACAAAGTAATGTTGACTTCTAATTGACTGAAATTTTGTTAGAATGAAAAAATTAAAAGATCACATAAAACGGCTTACGTTACGGTTAGTTAAAGACCATTATTTTTGTTCAGAATTCGAGTATATACATTTTTAAAAAGCAATATATGAAGTTAAGTTAAAGAAGATTTGGGACCTTTATGTTGGGATAATTTTAAATAAGTCTGAACAAAGCATAAACACGGTTTATAGATCACACCCTTGGCTTCAAATTCGTGGAAAAATACAATAAGTTAGGCACTCTTTCTAGGTCATTGAATGAATTTTTAATGAGAAACCTTACTTTATCAAGTATGGAATATGTACGCTGACAAAATACAATACTATTTGGCACTTGGCGCTTGGCACGCCAGTGTTAGTGGATGCAAATGACATTGTGGCAGTAAATGTGATAAACAACGCGGCACTACTGAATCGCTTTTAACAGTTGTGTAGTGCTTGGATACGATTTATGCAGTACTAGACGCAAAAACCATAGACAAAATGGTAATAAGTATCTTCTTGGTGTTCATAATCGTATATTTTAATGGAGAAGCTGGAATTAAACTTCGAAATATTTTTTCTGACGTTATATTACTTATGGAGCGTTTGGAAAACATTATGAGAGTAAATTTTTTAGAATGTGACAGCCAAATAGCGACATGATGAAGGTGCGTGATACTAGGATCACAGCATTCGTTGGAGTTCGATTGATAGCGCACGTCAGGTCATGGGTGCGAGCGAGATGTACGTGGTTGGATTGATAGCGCACGCCGGATCGTGGGTGCGAGCGAGAGATAACTTATAAGTAAGTAAGTACTGTATAACTTGTATACTGTATAACTGTATAACGTGCGTACATAATAACACACACACGTTTTTTTAATACTCATGACAACTATATCCATTGTGAAGAATATTTTTTAAAAGGAACATAAAATATAATTTGTACAAATGCAACTAGATGTTGCTACGAAACTTTATTCTGAATCACACTGTTGAGACTCCTTGTATAAATTATCAGCCTAGTTATTGTAATAAACGAGATATAATAGTTTCCTGCACTATATTTAAAATTGTTTCAATGAATAACAACTCCATCCATTGTGAAATGCTCATTCATCCGAATAAAAGCAACAGCAGGCGAAGTAGTTGGATGGATGAGTGCTAGTGAAAAAAAATCTTGAGCACACGTGCTTACTGACATTACTTAAACTTGTTAAGTAATATTATCGTTAGATTTTATACGGAAATCAGTAACTTAGATAATAATTGTAAGGGCTTGTGACCCTTAGAATGATAACTGATAAATTAAAAACTATGATAACTGATTTAAAAAAAGAAAATGTGTGCAATTCACACGTGGTAGAAGTGAAACTTTCCAAAATTTTGGTTTCAAGATAATGATATGAAAAAGCAATAAATCGAATCTTAAAGCAATAAATCGAAGCGCCATCTATGAATACAACTTAGCACTTTTTAAAAATCTATCTAGCAATAAAACGAATGTTCTATCTTACTCCTCACGCCATCTATGAATACAACTTAGCATTTTTACTGTCTGTATAATCGGCTGGTCGATCTACAGAATGAAAGAATGAAATTCTTATTTTTTGTTGATAAATTCTTTGAAAATATTTAAAAGAGCATTTGAAAGTATTTAAAAACAGTATAAAAATAAAACTAAAAAAAATAAAACTAAAAAAAAAGAAATATTGTGAGACGCGAACCTGCGCATCATCATGGCATCAGCATTGTGTGTCCACGTCCTGACCATTGTGCTACGGACAACTTAAATTGAAATACGAAATTAGCGGTTATATTATCTTACCTGTCGTTGCATCCGGTTTCAAATCACTAACGATTCTAAAGAAGTTTCACTTCAAAAATGTATTGATATAAAACTTATTGATAGTGATTGATAAATGATATGAGTCCGCGCGATGCAGATGATTGCTAATAATTTTAATAAAAGGCAATGAACTAAAGAAATTGATGACACGCTAATTTGTACGCGCTTAGCCCGTACAATAATTATATTATTAAAATAAAATTATTGCAATAAAAATTAAATTACAATATTTTATAGCTCATTGACATTTCAATAACATGAAAGCTGTTAAAACTTAATTATGTCGTTACAAAATAATAACACCTCACACCCATAAACTAAGAAATTAATAACCGTTTATGCATGTTCCATAACTTGTTTCTCATTTGAATGTAATAAACATAGAAGGATTAATCCTAAAACTAATTTTACACGGACATCTTAAAAGCGACTGTCCCTACAAAATGACGGCCATAAAAGATGGACATAAACAAAATTCTTGCGTTCTACTGATACACTGTTGTTAGAGCGAGACAACATTTAAACGGGTGTATAATAGTATAATAACATTTAGTATAATATGATTTGAAATAACGTTTAGATAATATAATTTTCACATGTTATAAAAAATATAACCTAATTTCATGACGTGATCTCTAATGTTATTGTATATTCATATAATCTTTATATCGCTTCGCTTCGGGAAAAATAGTAAAATAAAAATATAATATAGTCTATGTCACCCGGGGATAGTGTAGCTTACCAACAGTGAAAGATTTTTTTAAATCGGTTCGGTAGTTTCGGAGCCTAATCAATGCAAACAAACAATCAAAAATCTTTCCTCTTTATAATATTAGTATAGATAACGTTTATTTGACCTAATTTTCATTTAATCTAATTTTTAAATAATCTAACCTTCAAACGTTACATACTCTTAAAAGGTCTATAGCATGCGGCAAATAGCAAGAGGCATTCCGCATGCAGCAAGCAAGCAGCAGACATGGTTTCTGTCACGGCTCCGGCGCTGCGGGACTCTGGATGTCCCACACAGTCTTATTATTGAATATTCTATTAACGATCGATGCAAATGTGCATTATTGTGCATTATAATAATATGAAATGTTCATTAAATTTAGATCATGTAAAATCAGGAAATATGAAATGATATCAATAAATTATTTTATCATTTAATAGTTATACTAAGAAAAGTATATCGAGTGGGGTTAGTTCCGTGGGTTAGATCAAATGATCGTTAGTACTTATATTATTCTATCAACTGTTGTGTTCTCCATTTAAAAATACAGTAAGCCAATCAATTTGATCAATAGTGTTATCAAGTTGCTTTAAGGAACTATGTGTTTTAAACCGTACATAAGTATGTTAAAAATAAAGAACTAAAAGATTCATAAATAAATATTACTGTCCATATTTTGAGTTGAGGTTGAGGATTTTTTTCAATAATTATATTCATTTTTACAGAAGGTACATCGGTTTATCTGTCATTAGCTCCCTTTGACCGTAACCCATGTAACTGGTTCAAAATATCCGACAAAAACCTCCAAAAACTACTGAAACTTTGCACGCAGGAACACCATGTAGCTAGTTTTAGATAAGCTATTAGGTATTTATTATCTCGGAAAATAGAGCACTAGTATTTTTATAAAATAATGTAAAAGTAAAAGTTTGCATTTAAGATTATGTTCATTGATACATGAGATGTCATTAATAATATTAATTCCTGCTCTTTTTCCTTTAGACCCGTGTGTACATTTTTGTCTACTCATAAAACACACTATCCAAATTCATCTCGGAGTGAAATCGCATAAACTGTATCAAGGAGAAATCCCTCCGCGGCATAATGTTAAGTGAGTTTATGGTCTATAAACTTTCTTTTGAATGCTACGTGTTCCGTGCATTGGGTTAATTTTGAACGCGTGATGGTAATAAAATTATTTTATTACTCCGAAGACGGTCACATAAATTTTTCAATGACAGGCTAGGGAGTAATATTTTTGCTGTTTATGTAGTGATTTTTATGTGAATTGTAATTGCTAAAATTATGATTTTGTTATCACCATTGAGCAGTGATAGCCTAGTGGTTAGAACGTTGGTCTCCCGAACGCGGGGGCCCGGGTTCAAATCCTAGCACGCACCTCTAATTTTCAAATATTATGTGCGTATTACAAGTTAATTATCACTTGCTTCGGTGAAGGAAAACATCGTGAGGAAACCTGCACACCTGAGAGTTCTCCATAATGTCTCAAAGGTGTGTGAAGTCTACCAATCCGCACTTGGCCAGCGTGGTAGACTATGGCCTGTACCCCCCTCACATTGTGAGAGGAGACCCCGAGCCCAGCAGTGGGACAATTATGGGTTGTTGCTTTCCTTTTTTTTTTATCACCATTGATATATTTAATCGCTTTTTATGGAGGCCATTCACGATCAAGTATACTTATAAGTATACTTGATCAAGCGGTCAAGCGGACTTGACGTGGCATCCAGTATATTTGACGGTGTACGGAAACGGTATTGCTATCTGGCCATATAGCTATCTCATGCACACTGGATGGCTTGTCAAGTCAAACTGCAGACTTGACACTTGATCGTGTATGGCCTCCATTAGATGAGATCCAATTGATTGGAGGAAAATATACGACCAAATAAACCCTTCGGCACATCTTATTCAATAGTATCTATTGTATTATTTTCTAACCCTATCTAAATTGGCAACCCAAATCAGTTCGTATATCAGCTGGTTGATAAAAAAATGAAGAGAACAATGTTCAATCATTCATTGTGTTCAAGCCAAAGGAACATTCTTACAAATCTATTCTTATAAAAATGTAAGACTAAAATCAAACCAGGTTTTAGTTCTAATTAAATTCTTACAAAGCAATAAATTAATAATTGCTAACACTAATAATACGTAGCCTCGTAGCCTCGTAGCACATGCTACATATTGCTACGTTGTAGCTTGCTTCGTAGCAACAAATTTTGTTCGAGCAGCACTTTTGAATTAATCAGATTGTGTTGGCTCCAAAGCGGTTGCGGCAAAGTTGTGCGCAATGAAAAGCTTGATTTCAATTGCTTTAAACTGAGTGCAAACATCGGTGTATTTTTGTTGTAATCTAACGAGGGTGGTTCAGTTAACTGCAAAAAAGGATTGGATTTAGAATTGCTTTGAAAGAGTGAATGCAGTGGCCTGGTTTAGCTCTTTGATATCTGTGAAGATTTGTGGACGATTTAGCTGTATGCTAACATTTTTAAGATATCAAGTTCCGCACCCGGGTTACCCGCAACTAACGATAAATTTAAGGCCATGAAATATACCTAATTTTATCGACAAAAATGCCCATAATATGGGGGTCTAGACCTCTTCCTTTTGGAATGACCGCCAATTAAATTTTTTTATTATGTTAGACGACTCTGCGAAAGACTTCGATTTCTCTGGACTTAAAGGTCCCATAGATGTGAAAAATCTATTTATTGAAAGGTAGTAATACCATCTATATATTCCAAAAAATGTTGGATGAAGTTTCAAGTTACAAAGGTCATTAGAAATTATGATCCTCAGTGTAGTCAAAATTTTCAATACTTTTTTAAGTTTTTCTAACATACTTTAAAAAACTAGTATATTAACATACTTTTTTTAGTAAATGTATTGATTAACAAGGATATTATGTACAAAATGACATCAAAATAATTGCTCTAAATTGCAAGACTAGTGAATTATTGCTGTTTGAATGAGGTTTAAGCGAGTTTCCATACTTTTTGCGTCCAGCTACGTGCTTCATTGAAAAAAAAGATGTATAGTCCTACATGTGCGTGTTTTTGTCGATAAAATTTGGTATATTTCATGCCCTTAAATTATCGCTAATTGGTCGCTGGACACATTGTATATTAAGGTATGCAACTATCCAGTCTCATATTGTACGACAAAACATTTTTCTTGGCTTTAAAATGTATCCACCACTGATACTAGACTTTTAAATTAATCAGATTGTGTTGGCTCCGGAACGTCTGTGGTTCTCAAAGTTAAAAGCGCAATGGAAACAGACTCGTTTGGTGATTGCTCTGAACTCGGACATTGGCGGATTTATGTTACAACTTTCAGGTCACTGTCTTTGACACAAGTCGCTTGATCAGAATTGTTCGTAATTTTGTGCGGACTTTGTGCAATTCGTATAAAAATTTATGAAACTTTTAAGGAATTGATTTTATCTAAGGCTCCGTGTTATTGTTCTCATCGCGCTCAAAGATAATCAGATAGACCTGAGCTTTTTTATGTCGACTGATGATGATAAATGAAGGATGATTGATTCATGGTTAGTTTGTTATCTCAAAATTATCTAAGATACCCATAATGATAGCTGCCATTTATTAATATGAACTAATCTTATATGGGTCTCTTTGAGCGAAATGGAATAATCATTTAATTGACATGAATAGTTGGATACTTACGGACAAAGGATTTTGCCAACATTTGTTAAAAATACCTACTCTTTTTCATTGGCCTTGATTATAAATCAAATTAAACGTTATAATCTCGTGAAAATCCCATCCCATCATAATTTATTCAAAATTTGATAAAAATATTGGCGTTGATTATAGTTATATTATAGTCGAAGCAATATTACATGAAGAGGTCCAAATGTAAGCTGACGTAAAGTGATCGAATCGATTCGATTAGTTGCAAAAATAGGCATGATGACAAAAAAAAATCACTACTACAAAATACGGCAAGCCGTCATTATGTCTTGAACACCAATCAGTCTCAATCAGAGTGAATTACGTAAACAAATGAATATTACTATACTGAAAATGACATCTTGTCTATTACTTTATTTAGACGTGACGTCACAAGCGACGCCATGATACTTTGAAGTGTTTTGGTGTTAATTTTAAAATTAAATATATACTACATATTTATACTAAACCTTAATTTTTTACTGAAATATGATATACGTCGTAATTATAATATATTTCCCAACAATATAGAATCGTATTTCAAAATCTGTCATCATGCCCATTGTTTTTTTTCGTGAACTGATTTTTGTACATCTCTAGGGTCACTGTGATGATAACGACAAATTAGGCCTCTTAGTTAAAGATAACTATAGCATGTTTGGGTCAAATCTTGCAAGCTGTTTAATCTAACATTTTAACAAAAAATTAACCGACTTCAAATGAAGTATATTGTACTTTTGACATGGATGCCATTGTCAAATCTCGTTCAAATTTATGTGGGACCACACGACAAGCACCAGCTTTTGATTAAAAAAAGAATCATCCAAATCGGTTCACCCAGTCCAAAGTTCTGAGGAAACAAACATAAAAAAACACAGTCGAATTGAGAACCTCCTCCTTTTTTTGAAGTCGGTTAATTAGAACTACTTCTTCTCATCCTACGGAATTGTTTCACAAATAAATTTGTTTTGGATACCAATTCTTTCTATGATAATGGTGACCTGTTACTAGGCTCAGGGATGGCTTTAAACGAGGAAATTCCTTAAAGGCCAACAGCAAAAAAAAATTAAATCTTGTTTTTATAGGTATTTTTATAATATTAATTATTTATTTTGGTGGGTTAAATTGTATTCGAAGTAATTTTTATATCTTTACATAAAATATCATGACACAGAATATCATGTACTAGTTGTAAATGAGTGGTTAACCATGATATTTCTAGGAATGGAAACCACATCTTATTCCTTTGAGGATCGTGACCAAGTCCCTAATCAACAAGGAAAACAAGTTGTAAGAAAACGCGTGTTCACAATTTCTAAGTAAAATCTTAGCTATTGATTTCAGTTCATCCGAACTTTCCTCCGGAATTCGAACGCTGGATATTGTTCAAGTTTATATTGCATCCAGTAGAAAATTACTCGGTATTTTTTTCATTATCTTTAGCTTAAGGTTCTTTCTTTTTACTCTTAATTAAATTGCATGTTTTTTTCGTAACAAACGAAGTGTGTATTTTTATTGTTTTTACAAAATTCGTACATATAAAAAGTAGAAAACAATCAGGGTTCTTGTTATTATAAATTCTTTCTGAAAATTATTATAGCAGAAAATTAGAGAAAATGAGCGGGAGATAATTTTATTGCATTGTATAGTTGTTTTCTATAGTAATCCAAAACAAATATGTTTGGTGAAGAGCAGGCCCAATTCCAGATCTATAGGTATACAAAAAAAGTATGTGTGTGCTCATGTAAATTATACTTACCTCTTATTTATAAGTACCTCTCGTTCGCACCCAGGACCCGAGCTAGCAATCTAAAACACCTCCAGCAAATGCTGTGCGCCTAGTACATAAATAGTACACGCACCTTCATCATGTCGCTTTTTGGCTGTCGCATCGTAAAATTTTACTCCCATAATTTTTTTCAAACACCCCATAAGAAGTATAACTTTAAAAACATTCTATTTCACAGAAGATCTATTATTTAGGATAAAGTGATTAGATATTATACTTAATACATATAATTAGGATTATAATGTGTCTTCAAGGCAAGAGTGAATGGGCTTTTATAAAGTTAATGCGTTTTACCATCTATGACTACATCGCCACTTACCATCAGGTGGGATTATAGTCAAGCATTAATTTATAAGTTATAAAAAAAGTGATTTAGTCCAAAGTTTTGGCTAGATTTTTGACTTCCCATTAACGGCTCTCTACTGAATAAGGGTCTCTCCTCTTGAGGAGATCTTGAGCTTACTCCACCATGCAAAGCATTTTTCGATAAAAATACATTCATGAGTATTTCGTGATACCTATACGAATATGTGATTTTGTCTTTGACTTTAACTTTGTTGGAGGGGTTAGTGGACTACCCAAGGGTTGAAAGTTTCCATGTTAATAGTTTATTCGCTATTAATTTCCAAAGTAAACTGTTTGAACTGTTATTGAGTATAGAGTTGAAGCAGTTTCCTTATAAGACTCTTCAGTCACGGAACTTCTTTGTGAGTTTAGACTAACCCCGAAATAAGCCATACCAGTAAGATAGTTGAATCAAGCGCAAATTCATACACACAAGTGTACGAGTAACTCTTCAAAATTACTTTAAACAAATAAATTCGTTCGCATAGTTGTGAACAATTAAAACTAACTAAACAAGAGTCAGTATTACAATATCGTTCTCAAGATATTATAGATATAAAAGTATAACTTGCTGCACAGCTAGTACAGTCAGTTAAATAAATTAGGTATTCAGGGCACGAATCTAAAATTTTCTGTAATATTTAATATTATATTATATTGTTTACATTATTAGCAAAGTCAAATCATATCTTATGTATACAGGTATCATTGATAATAACACAAACATTCTGTAATATCAATAATTATAGAAGGTTTTAGAGTCATGGCCTGCATATCCAATTTTGTTGACTATAATGTTTTTCGATTTCTCTTCTATTAAAAACAAAAGCGAGAACGTAAGCAGGGGTTCGATTAAACCGAAATGCATAGAAATCGCTACGCGGTTTGAATTGGGTGAAGGATCTCGCGTTGTTGTTAATTAGGATTTTCGCGAGCTATTCATGGATTTGAAATAAAAGAAATCTATGGTACTTTTAACTTTTTAATACGTCTTTTTACTTGCTTTATTTGTTTACTCTTTTTATGATACGTCCCTGAATGCTGTATTTTAATTTAATTTATTATTATTGTTTATTTTTAATTACAATCATGGTACATACCACTTATTAACACGGTTGACATTATGTACAATAATTATTACAATTTAACATCAATCTTAATATTAACAATGAAAATAGGATGAACAAACAAAAGTACGGATGTTTTAAACAAAAATTGAATTTATGTAATTATTTAAAACACAAAAAATTATTTGTGGCCATGCCCTTTATAATTATGTAGACTTTGAATTCATCTAACTGATGTGCCCCAAACTGGTTTAATTTGAAAGGCAATAATTAAATATGATTTGAGACTCCTAAAAAAATGCATTAGGCATATTCAGTCCGTTCATGATGTCGATTTTCGACTTCTCCCATATATTTTTTAGGGCAGTAATTATCCACTAATTTTATAAAAAAATCATCATCAGTTTACGAAACTTAAATTTCACAATTTCGTAAGAACTGCCCACAAATATGTATACTTTCTAAGTATGTATGTATGTACTCTTAAGACGAGTCAGCCTTACTGGATGAAACTCCAAGAGTGAAGAACTCGGTAGGTGCTTCACAAAGTTCTCAACAAACGTAACTTCGACGCTTCAGGCGGAATTAATATTTCGTGCAAGCTCTTTGATACGTGGTACTGCTCTCGCCTTGCCACTTATGGAGGCTGGTACCGTTTTATTCTACGATGATTAAAGTAGAAAGTGTAACTCAAAGTGTGTTATATAAGTTGTGTTAGTATTGTGTAAGTGTAGACTTAAAGTGGGTTTAAAATTATACTTTTACTTACTTGTATTACGAGTGAATTCTTCATAGTTCGTAGCACCTATTTACAGCACTTAGCTTAGTTATTAGCTTTATTTATCATTTATGTATGTTGCTTAGCGCTCCATAGTAAAAGCGGAACCATTAATAGTTTTGTCATGTCATGTCATGTCCGTTCGTCCTACAATGAACAGTTTTCTTCATAATCTATTACATATTCATAAAATAATCTGTACACAATGTGCGCAATGCTTAGTATTGCTTAGTATGAAGTTAAAGTAAACGCCAGACGCGCTTTGTAAAACTGCACACATTTATTACAAAAATGATATTTATAGCGATTGTATATTAAAACCTATAAATGTAGGTATGTAATTTTTTATTACAATACCTGTGTATATTTTTCACGTGTTTCTGATTTGATTTTAAAACTTCCCAAGTGTAAAACTTCGAGAATTCTCGACATCTGCGATTGTTTTGTTAAGCTCTGAGTACATGTCGTAATTGTTCAACTTCGCTTCTCATTTTGCTTCTCTTTACAAAACTCGAGTTTATATCAACGTATACGCTCTTGTTAAACATTTGTTTTTAACTTGAAGGGTTGACGAAAACTTAAGGTACGGATAATACTTATATATCTCTTTCTGAAGTAATTTTCAAGAGCCTTATGTATGAATAATCTAATTGGGACTCTTAACAGCGGTAGTTCATTATGTTTCTTTTGTGTTTTAACTTATATTTATGTTTGCTAATAATTTTATTCAAACTATTAATATAATACTTACTGAGCACGGGTCTCTTGAGGAGGCCTAGAGCATACTCCACTACGTTGCATTAGTGCAGATTGTTAGAGGAGTTATGGCCAACCTAAGTGTCGAAAGTTTTTGTATCACCCGAGGGCTGACATTGATTATCGACAGTTATTTCACGATAACAACCAGGTCCAACGACTTTATGGGCTTTTTTGCCTAATATAAATAAATAAAATAAAATAATCGTCTTAAAATTGCCCTTTGAAGCACGGAAACGCTCAAGAAAGTATTGCCACTAGCGGTCACCTATTCAATTTTTTTTTTTTTAAATAAAATAACGCCTCACACTCATAGCCCCACACTAGGATTCCATGTGTCGTGGGTGCCATGGACAACACACAAGACAAGGACATTCACACCCAGACCGAGAACAGAAATTCAAACTCATCATTCAAATTTCCGCCTGGCTGGGAATCGAACCCAGAACCCTTGGCGCGGCGATCCGGCATGGTAACCATTGCGCCACGCGGGTCGTCAAACCAACCGCACCCGTTTTTTATTAACTTTGTGTATCACTTAGAATTTACACAAGCCTTAAGCGCACAGGCTTTAAGCGTTCAGCTAATAATAAATATTTATTATCAGTTTAATACTACAAGAATACCACTGCAATTGAAATATAGTTTCCACGTTAGCAACCTTTATGAATGACTTCTTTTTCGATACGACAAAAATAGATTATATACGACAGAGGTAGAAGGTTAAGATGTTAACGCAAGCTTTGCAAATTTAACTGGACTACACCGACATATTATTTATTATAATAATGATTATTATTTAACGATAATAATGGGAGTAACGGTCTTGAACTAATCATTAAAGGATTTTCGTCACTTTAGCCTTCAATAAATGAATATGTGCATAATATGTATTAGTTTCTCTTGCATAACTCACATGTATAATACATGATCGTACAGTACTTATATTTACAGTTTAAGTATAATTATGCTTAATCTAATATATAAAATTCTCGTGTCACAGTTTTCGTTGCCATACTCCTCCGAAACGGCTTGACCGATTTTGATGAAATTTTTTGTGCTTATGCGGTATCTATGAAAATCGGCCAACATCTATTTTTCACCCCCCTAAATGTTAGGGGTAGTCCACCCCTAAATTTTATTTTTTATTTTTTAGACAAAATTATTAATTTCTATTTTTTTATGATACAACATACAAAAATACATACAATCCTCAATTTTCACCCTTCTACGATCAACCCTTATTTTTTAATAGCCATTTTAGTAATTTAATCATTTTCCTCTCCGGTCGAAAACTGATCAATTGTTAGGCGATACGAAGTTCGCTGGGTCAGCTAGTGATATTATATTTTCTTTCATGGCATATACTTTTGCAATTCTCTAGCGTTACCAATAATTTTATAACGTTAATTGTTGCTTGTGCGTATATAAGCCATGCATATAGTTCAGCAGTACGTAAATCTAAGCTTCATGTATCGTAGAGTAAGAATGGTCTAAATATAGTCATCGTTAAAGTCACACGTCTTTTTATTCGAACCTTTTTGTACGTCATCACAGGTCAATAAACTTCTGGCAATCGCATAAATAAATCATTATTCAATTAGAAAATTACTTTACCATCATTACAAATCAACAAAATCTGCAACATTATTCAGAAATTATTTAAATCAGACATTACTTGATTCGCTCGCGTAATAAACCCCAATCATTTAAATTACTAAAGTAAAGAAGACATTGACATAACGAGCCATATTAAGGCAATTGTCTTACTACTAACCATAAGCAATAAGTGATAATTTTTATACGGAAATAAAGAAAAGTAATTAATAGATGTAAAGTTGACATACTAAAAATTTACCATATAATGTGACCACGATCTATGTAATTGGATCAAAATATTTATTATAAGTAGCAACGCCAGCTTGATATAAATTTAGTAATAGCTTGGTCTTCGTGATTGTTTCTCTAAATTATCGTAAGAGATCTCAACCAAGCTTGGAGTAAAGCAAAGGGCCCACAGGACACATTTTTTTAAAATAATTTAATAAGAGTTTATAAACGACAGACATATAAAATAGAAAAACATTTTGTGACAGATAAATATTTATTCTCTCAGGTCGCGGGTATTTATGATATCTTATTTCTCTTGTCCATATCAACTGTGACACAGGTTGTCCTATAGCAGAGGTATGAGTGTACAAAGTTATATTTACAGGTACAAAATCGAGAATTTTTAAAGCCAGTATGACGAACTCGTGGACTTGTTAGCATTGTCCAGGACAAAAACCCTCGATTTTGTCGTCGACTGTCAATTCGTACATAAAGTTAGGCGTGGATTTATTCGTCCGAACGACAAAGCGAACGGAGCTCTCTGTGGAATTGTATAAAACTGTTCACATATAATTTATAACTATGCGACCGCGATACCGAACTAAACTGGTCTCAGATCAGTTTTGGACGAAGCAGTTTCATTTGTGCGATATATTTATTTATTAAACTATTAACCAGTTGAATAAAAAATCATTTTTAAAATGTAGATAAAAAGTTATTATCTCGCTAATATTATTATTTGACTGATTGGCAGATCAGTTAGTTTTAATCAATGATTTAAGTCTTTGCCTTCTATCGCATCGTAGTTTTTATTATTCCCATTCTAATTTTTATCTCACTGCTGCTCATGATTCATTCGTTATCTTGATCAAATGTACTTTGGTATATAAACTTTTAGGTAAGGTAAGCTATGCAAGATTTGGACTGAACTCATTTTACTGCAATACAGATAATCATGATATTTACTTTGTACGCTGATATTTCGATCCAGTTGAATGGATCGTGGTCATGGATGAACTGTTCTTGAATGTGGTTTTATGTTTAAAGCTAAAGGTCTCTTTCTCTCTCTATTATAACATAGAAAATATTTGTTATTAATAGATGAGACGCACGTCTAATAGGGCTAGTCGCACGGAACAAGGTTGGAATACTTTAATGTTGTCAGATTTATCTTACTTTAAATTTAATTTCAGAAGATTTCACTGAGCTTGTATTTTGGACGGCACGTCTTAGTTTAATTGTTAGAAGCCTTTAGAGGATTATCAAGTCTTAGAGCCTTGTTAAATAGGTTATGTTGTTGGGTTGGTTCAAGATTAGGATCTTTGTAATTTGGTACACGGTTGAAGAAAGTCACATTGTACAGGACACAAATTCCGTGTTAAAGCGCTCATAGCCCGGCGGCTTGCGACGATCCTAAGTGATCGACAAAGTTAAGCAGCAGCGGGCGCGGTCGGTAGTTGCATAGGTGACCGCTAGTGGCAAAAAAATTATTAAGCATTTCCATGCTTCGTAGGGCACTTAAAGCCGTCAGTCCTGGTTGTTATCATAAGTGGTTAAACCGTGTCGGAGGCCCTCAGGCGGCATGAAAACTTCCGAAATTCGGGTTGGCCACTAACCCTTCCACCAATCCGCACCGGAGAAGCGTGGTGGATGCTTTAGGCCTCCTCAAGAGAGACCCGTGCCCAGTAGTGGGCCATTAATAGGTTAAAGCCACACAAATTCCGTAATCCTTCTACCTACTTCCTATTAAAAATGTAACAATTTGTGAGGATTTATGGATGTTTATTACTCTTTTGACGCAAAATCTACTGAATTATTCAAATATTTGTATTTTTATTATATTTTTATTCAAAATTATTTGAAGCATGAATTTGGTAAAAATACCAATAATCGCACTTATACTCAACTAAAGACTGCAACCAAAGTTACATAGTCCATTTATCTTTTATCGATACGAGACTAGGCTAGGCGTGCTAAGTACTGTAAATTATCTGGATATATTTCCGGTTTCCTGTATAACTTAAATAAGTTTACATTTAAGAGTAGATGTAGAGTGTTTTACTGACTTTGTAAAGTATTCACATAAATATAACCACTCAGAAAATTAATAAACCTGAGAGGATTCGGTACGTCCCTTAAGTGGTTTCAAATCTGATCCACATTTGTTATTGGTAATTAAAAATAATAATGTATACACTGTAAATAATAATGTATCCTGTAGTACGCACTGTAGAAGGAAATTGCTGAATAACCTATTGTTGAATTCTGTCTTGTAAGTAGTATATTCTTGAATGCCTGGACGAAGATCAAGTAATAGAAGGTATTCTGATATCAGTATTTGTTTCTTCCCTGAAATTAATATTGAAATATTCTATAATTATCTTTTCGTGTACACTGATAGCAGTATCAATGCATTCAACAACAATATTCAATGTATTATATATTTACACTAGCTGACCCAGCGAACTTTGTATCGCCTAACAATTGATTAAATTACTAAAATGGCTATTAAAAAATAAGGGTTGATCGTAGAAGGGTGAAAATTGAGGATTGTATGTATTTTTGTATGTTGTATCATAAAAAAATAGAAATTAAAAATTTTGTCTAAAAAATAAAAAAAAAATTTAGGGGTGGACTACCCCTAACATTTAGGGGGATGAAAAATAGATGTTGGCCGATTCTCATAGATACCGGATAAGCACAAAAAATTTCATCAAAATCGGTCAAGCCGTTTCGGAGGAGTATGGCAACGAAAACTGTGACACGAGAATTTTATATATTAGATTATTTTGTTTTAACCTTAAGTTTCTGTTACAATAAAAATATACCAGATCAGTCCCAGAAGCCACGTTCTAAAAAATAGCAAACTATTCCATACGCCCAGCAGTAGGTAAGTCAAACAACTTAAAACTATTACTATCTGTACTCTGTAGCCGCCCCTCAGTTTAGAACTAAAAAGTTTTACATAAATCCACGCTGTCGAGATAGCTCAGAGTGTATGCTCGTTACTGTCAACGCATAGAATTGCCGAGAAAACAACCGACAAAATCCTCATTAACTAGTTAATGGATATGTCGACTTAGTGTTGAGTGCTCACTACATTCCCAAATAAATACAAATGCATAATGTATCAATTCGATGTAAAATCGCAAAGCTAGTTACATGATTTTAAATTTGCTGAAATAGAATTTATAGAAGTTATAAACCGTTTTAAAATTACATTACTCTTAAAATTAAATTACAGTCTCGTCGTCATTCAGTGGATCGTCAGCTCATTTGCAGGCTATTTCCATAAAAAATATATTAATTATTCATTTTATTTTAACTCTTTATTGTACTTCAAGAAT
The DNA here is from genome assembly GCA_963932265.1 of Thymelicus lineola. NCBI lineage: Eukaryota > Metazoa > Arthropoda > Insecta > Lepidoptera > Hesperiidae > Thymelicus > Thymelicus lineola. The sequence continues at coordinate 3,620,517 of OZ010704.1, forward strand.
TGAACAACAACAATCTAAAAATAGGTAAGTATTTAAATTACAAAAGGCTATCTCTGCCAGACAACCTTAAGATACGGAATGCTGTATATAGTTAGATGAGATAAGGTGCACGAATAGCATTAAGGAAACTATAACAATTAAAAATTCAAAACACAAATTTGAAATTCTGGAATACAAAAATATGGAAAAAGGGAAAGGGAAGGAAGGAAGGAAACTGATGTATTTAAAACCATCCCAGCGTTGAATAATCAGACGGTACTGAGAGTATCACTCTTTAGCGTCGGACTTACAATTTGTCTAGCGATATATCTTTCACTGCGACCGACTGGAACGGACAACTTGAAAACAAAAGAATCGGTCAGTTTTGCACTTGAGACATTGTTACTTTATGTGATGTTATACTTTTAAAGTGCATTTTTTACCAAGTTTTATACTAGGATGTGTTGTATTTATTATCTATGCTCATTGAATCTAGTGCACTTATTTTCGTTGTATATTTATTTATTTACTAGCGCTATGCCCAGCCCACGGTTTTCTCCGCGTTTTTTTTGGAATAATAAGTAGCCTTTATCTTATTCCAAATAATGGATTGCCTGTGTGCTAAAGTTAATGAAACTAATATGTTTAGTGGTTTTTGCGTAAAGGGTAACAAAAATACAGACTCGTATTTCGTCAAAAACTTTCACATTTATAATTTTAGTAGGAAGTAGGATAAACCTCAGTTTTTGTTATTTTATTAAGATTATTTCTTGATCAATGTACAATACTTTTCTCTTAAATATACAATCAATTTTTATATACCTACCAGTAGTTTTAAAAGCCGAAGCCAAACACAGAATGGCAAGGAATATCTGCAATAATACAAAGAATATTATATACCAACAAAACAACACATTTCCTCCCCTCTTCGAACAAAGAGCGATTGTCATACGAATCAGATGTTACTCATTCGTGACTAGAAATAATATTATCAGAGAATCAGTATCGCAAACATTGGTAATGAAAGAAAAAATATTTATTTGTGAAGATAAATATTTTCTCCGCTTGCATTAGCTGTATTTCAGTGAGGGAATGAATAGTTCTAAATATAAATAGATCGTCGTTAGATAGGAATATTATTATGATAAGTGAGGTCTTCGCTTCCTAAAGGAGGCCATACGCGATCAGTTGTACTTGTCAATTCTGCAGTTTGACTTGACGCGGCATACAATAAACTTGATATGGCCGCCATTATTGGGCAATGCATGGTGACGACTTTGGTGTTACTGATTGCCTGCTTGGTAGCGTACGTAGCAGTGTATTTAGTTGCGTAGTGCTACGCCTTCTGCTTATTAGTATACGGTTGGCCTTAATCACCTTATAAATATATCCCTACTTGCTTGAATCAGCCGACAAACAACCCGTCATATTACCGTTGGGGGCTTATGTGCAATTGTTTTCTTTCTTTTCCTTTCTTTCATACCCAGCAATGCATCAGTGATATCTTTTATCCTTGGGCGATGAATTACTTATCACAATATATTACCATTATATTGTATTGTTGTATTATCATTATACATATTTTAATGTTTAATATATATTTTAGAAGATATTTTCTTAGTATCTGTTCATAATGTCAACCCTTTAACCCAGTGACCCTGTCAAGAGAGGGTTCCCGAATAATGAGCCAACCCTTCCTATTATCGAGTCTTGAGTATTTCAGATGTTTTATTTCTGTATTTTCATTCCACCCTCTGTACAGAAAATTCTAATATGGGGGCCTGCGTGTTTATTTATCACTAACACCACCCTTGCAGCAATTTAGAAAACATTTTATGGTCAGTAATTTAAATTTTAACTCAATAAGGAAAAGAAGGAGGTTATCAACATGTAAAATATCTAGTAAACATTAGTTACTATAGCGTTTTGAAGTTTTGAATTTTTAAAGTTGCATTGTGTTTTCGTTGACTGACTGACTGACCTAATAATAATAGAAAGATAGGTGGGAATTTCTATTGGCAGTCCTTACTTATCTTCGATAAATAATTTACTCGTCAAAATAATGTATTGATTTCATGGTGAAAAATATATGTTAATCGACACGAAAAACTGCAGTAACTGATATAATACACTTCATAATATAGCATGATATCGTACAGTAGTAAGGGATACATAAAATAAAATGCTTAGATTCCCTAAAAGAATTTGGAATTCAATGCTATTAATAATTTTTAGCATTCGTATTTTCCAATTCACTTACTACATTTTTATAGATATCAAGTTTGAAACTTTCATTCGTAGCAACATAAATTTTAACACAGGCGAAATTATTTCTTACTCAGCCGGCTCCTAGACTAACCGTTATAGCACAGATAGATATGGCAATTAAATTAATTTAAGTTTAGCTATAAATTTCAATACATGACCTAAACTGAATTATTTCGCTGATTTCTAGTAGTTAATGTATTTATTTATTTTAAGATTGCCAACATAATCCACACTATGAAAAATATATACGGTTACAGAGCTGAGTTTCATTTCAAGTATAGGCACAGACAACAAGTAAAAAACAAATCGATTCTAGTTGTAACAACACGGTTGTGAGTGACGTTTCCTTGCAGAGCAGGTGGTCCTAGGTTCGAACACTGGCCAAGGCATGTATTTCTGTGACAGATTAAATCTCTTCTTGAATCTTGGCAGTTTGTAATGAGATATGTGGTCATTCCACCTGCGTGATTTCGAATCTAAGTTCTATAAGCATATCATATAACTTCCGCAAACACGCAACTTTTAGCACCGCCAATTCGAGTTTCTTTGTTTGCATCGACTCTCCACGTTAAGGTTCAAGATATTGTATTTGCGGAGACCCTGGACTAAATACAAAGAACACAATAAAGGTCGTACTGAATATCAGTAGCCGTGGTTACCCGCGGCATATGCTGAGTGCGTACCTTTTTTGTTGAGCAGTGCTGCAGCAGGTTATATCGATTTCATAACTTATAATATTTTGTAAATGGTTTATTTAGTGTAAATTTTGTAACTTGTTGCAGTGCTTAGCAAAATAAATATTTTCTTTCTTTCTTTCTTTCTTCTTTCTTTCAAATAGTCTTCCAGCGAAGCCATCTAGACAGAGAAAGCATGCAGAATGAGGGGCGAGAGGGGTATAGCGGTACAGAGCTACTCGTAGTATATTATATAAGTTGCATGCATCGGTATTAAATATTTAGGGCTGATGCATTTTTGTTTCAATTAAAACGCTATTAAAGTAGTATGTAGGACATGCTGTGTAAAAATGAAAGTCGTTTACTAGTCAAAATAAAGTACTGATTTTATCTTCAAAACTCATATGAATATTGAAGAATTTAAAAACCGTCCGGCACGTCTAATAATAGCCTGATTTCTCGTATGAAAAATTCACAGTTTCAAAAAAGTTTGAGTTCATTTTGAATAGTTTCACTGAACAAGTGAACAGTTTTCTTTGGAATGAAATTTTTTCGTGCATTCGTTACTTTTCTTATACGAAATCACGATTTTGGAACTAAAACCGGAAAAAAAATTTACTGTCACGTTGAATGTCACCCACGAATGGTGAAACGTCACGCGAATATTTTCTTCGCAGTATACATGTAGCTAGCACGCACTAGTTGCCTGTTATCCTACAATTCGGTTTCTGGGCGATTAAAATATTAGGTACGTAAGTACGCTGGCGACAAAACCGAATGACTCGATACATACTAGAGATTTTTGTAGGAAGTACCTAGTGTGACATCTAGTCAAACATGAAACCCTTCAATGGATCTATCTATTTGGATAGTGAAATCACAATTACTCTCACCTCTACAATGATGAATTTGAATTTCTGTTCTGTATCTGGGTGTGTGTGTTCTTGTCTTGTGTGTTATCCATGGCACCCACGACACAGGGAATCTTATTTATTATTTATTTATTTAAATACATAAATAAGATAAAAATAAAATATAAATAAGATTCCCTGTGTCGTGGGGAATCTTATTTATTAAATCTTAATGTGGGACTCAATGATATTATAAGTAAAAAAGAGGTAGATATGTCAAGCGGTCAATTGACCTCTGTCTGCTTGTAGTCGCTCTGTCATTATAAGACGATACGCACGCTTTTGTTGTCAGAAGTGCTTGAGATTTGACAAACAACGTTAAAATACCTTCGTGTATTATTTTAGTGTGAGTGGTGTAGTGAAACAAAAAATAAACGTGTGTGTGTTGTAGCTCTTTTCGGAACAGATTTTTTGGTTGATTTGTAAGAGCATGACGTATCTATAGTTTTTTAAACATCATTGGTGGGACTATGAGTGTGTAACATTATTATTGTGACATTTCTTCACGTAACAAAAGATCTGGAGATCGCTGTTGATAGACTATTGTTAACTTTAATTCAATGTCGTCATGTACTTGAGACCCATAATATTGTGATGCTGCAAATACTCGTATGTCACGAAGCCGAACTGAACCAAGTATCGTTCTCAAACTTTGCCTGTACTTAAGAGTTTACGCTGTATCCGCATAAATCACAGGGGCTCTGTTCGGAGCATTGTAACGACTGTGAACAGCGCTTGAGAACGAAAACATTGTGAAAAGCGCTTTTCGGAGATTAATGTTATAGGTGCTTATAAGCAAGAACATTTAGTGTTAATTTTGCCTTTTGTAAGCGATTTTAATTGTGGGAAAGAAAGGGTTTTAATCGGCTTCAAAAATTAAGAAGGTTTTCAATTTAATTTTATTTTTTTTGTTTAATGTTTGATATAAATAGAAAATGCTACTTTATTACATATCACGCATCAATTTCTAATTCATTTTAAATCGGTGTGTCTATCTGGTAAGTCAGTAACCAAAATATTCATCTTATAGCTCTGGCAAATAAACATGAAACACAAAAAATGTTTGTATGGATGTCTTTTATAGACTTTGACTATCCAAACGATATGTCCCAAAATCGTTTCACTTGAAAGACAATAATGCGAAGATGGTTTAAGACTACTAAAACAACGCATTAGGCACTTTAGATTTTCGACTTTTTCCATACTTGACAAAAATGTTTTGCGTGGTAGCAAACGCCAGGTATACACTAGTCAGAGATAAAATAAATGTGGCATGAAATAATTGACAGGTAAGACTTTAAAACCTAACATACGACAAAGTTCCAAAAGTTGGCTGATTGATCTCTTCATAACCTATAAAGGTTACTTTTGGATTCCAATGTAGTCAGGTAAAGAAAAAAAAGAAAAACAAATATAAGAAAATTATCAAGGCGACGTATTATTTTGCGTAATATTTTATGAATAATATTTTTTTGTTACAATGAACGAAACAATCTTTAAAGACCAATAATCTCGTCAAAAAATCTCCTAAATTCCTATAATATGTTTTCAAGAGTGTTAATAATAGAATCTTCTCTGTTAGAAACATGCGGTGAAATAAATTATTTTGTTTGAATCTGAAATGGCTGCAGTTTGCAACTTTTCACGCCATCTTCATATAGGTATATCGCTTAAGATTCTTGTGCCAAAATTTTACAGCAGAGAGCGTATGGCCGTAACGAGGCTGTGACTGTGGTGTCTTTAACTGTATTTTTATGTGAATAACATGATATTTATCAATACAGCTTATAATAAATTAATTATTTGACTGCTTTAAATAATACAATTAACTAAATGCATTCAACCGAAAGACAGACCAGAAAATTGAGACAAAATTTACCTTTTTTCGGTTTTCCATTCGTGCAAATAACGACAAATGACTTGAAATAAGCATTTATTTCCAGGTTACAAACAGACTACAATTATATTTATTACTTTAAATTAACTATAACAAGACGCTACATAACATACAATATTATTCCGAAAGTTTATTAAACTGCAATCAATTAACTGAGTCGGAGTAACAAACTACATTCGTCTTGTTTTTAATTTAGCGAACTAGCAGTACACTTCGGATAAAAAGATGGTCGAACTTTACGAAAAGTTCGCGAACAAACTTCCGGTGGAAATTATGCGTTAACGCTTAACAACCTTTCTTGAGTTAATAGCCAGTTAGCGAGAGGAAATAGAAATATTTCTTGTAAACAATGACGGAGAAAAATTGCAGTTCTACGTTCATAAATCAGGAAATAATATAGAAGAATTTCTAAACGCGATATTCGAATTTAAGTTTTACCAATAAAAAAGATAAGTTTAAAAGATAGATAAGTTTAAAAGATAGGATTTAACGATCCGTGTGGCGCAATGGTTACCATGCCGGATCGCCGCGCCAAGAGTCCTGGGTGCGATTCCCAGCGAGGCGGAAAGAACAATGCCCAACTGCCATACATCGTTTTATTTCATTTTCAACTTAAGCGTCTTAAAATAAAAAAAATCTAAAAATCACCGCTTTAATTTCTGCGCTTAGATATATAAGAATTTTCAGCAGACACACCCCAGAACCAAAGTATTTTGAGATTGAATTCTTATAAGCATTGAGTCATAGAGTAGGGGAGATTTACGGCTGCCTGTAATTTTTACGATTATTTTATTCTGACTTTTTTTTGATTGACAACCGGAAATGGAAATTTGACATCATTACATTTGTCATACCAACATTTATAACGAAATTCTGTCTGTAATATTGGCCAGAAGTCTCCCTATATCTTGCTTGATACAAGCTATGTATCGAAGTGAGTGCCCGAATGAAAATGGACATTGTTGACATCATTGTTATTATAGTCAATTCATCACTTATTAATAAAACTATTTTACGCTGGGTAATACGGGTACAGGTATTAATTTTAAAATACGTAAAAAAATAATTGAATTGCTTCGTTATAACTGACGTTTTAAGACGCTAACAAAAATGAAAAATAATTTTTGGGCATTGTTCTTTGAATTATGAGTTTGAATTTATGTTCTCAGTCTGGGTGTGAATATCCTTGTCTTGTGTGTTGTCCATGGCACACACGACACAGGGAATCCTAGTTTGGTGCTATGAGTGTGAAGCGTTATTACAGTTAATCATTCTACCAATATTATAAATGTGAAAGTTTGTATGGATGTCTGACAGTTTTTCAGGCAAAAATGGATTTTCTTGAAGTTTTGTACACAAGTTGGCATCTGTTTTGTATACAGGATCTGGAACAACATAAAGAGTACTTATTATCTCAGAAAACGCGGGCAATGCCACGGGCAGAGCGCTAGCGTTAATAATTGCTTTTTGAGTTAACAAGATAGCGATAAAGGTATTTATTTATGGTAATATCCGGCAAACGAGCTGATGATACACCATCGTGGGATTGGGGTTAGGATTCTAAACCACCCCAATACTGCTAAGGTAAGCGTATCAATCTAACAATGAATATACTCCACTCTGATACTCAGAATACTCTCTTTAGAGTCAACCAATTAAATACTAACAATAAGGCCAAACAGTGTCTGAGCATCCCAAACAAACATAGGGTAAGTCTTGTTGAAATTTCTGATTAAAAGTTGCTACAAACCTGTTTTTACTCTAATTAAATTCACCCTTCATTTGTATTTTACGTTTAAGGGAAGCGCGGTTGTGTGGTTTATCTTTTTCGTGTCTGTTATTATGAATAGCGAGCCTTTTGGGCTGCGTATTTCGGCCTTATAATAGTGTGGAGCTCCAGGCAAAATTCCGAAAAGGATTTTTTATTTACGTTTCACCGACCAAATGTAAAAGTTCTATTAAAACCAGAGAAAGTACTGGCGATCGCTATAATAATATAACTAGCGCTCCGCCAGCAGCTTTGCCTGCGTTTTCATAGATAATAAGTAACCTGTCTCATATTCCAAAGCATAGTGTATCTGTGTGCTAACTTTCATGAAAATCCATTTTGTAGTGATAGAGTAAAAAAAATCCTCACTTTCACATTTATAATATAAGTTAATATTTTATAATTCTTAACAAAAAATTACCAACTTCAAAATAAAGAATAACTCAAAAACTAGTCGTCAGATCTCGCTCAAATTTAAGTGGACCCACAAGCACCAGCTTTCGAAAAAAATTATCAAAATCGGTTCACCCAGTGGAAAATTCTGAGGTAACAAACATAAGAAAATTACAGTTGAATTGAATACCTCCTCCTTTTTTGAAGTCGGTAAAAAATTAAGAGGAAAGACGACATTTTTTATTTTCTGAAAATAATTATGCGATCATTATTAATTTCAGCTCCGATGTTTTCTTTTCTTCTGTAAAATTTGGATATAGTTCTAGCTTAAAGAAATAAAACATAGGAAATATTTTACTAGAATCACAGAAGAAATAATAGTTCATTATATTATGTACATGAAGCGTAGCATGTGTGTGAAGCGTTATTTATTTATTTATATGTATGTATGTATAGTATTAGAAAGCTACGCGTCACTGGATGAAACGTTAAGACGAAAGTAACGCATTTTGCTGTTTCAGCTAATTTGTCTAATGCATCTCTAATGCAACCTTTGCTTGCTGTTATTTTTAGCTCACATCCTTTCATTACTTTTTCATGTTTTCATCCTTTTGAACACTTTCAATGCGTTTTATACAATAGATGCTAGCATTCTCAATTCAGTTAGCTTTTTGAAAATAATTTACAGTAGCAAAACATTGGGGTTTGGATCGCAGTCAAATAAATATCTAACTAATTGATACCCACATACATATTTTATCCACGTATTATACTATATACATATTCTCTATAATCTGCAAGGGCTCGCGGTATGAGCATTTTTACTTCTATATTATAAAAATTGGTGAGACTAATGATTGGTGGAGAGGTTAGTGGTTAACCCAAGTGTCCAAGTGTCAAGTTTTAAGCTGTATGGTTTGCGTGATAGATGCTCTAGGCCTTGGGTTGAAGCCAATTTCTTCAAATAAAATATTATTGATTTTATAATACATTTAGTGTGAACATATAAAAATATACTGCCGCCTAGATCTACGTGTTAACAGCAGATGTACAATAACGTAGCAATGAGCTATATAGATTTTATTCGCCAAATTTCAGTTGAAAGAGAGAAACCTCAGCTTCTCAGGATTATTCAAAAATATAATAAAGTGCAGTAAAAATGCGCAGTAAAAACTGAAAATAGAATTCATCTGGATTATAACTTAAGCCCCGTTGCACTAGCCGCCGCGTCAGAGTAATTTAATTCCGCTGTAATTTATTGTAGTGCTAAAGATTTTAATCATAAAATTAAAACAGCGTTGTAATTTTACGCTAACTAGCCAGCCAATCTGTTTTGCTTTTGAAGGCCATAATTTTGGGATCGAATACGAAAGTATGTTTTTGGGGACTTGACGTTTCTTTCTTAATAATATAAAAATATTTAACGTATGAAATTTTAAAATACACATGTTATATATTTTAAAAAAATTTGTTTAGGTTTGAAAAGTTTTAGTAGAACTTAAAAAATATATATCGAAATAATTAATGATCAATTCAACTCAAAAGATTCGTACAGATAATTGGGTCAAATTAATTTTCATCATACATTAAAAAAAAACTATAACTAATCGATGTCTGTACATATAATAGATATTTGAGAATAAGTTTCGAAGATTTCCCCCTCAAAAAAAGGGGGTAGGTATTTATTAATGCACTAGATCCCATCAATGATTTTTAGAAATTTCGTCGGCTAGCACATTGAAGTATAATGTCATAGAACAGACATCTCGAACAAAATGTGTCTCGCCCGGGAGGTTCGATTTTCAAAATTGAGCCCCCGTTCTCCTTTCAAAATCGAACGATTTCGAAGATTGAAGCCACGTGGCGCCAATGCATTGGGACATACATGGTGTTCGCGGTGTCGGTTCTATACGCTAGTAATAATACTTCAATGGACTAGCACAATAAATTTCAACAACAGATATAATTTACTTCTGAAAGTTAAGAATAAAATTTGTCAGTCAAGTCGTTTAAGTTATTTACATAACTCAGAGATGAGTAAGGCGAGGCACTCCGACGACTAATCTACATCTTTGTTCGCCAAATTCATTAGCCCAAGTTTATTTTTTAATTAAAACTTTTATTTTATCCAGCCGTCGCCTATAGAAAAATTTTAATGCGTCTTTAGTACGCCGGTATTTACATAATGTTTGCTCGAAAGAATCACAAGTTGGCACTTACAGTTTGGAATACCTATGGACAAAGAAATGCACATTTAAAGAATATAAACTATACAGAGATTTGTTTAAATTTAAATGCGCCAGCTTTTTTACAGTTTTCACAGGGAATTTTATGTAAATGCAGGAAGCAGTAAGTGAGACTTTTTCTCGAGCACATATTTTTACTTTACGAGTTACCTTAGTCTATTTTTGGTGTCAGTTGAAAACTTAAACGAGTTTTACGCAGCTAAAGCGTCCGATATCAAAATGTGATTACTGGTTCCGAAATTCGGATTTTCATTGTTAGAAATTCAAGACTAACAGCCGCACTCAGAGTCACTTAACGGTTACTTAATCGCTTCTTAGTACAGAATCACAATACAAATTCGGTACTAAGAAACGAATTAAGTGACCGTTAAGTGACTGATTGCGGCAGTAAGACTACGAATACTGACGTACAGTATTCAGTTAGAAATAACAAATCTTGGCCTGATAATTTGCCCGCGATTTCTGGGATAATACGAGTAAGTACATGTGTTATTTCAGACCATGGTCAACCTATGTTCCAATGAAAATCGGTATAGTAGTTAGTACCAAACGTCCATATAAACTTACATTCATATAATATTAGTCAGATAGTTATTTGAGTGCAAAATCGTAACAAAGCATACAGCATATAACTCCAAATTAATGCAGAACCGCCGACTCGTTGCTGCTAAATAAATTGACAGTGAATATTCCACAGTACGTACAATTCTTGGACCATTAGCTCGAGAATTTCACTGAGAAACACGCTACGAATATTAAATACGGATTCAAATTCATCCGACTTCACCGTTAAATAAAGATAATAGACGCAGTTAATTCTAACGCGTTATGAATTGGTGACGAAAAATGTATTTTATTCTGAAATTAGCACTTTGGTCGCGGCTTTTCTCGCTTCTGGAATAATAAGTAACCTATGCTCTATGTCTTCCAGATCAAAATTTGTCAGTGTGCTAAATTTCAAGCAGTTTTTGCGTGAAAGAGTATCGAACATCCATACATCCTCATAAACTTTTACATTATTAATAATCTAGACACGCGGCAGCGTGTCAAGCCAAGTTCAAGCAAAGGAACTGGCTAGCCAGCGCCGAGTGTAATATTACACGAACCACTTGGTGCCACTTTTGACCCTTTTATAACTCAAAACCTCTTTAACGTAAACACATAAAACTACGTGTGTTTAATTATATCCATAAGGACATGTAGAAGCCCAAATTTCATGAAGCTAGCTCAAACGGTAAAGATATGAAGGTCAAAAAGTCGTAAATTTTAGCACTGACTGACTGACATATAGTACCTAAATCTAACCTACTTCCAGATAACCTAGAAGGATGTAATTTGGAATCCAGCTCGGTAATTGTGTGTAAGCGTAGGAAAAAATCAAAAAATTAAAAAAAGTCGAAAAATAAGTGGTGTCCCCGTACAAAATTTCTATGGGACCAAACCAGAGCCATCTAGCGGCAGTGAAAAAAAACGCTTCGGTCCCATACAAATCTTAGCCAACTCGCATTTACATTGTAAGCCCGTTATGTTACGTGAAACTCGCACGAAGGCCTCTGTGCACGCGGGGCTCAATATGACATACTTCAGCGCATGGAGTATTGAAGTAGTACGAAGGGAACCTCATATGAAGGGAAAGTTGAAAAAGTTTCCAGCTGTTTACAAACAATAGAGGTTCCAATAATGGCCATTTCTAAATGGCGCTAGTGTGTGACAAATAGATATATGAACATGGCTGTTGTAAACAGAGTGAAGTTTGCTGAGTTATGCCACCCTAATCAATGGCCAAATCCGCCAAATAGATATTCGAACACTGCTGTTGTAGACCGCACCGCAGCCCCACCCATAATTTTACGCGTTTCCACCCATGAAACGTCAATTTAGTCGTCAGTTTAGTAGTCTCTAAGATTTGTGAACAGGGTATATTTTTCTTTACAAAAAGTAATGATATCCCACCAAAAACATAAATGTAAAAAAGGAGAGCCAAGTTCAATACAAAAATTATGCTTGGATGTGGGCTTCGCCGCAAAAAGAATGGAGATCTAAATGAGTGCCAAGTTCTATGCAAAATCTAAATATGTATTTATAGGAACAAAATAACATTATGAACAAGTATTAAACTCTATTTCTTTGCTTTATTGGATACTTATAACAATTGCTGTTATTTAAAAAAGTGAGATCTTAAAGTTAGATTTGACTTGGCCAGTTTTCATTACATCAGTCATTTTATAAAGTTATTCAACATTTTAATTCTAATAAAAACTGGCAAAGTCAAATCTAACCTACTTTAAGATCTCACTTTTTTATATAACAGCAATTGTTATAGGTATCCAATAAAGCAAAGAAATAGAGTTTAATACTTGTTCATAATGTTATTTTGTTCCTATAAATACATATTTAGATTTTGCATAGAACTTGGCACTCATTTAGATCTCCATTCTTTTTGCGGCGAAGCCCACAGCCAAGCATAATTTTTGTATTGAACTTGGCTCTCCTTTTTTACATTTATGTTTTTGGTGGGATATAATATTAGTAATATTATCTTTAGAGTATCAACTTGATTTTATTACTCTAACGCCCCAAGGGTCACTACACCACACAACAGAGTCACTAACGGTTACTTAAATCCCTCCTTAGTACAGAATTTGTATGGTGATTCTTTACTAAGGAGCGATTAAAGCAACCGTTAGTGACTCTGAGTTGGGGCGTTAGTATTATAACGGAGAACATAACTTGAAAAAAAAACCTTTGAGATAAATATTATATTATTCGAATACAAATAAACTAACGGTAAAAATCACTGTAGTTTGTAACTTTATCGTTATTCTCGTTCACAAATGAAAATCCATGCCGATTCTGCGGCGAGACCATTATAATGGTAATTTTCACGGTAAATTTAACCATAATTACCTAATGTTTAAATATAATAAACGGAGTCCGGAGTCTTGGACATGTCAATGTATAAATTACTTAGAGTAGGTAAACATAAAACATTGAGTGTGAAGCGTTATTTATTTATTTATTATTTATATAGCTGAACCGATTTTAATTGGACTTTCACTGGAAGATAGAGGCTATAGAGACGTTAAAGGGCAAAAATTTTATCCCAGAATTTTCACGGGATAGGGATTTACGCGGGAAAAATTCCAACGCAAACGAAGTCGCGTTCACAGCTATTTAATTTATCAGAATATCTGCAAATCCTTAAATATAAAACACAAAAATGTTTGTACGGATGTCCTTTATAGACTTTGAAACCATTCAATCGATATGCCCAAAAATGGTTTCATTTGAAAGGCAATAATGCGAAGATGGTTTGAGACCACTAAAACAATGCATTAGGCACATTTATTTTTTTATCGTAGTATCACACGTCGGGTAAACTAGTTTAAAAAAATAATGCAAATCCTTAGAAATTTTCATCCAGTTGAAAGAAATTACAAAATCGTTTTGAAATTGGAATTAATATTGATTAATACATTGCATTTATAAACTTAGGTATTTACACACCTGTTTAATCGTATAAATGTCTGTATAATGATATGCATGCTTATGTATATCAGAGGTTTCAATATACAACATAGTGATGACGTAGCAAATAAGATAACCTTTTGAAAAATACGGCACAACGATTGGGCCGTTGCACTACAGCGTTTATTTATTTAATACTTGTATTCACAGCATTAATATAAAAAGCAAAGCAAAGCAAAGCAACAACCCATAATTGTCCCACTGCTGGGCTCGGGGTCTCCTCTCACAATGTGAGGGGTACAGGCCATAGTCTACCACGCTGGCCAAGTGCGGATTGGTAGACTTCACACACCTTTGAGAACATTATGGAGAACCAAGTGATAATTCACCGAAGCAAGTGATAATTAACTTGTAATACGCACATAATATTTGAAAATTAGAGGTGCGTGCCAGGATTTGAACCCGGGCCCCCGCGTTCGGGATACCAACGTTCTAACCACTAGGCTATCACTGCTCATTACACACAGCATTAATATAATTTAATGTTACTTATTACATATAATTTAGTCTTAAGCTAAATCGAATACATATTATGTAGGTATTATGTATATAAATTAAATTTGCAGCTGCATGGTTTTTGGATATCCATTCCATAAGGCGTTTAAATAGGGACTGAAAGCTTGTACGAGGTGGGTGAAAATTATTTTGTAAAAACGGGTGTTATATTAAGAACATACCTATTTAACGCGTACAAAGTAAATTGAATAAAGGAAAACATTTTATTTTCTTTCTTTTACTTTCTTGAATTTCTAATGTATTTATTTATTTTAGTTAAATCTTCAATGTATTAATCTTAAACTAGGTTAATATAACTAAAAAACCATTTCAATCACCTCAGCTTTCAAACAAAATACCGCATCAAAATTGGCCCATTCGTTTAGGAGCTACGATTCCACAAACAAACACACGAACACACAGACACGTTAAACTTATATCACCCATATTTTTGCGTCGGGAATTGAAAAGTAAAGTAGTAATTAAATACTAGTAGATTGTGTATTTATTACATTTCATTTTACACTGTAACTATTATAGTCCATAATTTTGGGAAGACACTGCATTCTACAACACAGTGCAAACTAAAGTTGAAGGCAGGGACTTCAACCATATTTGTACTTATAAATAATGGGAAATAAAGGTTTAAATGTTAAAAATGTTAAATGATAAAGTTTTCACTCTTAAACCTGATCGCGACGACATCGTCGGAAATATGTCCCCGTATGTACATACCAATACCTAGATATGTAATCGCTCTCGACCATCAATGTGACTAATTGGGCGTATAATTTATGCGTCCAGTAACGCTGACTAATGGCCGCACTTCGACCAAACCGCCGACTTGTGTATTTGCAACCTGGATTGTTAGGCATTATATCTTGGATATCGATATAAAATATATGAATAGATATCTTAATACACATTTACATACATAATACATGATTATAATTATTATGAATTCAATTGCTTTGTTGTTGGTTTGATTTAATAACGAAAAGCAAGGCCTGAAAGTAGATGAATAAATCATGAATCATTTCATTATGACGTATCTAATACATTAAACGAGCAATTCTTGTATATATATCTTATTTTCTGAATCTCAAAAACGGCTCCAACGATTTTCATGACATTTAGTATGCAGGGAGTTTCGGGGGCAATAAATCAATCTAGCAAGGATTCATTTTTAGAAAATGTCTTTTTTTCCGTGTTGAAATGAAAAACTGCTACAATAGACTCTTCCTGACATCTACTGGCGAGTAGCAACACTAATTTCACTAGATGGCGTTGTTATGCAACATTAAACCGAGCAAAGCTTCGTCATCTGGGTATTGAATTTAATGGTCTCAAGCACCAAGGTTTAGTTACGTATAGGATGAATAAATAAATAAGAGTCACATTTATCTACTTTTTTTGTACTACTAATACGAGTATAAGAGTCCTCGCAGACTGCAGACTTTAAATCAGCCGATAGATTGATCGGATTCGTAATCAGTCGAGCGAATCGTACCAATGTGTGCAGTTACATGTCTCCCTATACTAATTACGAACCCGATCAAAATAACGGCCGATTTAAAGTCTGTAGTCTGCGGGGACTTTAAATGTGAAAGTTTGTACGGATGTATGAATGTTTGTTGCTCTTTCACGCAATAATTGCTAAACAGATATTCATGAAATTTTGTACACAGGTAGACCATTGTGTAGAATAAGACATAGGATATTTATTATTCCGGAAACCGTGGGCAAAGCCGCAGGCAGACCTTTAGTTTATTATTAATCAAAAAGCTTCATAAAGAAACACGAAAAGTTTCTTAATTTAAAATAGGAAGTCATACTTCAAAGGCCCTGTACTGCACCTGTTAGTAATCACTTTAAAACCAACCTTCGCGCAAACATTTCCGTACAAAGTTGATTTTTCAAAAGCGACTCGAACAAAGTCAATAAGTCAATAACGCCACCGCAGCGGTTTCCACTTTACAACTTCGGAACTCAGTGTACAACATACATCGTTGCTATGTATTGAACGCTAGCAACTGTAGCATAACTTAAAATACTTGCTTTTCTGTATAACGGTTTAGGTGTAATAAATATATTTATATTCTATGATATCTTTGAACTTTAATTTAACTTAAATTTGATCTCGCCTCATTGAAAATTATATGTTCCACTCCACTTATTTAAATCACTCGCTTTCTCTGTGCATGTAGTCTACATCTCTAATTACTGTGCCAATAATTGGCACAGTAATTATTACTTTTCTTCTTGTGTAATCCTTCATTATGTTATTTTGTTTTACATTGTGTTGATGTTCAAATGTATATAACGGAAATTATGACTGGTTGGGTGGTGGTTCGGGAAATAATAACAACAGTGGGCGTTTACATCACTTTAGTCAGAAACTCATTTTAACACAGGTTTTACACTGGTTATAATTAAATACGCGATTAGGACTGATTGTCTTCAATTATCCGAGTAACAACCAACAAATAATAGGGCACGACGGCCCAGTGGCCTCCCATCACCCCTCACAGCCACCCCATACCTCGCATAGTCGTCTGATCCTGTTACTCGTCAATCTGATATCCGATTCCAAATATTGTTTGCACCGTCAACCGAGCAATTCACACATCACGCTCCGTCTTCAAAGTAACTACGCTCCACTGCCGGCGTCCACTCAACTTGAAGGCTGTCACCGAAGTAACGTTATTCTTCTCTAGGTGTCCGTTCAGCTCGAAGGCTGATTCCGAAGTCCGCTCGTTGCTGGCAAGTCAATAGCTTTCCTCGGTTCTCCCGTGGTGTCCAGTTGATGGTTCCACAAGATGACTGCTCGTTTGACGTTCAGCCAGAGTGACAATGACGTTTCACTCTTACAATCTTACTTCAACGATGACAGTAGTTAATTCGCATAGTGTTGCCATCTTCACAATCCGAATACACCTAAGCCTGGCCCGGCCTGATGTTCCATTTTATGATCTCCGACATATAAATAAATAAAATAAACTTTATTTATGTACATAAACTTTAAAGTACTATACATTATAAACTAACACTAATATTTCTTTTACAAAACCCCGATTAAAACGTTTTTCGTTTTACTGTCTAAGATAGGCTCTCCTAGAATTAGTTACAAATTCGTTAGTCAAGATCAAAATACGCTATTGATTTGTAATTTGACTATGTAAGATTGCATTCCAAACTTGAGGTTGAACTTGCTAAAGAACGCCTTAGTTTGGATGTTTGACTATAACACAATACTACAAATAAATCAAGTTAATATAAAATACCTGAATATAAAATAGTACTAATAAAGACTCAGTGAGAATATCCCCCGCCTTGCACCCGACTGCAAGCAATAAAACTAGTTCTAACGTAGACGAACCAAGATACATAAATATTTTAAAACTCAGTTATAATATCAAAAGTTACTCTGAAAGAAATTTCCAAGTCGGGTAGAGTAAATACTCTACTCCTTTCTTACAAAATCCACTTAGAGTGAAATTTTAACCTAAAATAAAGTTATTTTAGCTGCGAAAGTTTCTGTGCCGCGGCCTCTGAAAATATGCAAAATATATTACGTACACTAAATCAGTTTCGCAACAAAAAAGTCGAGCTTGCACCCAGAATGGAATTTTCATTGCAAATGGAAGATTTCTCGTAATATACCTGTGTATAGCCGGCGTAATTCAAAACCCCTATGCCGCGACTTACTATGGAAACGAAACTCCATACTATTGTACAAAATATCGGGACTTTGTAGACTATGTCAGAATTGTTACGTTTAATGTATGGAGTAGATATCCGTCCGTTGAAAAAGTATCCCTCAAACTCTGTAAAGTAAGATGGCGCCGCGGTAGCAACAGGGAAAATTTGGACTACGTAAACACACAGACTTAAAAAAAGAACAGACGGAATGTCAACAACAAATTCAGTGAGGCACCCATAGTAATACCAAATCCTCTATTCGTACAAGTATCACACACACACACACATTGATACCATGCTGTTATTAATTGGCTGCCATTACCGCGTCGGACCGTATTAAAAATTGTAAGCGTTTACACACATAGTGAGCGGGCGGCGTCTCTCTCGATAAGATAAGGTGACGTCTGGGTTATTTTCACGTCTGTGCGTAAACAGTTGAAGTTTGTTATACAGGACTGTCACTCTCTATTTCATCTGTCAACAAATGCTATAATCATACGATTTGAGGTCTCGTGCATTCGTCATATTACTGTTTGGTGTTACTGATGTTCGTGGACTACGACGACCAATAAGGTGCTTCGTCTGCTCATTTTTGAGAAGTTTTAATAAAAAAGGAAACATTGTCCTGCTATGGCACTAACGATAATCGTTGGGCACTATAAAAGGACCACGCACAAAATGTTCTAAAATGGGAGTACCGTGGATTTTCCTCAAACTTAGGATTTAGGCTCTCTGAACGATGCTGATCAAAAGTTCTTATGGGCCCAACTTCATTTAAAGCGATATAAAGGGCCCAGTGGGCTTCGAAGATATGATGTTAAGCCCTATTCTATCTCCCGTTTAAAAAAAAAAAAGCGACACATAAATAAGAGAATATAATTATATATATATATATATATACATGATTCTGTATATATATATATGAGTATATATACACATATACATGTATATGTGCATATATACATATATATTGATAAAGGTGAGAGTCTACTCGAGGTTTCGGAATGCGGTCAAACATCAACTGTGGGGAGTATATACACCAAATGAAGAGAATAACGAAGATGAGCCAATTCAAGGTTATTATTGCACCAGTAAATCTGGGGTAAGAACCCTTCGATGTTGCGCACATGTTGCCAGTATTATTTGGTTTGGTACCTTGGGTATGCTCAACATCGAAAAAACCTCAAGTATCCAACTCGACTTCTTGATAGCCTGAATAATGCAGCTAATAGGCCTCTTCCTTAGGTGGCTGGAGATGGCCGGTGGACCTTAGCTGGTCGGAATATTTATGTCGTGCCTTAGGTGGCTGGATATGGCCGGGTTCTAACCTTAGCTGGTCAGAACATTCATGTCTTGACTTAGGACACACACACACATTTTAAGAACACCGCCACTTTATGCCACCTAAGTCAAGACATGAATGTTCTGACCAGACCTTATTAATATATATATACATGAGTATGTGTGTGTGTGTCATATATATGTATATATGAGTATACATGTACATATACATATATATGTATATATATATATACAGAATATATATATATATACATTCTCTTATTTATGTGTCGCTTTTTTTCTCTAAGACAGTAGGACAGAATAGGGCTTAACATCATAACTTCGAAGCCCACTGGGCCCTTTAGATCGCTTTAAATGAAGTTGGGCCCATAAGAACTTTTGATCAGCATCGTTCAGAGAGCCTAACTCCTAAGTTTGAGAAAAATCCACGGTACTCCCATTTTAGAACATTTTGTGCGTGGTCCTTTGGACACCCTACTTTCTTTTCCTGTATGCGTAGGCTACGCAAGGCACGATAAAGGATCTGGAATTAAATAAAATGAATTAAAGCCAGGAGAAATTAATACACCGCGACTAGCACGGATGGCATGTAATTATTTTCCCATAGAATACGGACCAAACAGAAGGCATTATGAAGTTCAACGACGTCTTTTTATTCCTTTGTTTTATTCCAACAATTACGCCTTATTTCTAACAGTAATTGGTCTCCATTGCTGGTAAACAATTCCTTTGTTTTATATGTAGGTATTATGGATCATTTAAAATTATTATTTTATTTATTTGTGTATCAATTAAAATAACATCAAAACTAAATGTTGCCTCAAGATTACTATGGTATATCATCATATCTGTAAACGTACATACAGACAAATATTTCCATATTCCAATAGTTCTTCTGGAATATTTTTCAAGTATAGACATTTAAAAATCCTTAAAGTTATATTTTATGTATTGTTTTATTATGTAGTTTTCCACGTAAATTTATTACAATATTGTTTCAATTTATGTAACTCACCCACTGACCGAAAGAAACGCGGTATCCTAATGAACCAATTACGTACGCACAACTAGTGATACAGCACAACTAAGTGTTCCCATCGGCTAAGTGCGTACAAGTATAAGCTAGGCTAAGCATGTAAAACTAAGCACAACTATTTTATTACTTATGTTATTTTATTTTACTATAACTATTCCTTTTGACACAGAAACCTACCGAGAAGTATAAGGGGTTAACATTCACTTATTATGGTGTTCCTTGCTGGTCCAATTGACCATTGAAATCACAGATATCTTGTGGATCAAATAAAAAGCGCGAAAGCCCACATCTTTCCTACTGGCTGGTAACCATCGCTGAGGATTTTCATGGTACCGATAGCTTTATTTGTCTTTTACAAAGAAATCATGCACATCATAAACTTTATACTGGCAACATTTATGACCGCTTCCGTGTTTCGCAGGGCACGTAAAGCCGTGGGTCTCAGTTGTCATCATAAAATAACAGTCGTTGAGCCATGTCAGATGCATTCGGGCGGATTAAAACTTCCGACACTTGGGTTACCCACTAACCCCTCCACCAATCTGCACTGGAGCAGCGTGATGGAGTATGCTCTAGGCTTCCTCAAGAGTAGAGACCCATGCTTAGCAGAGGACCGTTAATAGGTTGAAGTCATAAAATTAGAAAAATGAGTTTTTTTGGGTTTGTATCTTTGTGGAAATTAATTTCCAGTATCGAAGCACCTATTTACGAACAATTTTATTTTAACCATTGAATCTCTACGAGTTTATGCATTATTTGCTTAGAAAAAGTAATATCACGGGATTGATCACTAAACTTTCCCGTGAATATATTTGTTGGGAACGTCTACAGTTGGTACAAAATATTTTTCCAAATATTCCATAGCAGTGTGTCTTTTAATTGCTGAAAGAATTTCTTTTTCAGCAATTAAAAGAAATACATAAATACAATTTAATGCAGTTCTTAAATTAAAATTAAAACAAAAAAAAATAACAGAAAATTACAAACAAATTTAGTAAATGTATTTTAAAGTTTTACTCCCCAAATCCTCAGTAATATCTTGCGGTCTAAATTACTTGGAGGTTTAAAATAATATTTCATCTACACAAAAGGTCGCGAAGTGCAAACACTTATTTACATTTGAATGCCAGAGTTATTACATTAAAATATTCTGAATCGTCCTTTGTTGTGCTAAGAGTTCCACCTGACCTTCTGGATTCAAATCATTGTGGGAAATATAAATAAGATATAAGATGGTGGAATTATTTGACGCTGTGTAGAATTTTTTTCAGTGACATAATTAATATCTTAAATACTTATGGCAATATTCACACATGCATTAATCCAGTGACAAATGCTATCCTACTGTACTAATATTATAAATGTGAAGGTTTGTGGGGATGTACGGTTGTTTGTTTGCTGTTTTCATGCAAAAACTACTAAACGGATTTACACGAAGTTTAGCACACAGATAGCCCACAATCTGGAGTAAGATATTGTGTACTTATTATTCCGAAAAACACAGGAAAAGCCACACGCAGAGCTCTAGTCAATATTTCGGGTTCGTAATTATGAAAAGTGTATAATTTGACTCAAATGTGTAAACATTCTATCTATTTATTAAATTTTAAATGTCAAACCTAAGTGTCAATAATGGATGCACGTTCTTTTATGGGGCTTGGTGTACTTTTTTACCATAATTACCAAAGTAATTGCCCTATCTTATTTTTAAAAGTTAATTAAAATTTGAAGTGTATCCGACTAACTATAGTAATGACTTTACCCCACGTGGACGTTAATCCAGAGATTATCGATAGATTTAAAAGCCGCTGTTTATTGTCTCGGGTTACAAGATCTGAATAACAATTTGAGAGTAGTTTACTCTTAGCCCTCAACGCTTAAGTTACAGTTGCTTTTCACACTATAGTCAAACTATTATTCAAAGTTACACAACTCTAAACACCGTATCCGTATTGAACGAGCTCGGGAAGATGTAACCGCACTACACTTTGACTAACGGTAATGTTAGTCATTAGTAGAATTGGTCAAACTTAGAGTTTACCTTGTATGTTCGGTAAACTTAGTTTGCTTTGCTAGTGTGCGTATTGCGATTTGTCGTTAGTATGTAGTTGTATATTTCGCTTTAGTGGTTAATAATTAGGTTATTCGCCGTATTGATTAGTTCACAGAGGCACTTTTACCTTAAGACACCGATTTTGATAAATTCGATTTTTATTTTTATCTATTGTTTTAACTTATACCATCGATATTGAGTGTTTCTACGTGTCTTTATATGAAAGACGAAAAACGTTTGTATGGATGTCCTTTTATTGACTCTGAAATCATCCAACCGATGTGGCCAAAACTGGTGTCATTTGAAAGGCAATAAAGCGAAGATGGTTTGAGACCACTAAAACAATGTATTGAACGCATTTTAGATTTTCGAATTTCCTCATACAATTTTGTTTTGTGTAGTAAAACACGCCAATTGTCGTTTGGCCGTTTATTCTGCCTTTTAAGGGTGTGTAATGTTTAAAATGACTCTATTCTATTATATTTATTTTGTACGTTTCTTATAATTCAAATAATTATAATTTAGAAACGTCTACTTTGATTTGTATATTTTATTTTTAATTTTAACTATATAGTTAACGTGACAGAAATGAATCGCTGTAAATTCGACTCCACGTAGTCTTGTCTGCCCTACCCCTAGAGTGTAATGTAAACCCACATAGACGCGGAGGAGCGAGGCAGCCCGCAAGCTGAGGAGCAGGTGGTTTTAACGCTTGCCGCGGTGGTGAGCGTTAATAGCATCTGCGAGGATAAGATCGGGTGGGACCGCCAGAGCCTCGCAGCGCTGGAACTGTGACAGAAACCATGTCTGCTGCTTGCTTGGTGCATGCAGATTGCCTCTTGCTGTTTGCCGCATGCTATAGATCTTTTAAGAGTGTGTAACCTTTGAAGATATTTTTGACCCTCACAAACAGCAATGTTTGTTTAGGTCAAAAATATTGCAAGCTTTATTAGACCTACTACTAGCAACGATTATGTTTTCATTAGTACCTAGATTGACATTATAAAGCCGTATATTTTTCAAACTATTAACGGGTTTAAATTATATGAGCATTGCAAATTAATAACTTTGTATCCTTATCTCGTGTCAGACATTGCAAGGTAAACTTAGAATGCGTTATTTTAATTCTGTCGTAACGTTCAATAAAGAAACAGTCAATGCTATTTTCAAAATCCTATAGCTAGCCGGCACAATCTAGTCCTCAGATACGGAAGCTATTGAGCTTCCGTAGAGGCTCGACTAGGGACAATTCACATCAGGTTTACCCTCTTAATATTCTGACACGAGACTATCTACACACTCTACACAGCTTTGACCGCATCACACGACGGCTTACATGTCCCACAAAATATATACGCACAGAAGGAAAACTTCGTACAAATGCCTGCGTGTTCATGGAAGAAAAAAATATGTATAATCCGCTCGTTATTGATCCGTTTTGATTGTTTTTATTTTAAACTAGTGGATATCGGGCGTTTTCCATACATAAAAAAATTGTACGGAAAAAGTAAAAAATGTATAATGTACCTACTGTATTGTTTTAGGGGTCTTAAACCATCTTTGCATTATTGCCTATCAAATGAGACCATTTTGGGGCATATCGGTTGGATGGTTTTAAAGTTTATAAAGTACATCCATTCAAACATTTTTTTGTGTTCTCTATAGACTAATAGTAAATAAACTAGCTGACGGTCCTTCTCAATGTAAAATGGCTACCTTCACCTATAACGCCAGAGGATCATATCAATGCTAACAAGAAAAAGGGAGGGAATGAAAGAAGATCCTAGAATTGTTGCTCTTGGCGCAAAAAGAGGGGTTTATGATTTTGACGTGAGTAGAAATGTAAGATTAGATCAAAAGAAAATACCCTCACTTAAAACAGACAGAAGAAAAATGTATTGAATTCTAAGTCCAAAAGTCAGTGATAATTTATCTTCTCTGATATTAGAAAAGTATGATTGTTTTATGTACAAAAATTTAGGCTACGTTACTTTTATTATAATCTATACTAATAATAAAGAGGAAAGATTTGATTGTTTGCATTGAATAGGCTCCGAAACTACTGAACCGATTTGAAAAATTCTTCCACTGTTGGAAAGCTACACTATCCCCAAGTAACATAGGCTATGTTATATTTTCAAAAAAATTAGGGATCCTTAATAGAACTCCAATAATGTAACCCAAGGTGTAAAAAATAAAGAAAACCGAAGCAAAGCGAGGGCGGTTACTCGTAACATATAACTGTCATACGCTATAGCTTATAATATCGTGACAATACATTGCACATATCGTAGGAGTTATAATTTAAATCCTTATTATCTAAAAACTAGAGACTTAAGAAACTTTAGCCAATTAAACAGGAAACAAAATACTAATTAGACATTCCGTTTTACGCAGCATTTTAAGTTAAAATAAGCTAAGTTAAAAGCCAAGTGCTTTCGAATTCAAATAAAGGCATTAATTGAATAAAACGTGGGGTTGCTTAACTCTGGGTTTTAATGAACTTTAAACAACTGACTTTTTTATATCTTTTGTGTTTTATGTGCCTAGCGCAAATTTTACTACGTAACTATATGTTATGTATGTTTTTGATGCACTATTATTGTCATACATACATACATAATTTTTATCAATTTCTAAATTAAAATTACTATTACAAGTATTAAAATCTTTATTAAATTAAGAGTTATTTAATGTACGTACAATTTTATTTCTGATTATGTACGATATGGTAGTATGATATGACCCATGGCATGATCTATATCCGAATGAAATTAATAAACTGAAAAATGTTTGGTCAACATTATGAATGATGTGTCAATAAAAATATTTATCAGTCAGTTGTTTAAGTTCAATTAATAATAATCAAAATAATTATTCGAACTTACAGCTTCAAGGAACACTATGAGTGTATTTAATAAATTATTGCCAAGCCTAGATTATTTCGTTCATATTATTTCCAACGGTATAGTATCTGGTATCAAAGATCGTAAGGTCACCCACTCGAGGCAATATATCAAAAAGAAATCTCATACCAATTTAAGCGAGTATAATATCAAACGAAGGTTAAAACAGCCTAACAGTGTATCGTCGAAAGAGCCATAATTCAGAAACCAGAACTTTATCGGTCCTTCGCTCGCCTTTCATTTTCGAGTAGTTTTCTACATCTGAAAGAATTTATGGACTCGACTCAGGTAACTCAAGACCACTAAATATCTACTTAAAGTTTTAAGCCCCAGCTTTTTATTTAAGTATTGGAGAGACTGAAAAGGATTTTTCTTTATTTTTTATATGAACGCTCAGAATCCTCACACAATTATTTTAGGACTAGGATTATGTGTGTCGCGGCTCACAGGTGGCATGTATGTATGTACAGCACGAATAAGATACCAAAAACACCAAACACTCGAAAAATGTATTTGTCTGCTACATAAATTAAGTTATCTTATCAGGCTTACATTCTTGCTGTGAAAAAACGGGGAATAAAATAAATAAAATCATAAATAAGTACATACTTAACTTAACTTAAAATTTTTCTTTAATATTTACTAATGAGATTTACTAATACATCATCTCACTAATGTATATGTAGCAGAAGGAGGTATTCTATGATGTTGGTTATGAAATGATATTCCTTTTACTTTGCACCATGATATATTTCCAGTTCTCCTAACATTCACATCAATATTCCAAAGTACTTCAATACTACGTGATCAATAATAATCTGTTCTACATTCTTGACAATTCCCTAATCTAAATATGACATGACATTTCTTATATGCCAGCCTCTGCATCAGGCAAGCGCTGTAGAATAAAGAGGTCCGTCCCTGGACCTTCACTGGAGATTCATGGCCTCACCGATACGGCTATCCTGACGTGCGCTCGTCCTCGTGCGCGGATTAATTTATCTTGGTACGTCATCACTGGATCAAAGCATGTGGTCTGCTCTAACTGCTGGGTCCGAAACACGTTGTTTTTGTGTTCACTCACGCGGCCATCGCTGACGACCCGCACGGCCTCGTGCGATCATAAGAATTCTGTAAAAATAGTCTCAACAGTATCTTGCTCGGCTATTCTGACTACATTAACCTCACTCATATTCATTTTTATCATTCATCATTATTAATTTATAGTCAAGAATAATTCGCTCATTAAGTCTGATATCTTTTAAATGTGGACACTTAAAACATAGTGGAGAGAACTATGGTCTGGCCATTTGGTTACCAATCTGGTTCATAAAACTCTACGAAACGTCGCAATTATGTCATTGTCGTCTGGTCCGGTTCAAACCCTGCAGACTCCTGGCCCAGTCTCTCCAAGACTCTTCAGGTACATCGCCCCTTCAGTTCTATGCTGGCCCGGACTCTATTCACACTTCTTTCCTTTTTTTCATTTTTTTTGACACCTTTTTTTACATCCTTTTTTTACTCAATTTTTTTTGTAATTCCATTTTGTTACTAGGTACTCTTTTTTTTACCTTTCATTTTCACTTTTCTCTTTTTTCACTCTTTTTTACACTTTTTTTTTAGGTACTATTTTTTTTACCTCTGTTTTTACTTTCCTCTTTATTTTTTCTCACTTTTTTTTTACAATAGCATTTGTTGCGACACATTAAATCGATATCATCATATCATCATCATTAAACCTTCTTTTACTATACTACCAGACCGACCATAGTTTCTCTACGTGACTTACACCTGCAGCAGACATGTCTCCAAGCAAACCATCGGTTTCAGTGTTAGCTCCTGGGTCTCTTGGTTTCACGTGGTAGATCATTATTTCATGTCTTATCGATTTTCCGCAACTGAAAAATAAAAAGAGTTAATTTGACTCGTATGATATCAGGTTACTCGTATGATAACACATTTGATGCTAGACTAAGGTTACTTATCTGCGATCCATACTCCTTAGGTCATCATGACACATTGGATGGCTTGGTTTATATGAACTCTAGCTCCACTGAGTCGCATCACTACGTTTTGCATTGTCCACGTCGATTATATTATGAACTTCCACATTCTCATTTCATCGCGTTTTGTATTGTTTCATTTCTCATTGCAAAATTTTCTTCAAATGTCATCCGAACTAGTGTCATTCCTCATTTATTTTCCGACTTGTGGGCACGTTTCGTCAATCACTTCTGATGTAGCAGAAGGAGGTATTCTATGATGTTGGTTATGAAATGATATTCCTTTTACTTTGCACCATGATATATTTCCAGTTCTCCTAACATTCACATCAATATTCCAAAGTACTTCAATACTACGTGATCAATAATAATCTGTTCTACATTCTTGACAATTCCCTAATCTAAATATGACATGACATTTCTTATATGCCAGCCTCTGCATCAGGCAAGCGCTGTAGAATAAAGAGGTCCGTCCCTGGACCTTCACTGGAGATTCATGGCCTCACCGATATATATATCAAAGTAACGTATATATCAAAGTGCACTATTTTTCCCATCCTTATTTATTTCTTTATTCACTTATTTATATATAATATTACGCCTTCTATAGTAATCGCTTCTTTGGCATAGGCTTTCCCAATGACTTTCCACAATTTCCTATTTCTAGCTTCTGTCTCCCACTTTGGCCCTCCTGTAACTTCAAAAATATCTTCCTAGAAACAACTGTTGAATATTGAGAGTATAAAAACTAGTGGACTTAAGACAAAAGTCCATCTCCTCAATCCATCCATCAGCCTTTGGAAGACCATTGCCGGACATAGCCCTCTCCCAACAGCCACTCTGACCAGTCCTGAGCCTTCTGAATCCAGCGGGTATCCGCTGTCCTTCAGGTCATCAGTCAATCTGACCGGCATAGCTCATTCCATTAAATAAAAAACATGAGAGGTGTCAAGGGACACCCGGATGGAACGAAGTTCCTTTCGATTTAAGTATTGTTTTGTTGTACAGCGCCATATGTGTAAAACTCTCTGAATCACTTCAGAAAAAGTGTCGTCATTCGTAAGAATCAAAAAGTGTCGTAATTTTCCGTCTAGCCCCCTTTCACAACGCGCGATAAGGAACTTCGTTCCAATAAATGCTTATACACTCATACCACCCCGCAGTAGGTTTTCACCTGTGTCGCGAGTGGCATGAAAGTCACATAATAACACATCACAATAACACCCATGATCCGAGTACAAATAATTATCTTTCACATAAATATCTGCTCCGACCGGGAAACGAACCCGAGACCCCTCGCTTCGCAGAGCGGATCGCTCCCCAACTAGGCTACAGGTTCTTCAAAAGAAGTGTTCATAAAGTACATTTTTATGTACCAAAATTGTGCTTTGATAAGACTAATATAAGGTAGGGTACAAAATATTCCACTGGCCAAATTTTAACGTATAAAGTTCTAAATGCGTCCGTAATAAAATATACATACTGCGTAGCTCCCAGGGTGGAATTTAATTCGTCAAAATATTTTTAAAGTGTTACCTACATTACAAAACTGTAATAAATTCACTGGATTCATATCACATGCCAATAAAAATGTACACATTTTTTTCTAAATTCAGCGGGTGAAAATCGTTGCTATTCGCTATTGGCAGAACAAATATGTATTGGCACATGCAAATAGTTGAGCGTTTTTACGATTGAATTTTTGACGATACATTTAGATTTATTAGTCACATCTGTTAAATGTTAGATAAAAAACGGATGTTGTTTTCGGACGTAAAATTTTTGCGTTTAAATGCTTAAAAACTTTTTTGTTTTTATTTAATTCGTTATAAATTTAAGCCACATATGCGCGTAGGCATATGTAATCCGTGGATTTTTTTATGAATCGTTAACTGATTTCAGACCTACTTTTAGTGCAGTATTCTACTAATATTATAAACTAGCTGACCCGGTGAACTTCGTATCGCTTAACAATCAACGAAAATACTTTGTTGTTACTTTTAACTTTTATACTTTTATAGTTGTAGTAGGTTTAACAAATCAGAGACCATTAAATTCCCTCTCCCTCTCCCTCCTTTTGTACGGAAAAAAAAAGGGTGCGTGTACTTTTGTACGCGCGTGAGAAGTTATACTTCTTTGGCATGAAAAAAAAATCTAAAAACAATATTAAAAAAACATTGTTCAAAATACAATATTCAAAAACAGCAATACTAAAAATAAAAATTAAATAATATTTTGAAATAATTTAATTTACGAATCTCTAAAGCCAAACTTTATGTGTTAAGCGCCATCTGTGATTAATTTTGTAGTATATTCTAATATTACTTTGCTACGTATCGTAATAGTTCTTGTAATAGAACATAGATAGTGTTTTTACAATTGCAAAAACAAATCAATTGTATATCATTTTTTCTGTTTTTACAATTGTAAAACTACCATCTATGTTCTATTACGAGAACTATTACGATACCATGCTGTAAAACCAGTTTTTGTGGGGGGGAGGGAATGAAAGATTTTATTCAGTTCAGTTGAAGAATAATTTATTTTCCGACAGGCATTAAACTTTAATACAGATTAAGGAGAGAAAAAGAATGGGCTGCTAGTCCCAAAGACAAGTATCGATTTCTATTTACTACAGTCCGTTCACAGTTATTTTACCTCTGACAAGCTGTCATTACCTTCCCATTAGATTAGCATTACTTGCTGTCAAGTGAAGAGTGTTGCAAAAGTTCCCGATTTATCGGGAGATCTACTGATTTTGGTTATCGTCTCCCGATATCCCGTTTTAGCGACCGTTTCTCCCGATTTTTTGCGTTTTCTACCAATGTAATATGATATTGAAAATTAAAATAGAAAATAGTGTTATAAATACAAAAAACAAAAGAAATTGAGTCGCTCAATGAAAATACAGAAGAATTTTGGGCAAACGTAGGTACATATTATAGCATAAAACGTGGTCATGGCTCACGAAATCGTGTTCTAATATTTTTTCCAACTGAATCAATGATAGGTCTATTACACACAAAAAAATTAAGAAATACAAAAAACCCGACTGCGTATAAAACATGTGCGACATATTGAGGATAAGTTTTGTAAAATGGATGGAAGCTTAGACGCGGAAATTGATAAATTTA
Organism: Thymelicus lineola; assembly: GCA_963932265.1. NCBI lineage: Eukaryota > Metazoa > Arthropoda > Insecta > Lepidoptera > Hesperiidae > Thymelicus > Thymelicus lineola. Next base: position 3,650,812 of record OZ010704.1, read on the forward strand.
TTATAGAATTGAAAGACGAGTGTGATACGGAATCTGAGAGCAGTTTTGATGATTCATGTTCGTCCGATAGTGATTATTTATCATTAAGCGTGCGTTTGGATCATTCGTATGCCAACCCAATTGAAAGCAATTCAATTTGTTGTAATTTTAATATAACTACCGAGAATGTGAACTGATTAGTTAGGAGACTGTAAAAAAATACATTATTTTATTTGAACGTGTATCATTTTTACTATCGTTACTTTTGGATCAACCTAGTAAATAATATTTATATACATCAGAAGAAACATGAAATATTTCATGTTAGGGAATCGTACAAACTAAACATTACAACACACAGCTAAGGTTAACCAACTTAATAAATTAATAATGTAGTTTTTATAAGGAAGAATATAAACGCGTATAAACAAAATTTTGATATTAATAATCGCCAAACAAAAAGAATGTATCAATTAATTACGCCTTCGTTCCGCCTAAGTAAAGTGCAACGATCTTTCATAGGGCTTGGTGTACATTTCTATAATAAAATCCCAAAATTAATACGTTTCTTGCCAATAGAATCTTTCAAAAAACGTGTAGAAACACAATTGTTAGGCAAGGGATATTATAGTGTAGACAAGTATTTAAATGACAAAGACGCATGGGAATGATTAGCTCTGCAACCAGTTCCACTCAGAATAGTAAACTTTTGTATGATAATATCTTTTTTGTAATATTTTTTTAAAAGATGTGCTGAGGAGTTTCTTTAGGCTTTTCTTCTCCTCCATGACAAAGCACCTTCCGAAAAGCCAAAAAATGACGTGCATAAGTGATCAGTGATACCTATATGAATAAAATATTTTGACTTTGACTTTGACTTTAATAGCTAGAGGTAAAATAACTGTGAACGGACTATAGACAAATCGACCCATAGACTCGATCAATCAGAACAGACTACAGAAACTGGACAAAATCACAGACTGCAGATCACGGATAGAACGATATGGCGGCCATGGAACTAACGCGCCAAAGGAGAAACCCAGCTTACATAGAAACTCAGGCCCAGGTAGACAAGACTGGAAATTGGCTGTCAATTAGATCACTGCAAAAGGTTTAATTTCTCCAATTTTCACGGCTGCCAGCAATGGCCAACTAAGGAAATCCTAGAATGAATCACCTTAATTATAGGTTATGATTATGTCATACTCGTGTCACAGTGCTATTTAATATGTATGTTACACTTACTATAAACCAAACACCTACGAGTAATCATTACAAACGTAATAAAAAGTCAAAAATACTAACACTTAAACTACCTACGAGTTTAATGGTTAAAACTAAGTTGGCGGGTGTCTATTATACTATCTACTACTTAAATGGTTTTTACCCAAAACGAATGTCATAAAAAGGTTGTATAATAAAAGCTATTGCATATTTCAAGAGATTTTATTAGTTATCATTTATATTAATATTTCGTCTAGTTGTGCAGGAGGCGCTATATTTCGTTGGTATCTTGCCCAATCAAGATACCATAACATACTCATTGTAAGTATGGCCACAGCAAACTACTGATCTTCTAAAGATGTATAGGGTACGTTATCCAGTGTTCAGGACTTATTCTGAACCTTTGTCAGTCACAAAACAGGCGATTAAGTAGTCCATATTCATATAGTATTGGTTTGCCAGAAATTGTAGCGAAACTGCGAAAACACATTCACCAAAACACAAGTACGAAATCTAATATAACAGTAAAATAAAATAACTGTGTGCGTGTCGATGAGTTTCATTAGTAAATAGGACTCCAAATAGGTACGCTGAAAATATTTAATAGAAAAATACAAAAAACCACGCGTAGAAACATGAAAGATCGATGACAAATATGACAGTACAGTGGTGTTATTTATAAATACTATGGTTACCAAAATGACATAATTAGGGATTACATCATCTTTGTTGTCAATCGATTAATCGATTTCAAAATATTCGAAATGTAATTTAATAAAATTAGCGTAACGATTGAATGGTAATTCTAAATATATTACATAGTTTTAATATGTATGGAATACGAAAACATGTAAGAAATAAATTAATATTATAATTATAATTAACAAATAATACATAAAATATATTATTATATTCCATCAATCGATTATTATGAATCAATTCAATCGATTATAAAATCGTTTGTAATGAGGTAAATACTGTGAAAACTTTTTTGCAAGCAGAAAAAATACAGAATTTAGCTAACTTCACGTTGTAGAATTTAGGTGTCGGTGTGCGCGCGCATCGTAGAAATTCACTCTCATCATTTTTCACCATCGCGCCAAAAGAAGTATAACTTCAAAAATGCCTCATGCATTGTTTTAGTAGTCTCAAACCATCTTCGCATTATTGCCTTTCAAATGAAACGATTTTGGTAAACCATATCGGTTGATATTTTCAAAGTCTGTAAAAGACATCCGTAATTTTTTTGTGTTTTATATAATTATATAATCGTCTATTTTCATAAACTGTACCTGACTGTACAATTTTTTGTCGCATAAAATTTTACTTTAAAATTTAAAAACAAAACGTTTGTGAAACTGACATAAGAGTAACATTCATTCTAGGACAGCGGCGATATTTCAAACAGCAGCGGTACGAAAACACCTTGTGTTTTCTAGAATGATGTTATTGTATGTGAATTCCGCGCACAAGGTACACGTGCATTAAAACGGTTTCATACTAGCGGTTTATTGCAGTTATAGAAGTTGCAGTATATAGCACTCGATGACATATTACGCGCTCACTCGCACTTCGGTCTTTAAGTACGAGTGAGCGCACAATATGACTGTCAACAAGTGCAGAGAGATATTGCGAATTTGATAGTGTGAAAGGCCTCGATGTGGACATTCATAAGTTGGACATTACATAATGTCCTATTCGATTTATTTGGGTGACAAGAAAAATATTCTTTACTTATATTAGAATTTAATGAAAAGTTGTTTCAATGATATAATGATTGAAGAATTTCAATCCTCTTAATTTTTGATTTTCAACATACATAAAGATGTCTCAAAACGACAACATTTTATCCTCATTGGTAAATTTTTGGATTGAAAATCAACCAAAAGGTAAGTCACCCAATTGATAAGTGTCTCAACATATTATCATCAATAAATGTGTTGACATCTATGAAAAACTTAAGAGCTTGCTTTGAAGTTATGGAATTTTTATAATTAATTAAAATTATACCATAATAATTTAACAGCGCGGGACAGGTGCTGAATTATATCATATAAATGAACTAAAATAAATAGTTAATTTACATAATAAATAAAATGATTCATAAAAAGGACTAATTTACACTCTTTCTTTGGGTCGCGAATAACGTAGTAATTAGTCTTTGACCTGAAAATATCTGTCAGTCAAATAAAGTTCTAAAACTACACTCAGCAAATAACTATCAACTAAAGATATAGCGATATAAAATTCTAAATTCAGTGCAGATTCACACAAGTTATTGACAGTGAGCTCAAGTTGAAGCGGTATAAAATCGCCAGTATGAAATGCCACTGCATATGACAAATGGGAGTTTCATATTTCGTATGTTGGACACGTGTATCGAATACTTCGAATCTAAAATGCATTTATTCTTAAATTTTGCAAGCTTTGTGCCATATTGTCATTGCATTACGGAAGAGGAATTTAAAGTTATAATATTGAGCTTACATCATAAAAAATATTTATTTAATAATTACAAATATGTATGAAAATGTTTTGTTGTAAGTGGCTTCAACCTATTAATGGCCCACTACTGGGCACGGGTCTCTCCTCTTGAGGAGGCCTAGAGCATACTCCACCACGCGGCTCCAGTGCGGACTGGTAGAGGGGTTAGTGGCCAACCCTAGTGTCGGAAGTTTTCAAGCCGCCCGAGGGCCTCCGACATGGCTTAACGACTACTGTTATCTTATGATAACAACCGGGACCAACGGCTTTACGTAACCCCCGAAGCATGGAAACGTTCAAGAATTTTTTTCTATTAGCGGTCATCCATCCAACTACCGACCGCGCCCGCTGTTGCTTAGCTTTGTCCATTACTTAGGATCGCCGCAAGCCGCCGGGCTATGAGCTTTTTTTCTCTATCCTTTCTATTCAGCGATTTAATTCAGTCCTTAGATAAAGAAAATACCTGTGACTTGGTTTAAAAAGACGTATAAAAAGCATGAAATTATCTTTTTCTAAGAGTTTATATTTTAGTTTTTTTCATAATTTTACGTGGTTACTTTTTTACCAAGCACAGTATTTTTGAAACAGTAATTATTTATTATTAATATTGTTTTAACTAAATTGCTTTTGTTAACTAACTAAATATTATTATTTACGATAATTTGGTTGATTACTCATCTTTCCAATCTTATCGACGATTCGTAGTCTATCTGGCTAAGCTTCCTAATTCGATTTCCGTCCAGGGCAAATTTTTGTGTCCGGTGAATATTTATTAATATCGTGAGTGCTACTGATGTGTTATTTGTGATGTCCATGTCATCAGGAACACCGAACACAGGTAATTCTAGTGCAGTGTGATCGTTTTGAGCATTTATCTTTATCTCTCCCATTACGAGAAGAGACTACATCTAATGGATTAAAGCTATAAACAGAAAAAAATAATCCTACAAAAGATCTAACGTACCGAATTTTGTATTACGTTAAACACTCGCTCATGTATTATTTATCATACGAACCATTTAGTTGAGTTATCCAGTTAGAAGACATTACTTACCCAAAACGCTTTGCTATCGCATTGTCGTATAAATAGAGGTGCTATTGTATTATTTTAGAAATAATACCGTCACTTATGATGACAGAATTATATTAGAATCTGGAATTTTATATCTTATCCTTTCGGCGATCTACGAGCGATCATGAAGTTATATGAAGTGACGAGCGATCATGAAGTTATATGAAGTGTACTCAGTTTCTCAAAAACTAATATAATAATGGAGAAGTTTAGCATTTTTAGGGTTCAGAGGTTAAAACTAAATCCTTATAATTACGTTATGGTCCATCCGGTTAAAAAAGAAAGAGAATTCGGTAAAGAGTAAAGCATAATAATCCACAGATGCAAATACGCTTATTTTCTTTCAGCGTTCTTTCTCTTTCTTTTATGTTACGTTGTAACATTATTTTGTTATACAAACATAACACTGTGAATACAAAAAGTAGACATATGAATACAAAAAGTACTGTTTTTTATTAGCAACTAGAATGTATTTGCCTCTTCGCCAACATTCGAGATTGATGCCGTATAATGCGTTCATACATCATCCGATAGGCAATTTGTTATAATCCACTCGCGATGATGAAATGTCTTAAAGTATAATAAATATCAGCGTTTCATATAAAAATACTTTTATTTATTGCTTTTGGATTCTTTAGTAATAATAACATTAATAACATTAAAACCAGTGAAGCTTGTGCTCCTGTATTATAAGTCCTAACAACAGTCATAATACGCTTAGGTATATGTTTCAATTTCTGTATAAAGAGGGTTGAGGATTATATTTCAAAAAGTTTGTAAAGTGTGAGCTTCTCTCATACTTATTCTTGTTCTTCTCAACAATTTTGGTATTTATTGTAAACAGGTTGTATATTACTTAGATAAAATGTATTAATCTCACACTACTAGTACTAGAAACCAGTCATGAGAGGAAACCTTCAAATGTAAGAGATCTCTATAATGTTTCCAAAGGTTAGTGAAGTTTGCCAAGCCGCACTAAGACTCGGTCAGCGTGGTTAAGATACGACAACCAAGATAATATGGCTTATTATGAGTGGAGAACCGAGCCCATATCTGGGACAGTTATGTCCTGTAAATAATGGCATTCACACATAGATTACAAATGTATTCTGTATCTATAATATTTTGTTTAAAAATTGTGCTGAAGAGTTTCTTTCATTTCTTCTTCTCTATAACAGATCACCTTTCCAATGGTAGTAGAATAAAAAATGACGTTCATAAGTGAATTTAAAAAATATGTACCTACATAAATAACTGACTTTGATTGATTGATTGATTATTACATTTTACATAAAATAAATATAAAATCTGTCTCCACTAAACTTTTTAACAACAAATAAAATACACGTATTTCAGTCCCTGACTTCGCTAAGTGCTCTCTTACGCAATACGATACATTACTTTATTTGATGTGACATTGAAATAAATCTTACCCGAGGCCTGTTTTACCATAATGTCACAATATTTCCTTCATTGGACCCATATCACAGATAGACATGAAGTGACATGTAGCATGAACAAAAAGGGCAAGTTGCGAGATAATATAAGTCTCCATTATTCTAAAGATAATAATTATTTAAGAATGGTTTTTGAGAATAACCAATTCAGTGCCATTTTTAGCGAAAATATTTCTAACGTTACCTACATTAGAAATATTTTTTAATAACATTATTATTTATTATTATCTAAAGACATTCCATACATTTTGATAAATCAATCAATCAGTAAATTAGACATCATTCAATCAATTACGAGGTCAATTAATCAATCAGTCACTTAGGTGATCCGAATACCTACAACAAATAAGTTGTAATATCCTAACGGAACATTAGAAGTATTTTTAATAACATTATTATTTACTAGGAAATCGCCCTCACTTCACTTCGGGAAAAATAGTAAAAAAAAATATAGCCTATGTCACCCGGGGATAGTGTAGCTTTCCAACAGTGAAAGAATTTTTCAAATCGGTTCAGTAGTTTCGGAGCCTATTCAATGCAAACAATCAAATCTTTCCTCTTTATAATATAAGTATAGATTATTATCTAAAGACATTCGATACAATTTGATAAATCAATCAATCAATAAATTTGTTATCACTCAATCAATTACGAGGCCAATTAATCAATCAATCACTTAAGTGTTCCAAATACCTACAACAAATAAGTTGTAATATCTTTCTTTCGTTATTTTTCACTCTGAACGGAACACAGAAGGGGCTAACACCTAACAATTTGGTTAAAAGCCATGGCTTGGCAACCCTTGTTATCAACAACTACTCGTATAGGGCAAAAGAGCTGAATCGGACGGTTGTACCGTCAAACACAAAATCGCTTTTGCGCTGTACATGGCGTTACAACCTTTGATTTGTTGGGATTTCGGTGACAAAAGGATTTCGGACCTTTACATTTTTTTTTGTTTTTTTACTCAGTATCTACAATTCATAAATTTAGAACGGCATGTAGGTTATAGCTTTGTTTGCTTTTAGGGTTCCGTAGTCAAAACGAAATCCTTATAGTGTTATGTTTGTGCGTGTCATTTTCGTGCATTGTAAAATTTTGTAACCATTATAAATTAACATTCATCAATTAAATAAAAGGAAATTTATGAGACAAAGCAAAGCTCTTTCACTCGAGATTTAATCAGATAACTGTCTTAGTAAATAAAAAATATCTTTATTGCAATATTTTATTTGTGTTACAGAAATAAACACTTACCCTTTTAGTTCATTTGACAGCAACTCAAGGAAACACAACGACAAGGGTATCAAAGTTCCCATTTACAGAAATAATTAAATGAAAGTTCCCTAACGAATGGGATGCTTCGAATGCCAATCTTCTAAACTATTTACCTTTTGACCGGCTTATTGAAAAACTTTTAGACATATTGCCTTCCAACGAGGTATTTTGACTTTTCACTGCGAATTTACGGGTTCCTAATTAAAACCTTCTGAATCCGATACCCAACAATATCTAATGTATAAAACTCTTGTGTCACGGTAAATGTGGTCGCACTCCTCCGAAACGGCTCAACCGATTTTTATGTCTTTTTTTGTTCTATGAGAATAGGTCGTAAAGTACAATATATTTCATACCGCTAGATGATTAGAGTGTCCTTATTCAGAAAGGCAGAACAGCGTTTGCTGAATCAGATAGTAATCTATACTTCTTTACTAATATTATAAAGAGGAAAGATTCGATTGTTTGCATTGAATAGGCTCCGAAACTACCGAACCGATTTGAAAAATTCTTTCACTGTTGGGAAGCTACACTATCCCTGGGTGACATAGGCTATATTATATTTTTTTTTGGTATTTTTCCCAGCGAGGGCGATTTCCTAGTATAAAAAATAGGTATAATGTATGTAATATATGGATGTATGGATGTATGTATGTTTATATATTTTAAATGGTATATCCTATAATATAATAGTATGTATAGGTTATATGTGTATATATGTATATTGTACGTAAGTAGTATTGGTTTTTTTTTTCCTTTTTCATCATTTTTTTTCCTTAATAAGTAGTTTTAACACCTGCCATCAGTTCTTTCCACATCCACCCAGGGTTGACTGGTGGACAATGCCATTAGGCATTAAGTTTGCCCTTTGTTCATCCTTTTTTATAAGGTGACATAAATTTTAAATAAATAAATAAATAAATAAATAAATTGCTAGAGTTAATCGCCAAATGACTCGTGTTTCGGCTGGAGGCTTGAGAGTCAGTTCTTTCTTCTAGGCCAGCAACGAATCGGTGATAAACGCCGATGGCCATTAACTATCTTATGGCATGTCCGCTCGTATGCCGTGCCGTCATTTTACATAAAAAATAACTTAATAGAATTAAATCTATGTCATTACTGTGAAGAAAAATCCTCACTATACACAGTATACACCCACTAATTAGTTCAAGCCATTATTTCGTCCTACTATGAAGTCTAGCCAATTACTATAGAAAAATTTTAGTGCCCATAATTTGTCTAAACATGACATTTGAATCAAAATAACTGCTTATAATATGTTCAGGCTAATAAAAACGGTCGTTTAAAACATTTTTACATCCAGCAGCGAACATTTATATGACAAATTACACCTATTAAACAAAAGTCATGGGCACTAGTTAACCAGGAATATTTTTTACCACAAAATTGCGATTGAATGGATATGTGAAACTTTTCATTCACTCTCAACTCAATACAACTCAATAAACTCCGTACAATTTGGGATAAAAATATTAGGTATCATGTAACTTGTTATCACGGCCAAATAATAAATACCTGTAGGTATGTGTACTTATTTAGGCACGTAAGAAGTTATATTTATTTGGTGTTAAATCACTTGAATTGTTGTCAAAAGAATTAAAATTTTGAGTGATACTTATGATGTATCGATGACCCGATCACGGGCAAATAATAAATACATGTATGTGTACTTAATTAGGCACGTAACAAGTTATATTTATTTGGTGTTAAATCACTTGAACAGTTGTCAAAAGAATTAAAATTTTAATGATATTGATGAATTGATGATTGAAGATTCAATGTGAAGTAAGTCGGTGACAAATTCAATGACGAATAGTCGCATAGTGAGTCTCAAGTTATTATAAAATTCAACAATTTCTCATTTTTAACTGACTTTAAAAAAGGAGGAGGTATTCAATTCGACTATTATTTATGTTTATTACCTCAGAACTTTTGACTGGGTGAACCGATTTTGATACTTCTTTTTTAATCCAAAGCTGGTGCTTGCCATGTGGTCTCGTTTTTTGAGCGAGATCTGACGAGTACTTTTTGAGTTATTCCTAATTTTGAAGTGGGTTATTTTTTGTCAAGAATAGGGATGTTGACTAATTTTAGGATTCAATTTTATTTTATAGATAGAACCTCAATATTCACGAAAAAAATATTATAAAGATCTTCAATTTAAAAACAAAAACTGATAAATAAAAATCACTATCAAACTTCCCACCAAAAACGTCACGTGACGTCACTAAACTATATTCAATACTATCTGTCTCCTAAGTTTGTTGAATTTCCATATAAAATTGTTCCAATGACGTCATATTCTCAAAATGGCGTTTGAGGTTACGTGACAGTGAGTACAATTTTTAACATTTTAAATTAATGATATTTAATTTATTGTGATTGATTTAAATAAAAGAATCATATTTTAGGCCTTTAAATGTTACCACTAATATTTTAGACATAAATTTATATTAATTTATAATTAGTGTCAACCCTATTATAGAATCTACTAATGAAACGTCAAGCGTAGTTATGCGCGTGTATGGAGTTGGGACAAAGCGTTAATTTTTGTCGTGTTTTCTTTTCTAATTCAAATAATTTAAAGCGTTGTGTAAATTCATAACAGGACTAGAATTGTTTTTGCCGACGAATTACAAACGAAATTGCCCCTAAGCTAACAATCCCTTGCTGTTCAGACATTTCATAATGGTTATTGCTAAATTAATTATTATTTCTGTTTGCCAGTTTACAAACGTTACCATAAATGTAGAAAAAAACCGAAATAAATAGGCCAACAATAACCTATTTTTTTGTAGTCCAATATAATCTAAAAATAATTGATTTTGTTAGTTTGTGTTGCTGTATTTATACTTTCTTTTTTCTTCAAAGGCCCTATTTTTTGTAATCAATTATGATCTAAAAATAACTGATTTTGTTGATTTTTTTCTTAGATTTTTTTCTCAGAACAAAAGTTGTTAAACAAAAGCTCTGGCAACAGTAGAATAGATGTGACCTGCTTATTTCAAACTTGTAATAAATAGAATCCAATAAATATTGTATGGAGCACAATAAGTTGAGAAAAGTTTTACCTTTACTGCTTACAACCGGAAAGTGCCAAAACATATCGTTGTTTTCACTTGCTGTTCAATAAGTTTGAATCAGTTCAGATGCAGTGTTTCTATTAATTTAACTTAACTTAAAGCACCCATAGCTTGAAGGATTGTATTTTTAGTGATCAATCGAGTAAAGCTTTGGGCACCTTCAATAGTTTTGTGTACTTCACTTCTATATTTGGCTTCAACCCATTAATGGAAGGGGTTATTCAATTGGCCAATCTAAATGTCAGAATTTTCATGCCTCCCGAGGGCCTCCGACATGGCTTCACAACTGTTATCTTGCGGTAACAACTGAGACAAGTTTTACGTGCCCTCCGAAACATGGAAAAGCTCAAGAAATGTATGCCAGAAGCTATCACTTTAAGTTATAATTGCACTTAACATGCTTTGGTGAAGGAAAACATCGTAAGTGAATCTGCATTCCTAACAGTTCTCCAGTTGTGCGAAGCAAGCAAATCCACACTTGGCCAGCGTGGTGAGCTATGGCCTGTACCTCTTGCATTAATTGTGATCAAATTATTATGATCAAATTTAATACCTGAATAATTTTTCCGTGAGTACAGAAAACTTTATATCCTAAATAACAACCTTAAAAGTGACATGTATAAGCATCCAGAACTATAAATCGCATTCATTAATTCAGGATTACATCTCATCATCCATTTACGGGTTAAGTAAGGATATATTTTGCGAAACGACATATATTACCGACCCTTTCATTTCTCAGTGGTCATTTGGTTCAGCGGTTTTGTAAATGAGACTCTGATTTTAATAAATTCCTTGGAAACGTCTGAGTTATCGGAACATGAGGGGAATTACATAAATTTCAGTTATAATTTAATCAGGATCACAGAGACGTTTTTTTAATAATTTATAAGCTGATTGCATTTATTTCGGGGTTTTCTCGGCCGGGTCAGTTAAGTTAATATTTTTCTTGGGTCGTAAAGTTATCGATATCTTATTTGTGTTGTCTATGCTATCCGCGACAGAGGGAATCGTAGAGCGGGTATAAGGTAAACAAGGGTTTTAGTGTTTATAAAAGGGTTTTCCAGAATTTTTTTGTACAGAAATTTCAAACACTTTAGAAATAATTCATAAAAACCTCATGTGGAGAAATTCATGTTTAGAGGCAAAACTGAGGACATAAACCTTGGAGTCGAAACCTCAAAATATGAGCAGACTATAATACATAAGTAAGGCTCCACTAATCTCTAAAAATGTACAAAACTGATCAAAAGATTCAGAGTAGAACCACGATCCTTAGTAATGAGGCACGATTAAAAAATAATGAGGTTATCCGAAATAAAATCTAGCTGGGATAGTATGAATACATTTTAGACACTATGAAAATATATTTATACTTGCCTCTCTGTCTGTATGGTACAAAATAACAGTTTATGTGGATTGGCTTTAGTCCAGGGTTTGTGCTTGTATCAGACAACATCGCACTTCGACGTGTTATGGAGCGTTTTATAAGCGATAGCGGAACCTAGTTAATGAATATCTAGGAATATAATATCAACTTATTTATTCACCAGCGCTCTGCACGTGGCTTTGCCCGCATTTTGCAGGATAATAAGTACGTTACATCTTATTCCAGATCATAGTAAAGAATATGCTCTGCATAGTGTAGGGCACATATTATTATATGGTGCATAGTAGCTGTGTGCTAAACATGTAAATTCGTTCAAGTAAAAACTTTATGTAACACATAAAATTGTGAGAAAGTAATATTACTTATTGATTCAGTTTTGGTAGTACTCGTAATTTACAGTTTGATATACCTAGGCCTTTTTAAGTTTACTGGAATTCTGACCTCGTGTAATTTAATAAGGCATTGTTTAAAAATATCTATACTAATATTATAAAGCTGAAGAGTTTGTTTGGTTGAACGCACTAATCTAAGGAACTACAGGTTCGAATTGAAAAATTATTTTTGTGTATGATAGTACATTTATCGAGGAAGACTATAGGCTATATAACATCATATATTTAAGTAGTTAGTTTTTTCCACAAATTAACGCGGGTGAAAACACGCGGCACAGCTATTATTTTATATAGTCAAAAAGCCTACCATTGTCATACCTATATACCAAAATATTGATATCTAAGGCTATGATGTCTAACACAATAGATGTATTACTGATGTAATTAATATGACTTTTGATACATTTAACTTACACATGAGTAGAAATTATTTAGTAATTAAAAGAATTAAATTAATCTATAAATAAGTGGAATAATAATATAACTAATAAGAGGAAGAGAGAATTTGAGAACTTTCCCGAAAAAATCTTAGTAATATAATAATCGTGGTTGCCTGTCACTTGCACTACGCCTAAAAGCTAACGCAGTCCTAATTTGAGAGCTAGCTAGAGAACGGAATTTATTTTTTCCTAGCCCCTACGCAGCCTTGTAGCTCTGTAGTACGCAAAAAATCTTGTTTATTGAATAGGTTGTGGTCCTCTACGTTTTTGTTAGTCCACATAAATTCTTAGTTGTATTCGTAGAAAAATTAGAGAAATGTTTGTGAAGTTTTTCGACATTTCCTCTATTATATAAAGTGGGGAATGCTTTTGTGGATAGAGATATAACTTTACAACAATAGGACGTACAATGAAGGAATAGACGAGTCATACCTCATACATACTTCGTAATTAAGATCTCATAAGCATAAAGGTAACTTAATTAATTAAGAACCATTGAAGTATTATTACTAAAAAAATTATAGCGTATACGAGTAGAACCGAGACCGCGAACATCATGTGTCTCCCAATGCACTGGCGCCACGTGGCTTCAATCTTCAATGGATTCGTTCGATTTTGAAAGGAGAACCGGGGTTCAATTATGAAAATAGAACCTCCCGGCAAGACACGTTTTGTTCGAGATGTCTGTTCTATGACATTATACTTCAATGTTAAGAACCTATTTTTATGTATCAAAATGTTAATAAACAGAATCATTTGTTAAATAATAGAAAAAAAATACTTTATTTAGTAAGCAAATAGGTATTACTTTTTAGAAGTACTTGCTGTACCAAAGTTTTCAAGTAATATTTCATCAGGAAAACAAGTTTAAAGTATGCAAAATGTATCACATCCGCCAAGCCATCGCTGCATCGGCGTGCCAAGCCACTGAGATTTCTGTGTAGCCTCGTAACCTATTAATTGGATACATAAATAAGCTTGTTAGTTTTTATTTTAACAGTTGGCAAAAAAGAGAAATCGCATGATACGAGTAAGTTACGCGACCATTCGATGGTAGCCAAGAATTCGGTTAGCTTGTTAAACAGGTAACAAGTCAATCTTAGTTTCGTAGCTGAGACTGGAAACTGGGTATATTCTATGTCGAAGAACTAGCAGACAAGTCACCATATGGTAAAATATGGTCACAGTCGTCCACGGTAAGAGTAAGAGAGTGACAAACATCCATAAAAATTTCACATTTGAGCATGAGTCAGCCGCCAAACGACTCATGTCCCGGCTGGGGGCTTAAGAGCTAGTTCCTTCTTTCTCTTTCTTCTCTCTTGGCCGGCAACGCATCAATGATGCCTTTGGTATTGCTGATGTCCATAGCGACGATAGCCACTTACCATCAGGATCTTCAGCTCGTTTGTCGACTATTTTCAGAAAAAAAAAATTAGATTAAATTCTTTTTATATTCAAAAGCTAATGTTTGTCAAGTAGTCCCATTTAAATTTGAGCGAGACCTGACGAGTAGTTTTAAAGTTATCCCTCATATTGCGTATTTAATTGATTTCGACTACGTTGATGATGTTCACATTTTATTACATTATCGATGTATTAAAGTAGGTTTTTTATTACTTAATATTACAAAATGATTATTAAAGTAGACGATCTCTAACGAATGTCCCTGAAATGTATTAAACTCAATGCCGGATATTCCAAGTGTGATGTAAAGTGCACAAACTGGAAGTCTGCTTATCTTGAAGTTTTGTTTAATGTCTCTCTCTGACAGTTGAAACTTCTGAGATATCAAATACTAGCAGTTGTACTCGTATTCGTGAAATGTTTCTGAAAATGAAAATTTGCTCGGATATTTTTGAAGTTTGGTAAGAATCAACCGTCGCGTCGCAGTTGGGTATTAACGTATAATATTAAAATTCAAAAATAAATTTATTTTAAAGTATTTTTTAAGTAAGTTTAAAAAAGAATATGATTGATTAATTAGGGGTACATTTAAAATTGTATTGTATTACCTATAATTGATATTAATTTCAATCATGATAATAATTATACTTCAGGTCATCACCATGAAATTTCCATACCTCAGTTTCTTTACTAACATTTCAGGTCCTGAACCTAGTTCAATGTGTAGTGGTTACGGAACAGTTGAGTAAATAAAATAAAACGCTCACACACTCACTCCCCGCTCTACTAAGGGCCTATTCCATGTGTCGTAGGTGGCATTGACACACAAATAAGAAATCACTAGTCAAAAATGACGAGACTGAATTTTTACGATGCGCGCGCACACCGACACCTAAATTCTACATCGTGAAGTTAGCTAAATTCTACATCGTGAAGTTAGTTCTAGGTGGCATGAAAATCGATAACTATGTTCAAGTTGTATATTCTAGTATTTTTATATTTGGAACACGTGTTTCGTAACAGTACAATTAAACAGTGTGAATAAATAAATATTATTTTGGTGTTTTTATTAAATCAATTTCATATACGACGGTGATAGTATTTACTAATAATTTATTATTTATTAGTATATCTATATATATTGAATATTAGTGATAAAACTGAATAAACTATTTTGAGTGCATTTATAGATTTGAGGTTAATTTATTAAAATAAAATCTTTTTGATTAATTTTTTTATATAATTGTGTTAGCAGAGGTTAAAAAGTTACTGAATCACAATAAAGTTTATTCGCCAATTTAAAAATTAAACAAATATAAGGGAATAAAATTCATGAAAACACGCTATGAAAATTAGTCGCGGGAAATTGGAATTGAAACACATGCAATTGGCATAAAGCGATTTATTTATTTTATTGTTTTGTAACAATACAGTTATTTAAACGTACCACTTATAATGCTGATTTATTTATACTGTGTCACGACACTAAAATTACGTTTATGTACATCAGTTCTGTTATCACGTTAAATTTTGCGCACACACTCATTGAAATTATGAACAAATACTTGTCTTTTATTTAGAAACAACCAATCTTTGCATCTTTATATACAAAAAAAGAGTGAAGAAAGAAAGAAAAAACTGGCTCTCAATCCCCCAGCTGGAATACGACGAGACGTTTGGTGGCTGAAGTAATCAACGAGTTACATACAAAGATTCATACATAATAAAGTTAAAAATAAAAAAAATCCGAATGGTTTCCATAAAACAAAGCTAAGAACTATCGCGACGGACAAGGCCTTGGATGAAAAAATTCTCATTTATATCGGTTGTCTCTTTTATGAGCTATGATGCCACAGACAGACACATAAATACGCACGTTAACTTATAACACCTCACAAGCAAACATGGCCAACTGAATTTAAAATACAAGATACTTACTTCCGTATTAAAACCAATGATTATAAGTAAAAAAGAGGTAGATATGTCAGTAGCGCGCCGATGATGAAGATCGTAAGAGCAGTCAATTGACCTCGTCTTCTCGTAGTCGCTCTGTCAATACAAGACGATAGGTAGTTTTTTTGTTGTTAGAAGTGCTTGAGATTTGATATAAAACGTTAAAATGCCTTCGTGTATTATTGTAGTGTGATTGGTGTAGTGAAACAAAAGATAAACGTGTGTGTGTTGTAGCTCTTTTCAGAACAATTTTTTTGGTTGATTTGTAAAAGCATCACGTATCTATATTTTTTTAAAATCATTGATTAAAACTGAAATGTGATACTTGATATTCGATGTTTTGTAGCAAGTATTACAGTGGTATACGACTTAAATTTTACCAAAATTAAAGTTAAGTGTTCTACGTTACGATTACACTTCGTACTTAAACTGTTTCCAAGCGTCCATTTAATACTTGTGGTGGGCGGTCCCTAACAAATTGCGTCCGTGGTTTCACCAACCGTTATTGTAAAGAATTTCCTGCCTCTTTTTATTTCCACTTTATTTCTATACGTGGTTAGTACAACAACTGGTCCAAAATAAAGGTTTTTTCTGGATTTCAGCCAAGCGATGTAATTTGGTTGAATAAAATAGGTTTTGTACAATGAATGCCGTATGAGGAAATAATCTTGGATTCTATCCTTTTATAGATTTATTATAAACGTAGATAATTTAATGGATGGGTGGTGTATGTTCGATTTATTCTACTAATATAATAAAAAATGTTTTAGTATGACAAGTTGTTTCGACGTTTGTCTTTTTATTATGCGTTAACTGTTCTGTGGATTAGGACGAAACTTGGCACATAGATAAATGAAAAAGTAAAGAATAGTATGTACTTAGAAGAAAATAATATTATTTAAATATTAGTGATCCAAAAATTACGCAAAAATACGATTTATAATAAATATTAAACTCATTATGGAGGTAGGTATAGCGCGTGTGGTAGCCATTTTAAAGGGTATGTGGTAGTCATTTTACCACAACAATTACTGCTCAACTAGTCTAAGTTTTGAAGAAGTATGATTGTATCAATCTTTTTACAATATATTATCAAAATGAGCACAAAATTTTCAATATTTTTTAAATATTCAGATCACAAATGAAAGTTAGTGGTCATCACTTCGCTTACTCTGAACGGACAGCTGACAAACTTTTTATTTTTGTCGATAACACTTGGGACACTTTATTATAATATTATAGACTAGCTTTTAGATACTAGCTTTAGATTTATATCTTTAGTGAACCGTGAACTTTACCTGGATAAAAATCCTTTCAATAGCTTTGCTTGAAAAGAGTAAGAAACATCCTCACAAACTCACATTTATA
Organism: Thymelicus lineola; assembly: GCA_963932265.1. NCBI lineage: Eukaryota > Metazoa > Arthropoda > Insecta > Lepidoptera > Hesperiidae > Thymelicus > Thymelicus lineola. The sequence goes on from OZ010704.1 coordinate 3,668,357, forward strand.
ATTAGTAGAATAAAAACAAAACTCTTCATGAATATTTCAACATTGCATATACCAGTTTGGGTAAACAAAGCATAAGTTCTTAGCAAATCAATATAATATTCAGGAAGTTGTAGAAGCGTGCCAACGCCTGGGAGGAGAGTTCGTCGAGTGCGTCGTGTGCGCTCTATTTGACTGGTCTAGTTTCTAATCAACAATTACAGCTATCTAGGTCTTTGAGTATATTTGTTGGTCTACCGTTAGTAGGGTCTGTTTTTAAATCCTATAAATATTTAAGAGATCCACACAACCAATACTTTGTCCACAAAATTATTTTTTTTCTCTGACACTGCGACATAATAAACTACATGGGATTAAAAGTGAGTGTGTTTATAGGGTTCCGTTGTCAAAACAAAACCCTTATAGTTTCGTCATGTCCGTCCGTCCGTAGCATAGCGCGAGACCCTTATTGTTAGAAAGCTGGTAGTATAGGCAAGTATTTTCCTATATCTTAGACCCTATCTGCCTGTCGTTTATATTTTACTTTTTGAAGTGAAAATTTCTTTAGCATCGTTGTGATTTGATAGTCGATGAATCGAAAAAGCGTCATCGCGACAGTAAAAGTGCTAAGTTGTATTCATAAATGGCGCGAGGAACAAGATGAAAGATTGGTTTTATTGCTGGATAGATGGCGCTAGCTGCTCATTTTACTCTTCATATTATGTTAATAGATGGTGGTAATTACCACTGTTTTTTATGATTAAATTATTCAAATATGCCGAAAATGCACACATTTTAATGTTTTTAAACGCTTTTATTTAGCTTCACTTCGGTGGATCAAATCTTGTAACGTTAATTTGAATGACTTCCCTTTAATGAAAATTGATGAAATTTGGCAGACATGTGTATTTCCGATGACAATACACGAAAATCATATTTTAAACTAATTTTCATTGTTTATTTGTTGTTAAATTAAAAAAAACGATTTTCAGACTTTAGACGCATAATTCTCTATGTTCTATTTTACGTAGAGACTTGAAATTTTCACAACTTGTAGCTAATTTTATAAACTAAACATTATTGAAATAAAAGCGTTTAAAAAAAAAAATTTTTTTAGGATTCAACTTATTTTTATTACTTGTACATATAAAAACACATTAAATGATACGTATGAACTTTAATGCACTATATTCCAATGCACAATACCTGGTCCTAATACTGTAAAACAGTCTATGTTTGCGTAAATGTAACACTCAATAGCTGCATAGAGGGATGTTTAACGCGTGATTAAACAAGTCGTTTACGCTGCCATTTCGTTTATTTTGGTAATGAATTAGCTAAGCGCTGTATTAATTATATGCACCTGTACGATACTGAAAATGTTTGGGTTTCGGTTTTTAAAGTACATAAAAATAGTAAAATGTGTGCGGGATAACGGTATCGGATTTACAAAGTACCTAGACTTATAAATGATTTCCGATTTCATCAACTCAACTCTAGGATAAAATTAATTAAGTTCCTCGTCAGCGTAAAACACCCTGATAAATATATCTTTAGTCTCGTGTATGTATCATCAAAGGATATCGGCACTAAATCGATTTAGAATCTTCACTTGAGTTCATCCATTGCATTCGAATGAGTTAGCGGTGACCAAACATAAATTGTATCAGATCTACTACATTTATCTCGTCTTTTCTCCGCTCCACAATACATTTTTCTCAGCTTCACAATACAGTGTTGAATAGAATTGCGAAACGTATCCCATTTCCAATGTAAAGAACTTTCTGTTCGCGCCTTTCTTGCAGTGTGCTGCTAAATCGAAATACATACTCAGCTCTAATTTACTAGTGATTTCTGAAAAGTACAGATATTGTAATTTAGGAAGCCTGGAGAGAAGCACTAAGAAGTATATAAGAGTAAATATCTAAGCAAACATTTGCTGCTTATCTAAGCACACCGTATATTATTTTGTAACACTTCCATAAAACCCTAGAATAAGAGAGAAATTTGTTGTTGCCCCTTATTTTTACAACAACACGCTTATTCCTGAGAACCAAGTCGTAAACAGTATTGCTTAGTGAAGCTGTAATACTCTGGGAGGTCCCGGCGATTGAATATTTTATGCCCAAGTTCAGAATACGCAATTCAGGTGTAGTACCAACTTGAAACGTTTATGGTACGTCTGCTTAATTTATAACACTTTGACCATTTGCATGGCGACCAACTGTGGATAATAATTAAGGACGCCAAACGAGCTTATTTTTTGAAATGTGAGTCCCGTAAAATGAGTCGGTTTCATACATCAATACTAAACGGCAACATTTTGCGCTGCCGTGTGGTACAAACAGGATTAAAGGTCGTAGCTCATCTACACGACACCGCTCCCACCCAACAAAAGTATGAGAATTCAAATATAGACTTAAAATCGTGCTCTGTAGGTGCACTTTACAGTAACAACAAAAATTAGCAGCCCGCGCGCGGGAAGCAAGCTTACCGCAACCTTGCCACTCAATAGTTGCATCTACAGAGCACGATTTAAAGTTTATATTTGAATTCTCATACTTTGGTTGGGTGGGAGCGGTGTCGTTTAGATGAGCTACGACCTTTAGTATGAAACGGAACGCAGCGTACCTACTAATATTTTCCGACGCACAGCTCAAAAAATAGGCTCGTTTGTGCCTCACCCTAAGTTAACCAACGTTCATGGATAAATTGAGAAGTAATATAAGTTCGAGTTTCATTTCACGTTCGATGAAGTTTTTATTGATGTTAGGAGTATAAAAGCGGGAGTGTATGATGTAACGTCATAACCGTCAAATCAAATCGAATTAGCGAACGATATCTCTTTATGTAAAATTCGGAAAAATTATTCCATATAATTTTTTAGGAACAGTCCTAACCTCGCTTACAGAAGCGAGGTAATGTTTCGGGAAAATGTTTTATTACCATTATCTATATCAGCTACTATCTCGACGAACTTCGTATCGTCTAACAGTCAGTAAATGATCCAACTTTGTTATTTTAACTGTTATAGTTTTCAAATTAGAGACCATTAAATTCCCTCTCCCTCTCCCTCTTCGAAGTTGCTTACTAGGTTACATCCCCTAAATTAACCCTTGAAGGAATGATTTTCCAAAAAATGTGTTAAAATTAATTTTTGTTAATAACTATAAACTTACACAAAAAATCATGTTTATAAATTTAAAACTGACGAAGTTGGTTTGCATGAAAGTGACTTCAAACTCTTATTTTAACCCCTTAGGGGATGAATTTTCAAAAATCCAATAGCCTATAGCCTTCCTCGATAAATGGACTGTGACACACAAAAAGTTTATTTAGTAAACCGATCTCCATAAAAAGGAGTTGATTCTCAATTCAGTTATATTTTTTATGTTTAAATTCCACAAATACTATAAGTAGGTACATTTAATCAGGTTTATTATAGGTTCATATATGTAGGTACGATATAACGATTATTTTGATAATTAATATTGATATTTTTTTGGACTTTTATCTTGAATTCACCAAATTTTTTGGTAAAATTTTGATTATTACAATTGCCGACGATGAATTCTCTCTATGAGTGTATCAAAATAAATAAAATTGAAAGTGCCATTCACAACATTCTAAATTGAAAATAATTTTTACCGTTCATCAGAATGCTGAATAGCTGAATGGAAATAGAATGCTACACGAAATTGAATTTGTTTATCGGTTTTAGTAACGGTAGTTCTTTGAGCCAGTGATGTGAAAAAAATGTTAAATCAAATCAAATCACTTTATTGCATACATAGTTACATACCTATCCATTTTCTATTTTAAAACAATGAAAAATAAGCGATTTTTACAATGCCTATTCAAACATTTAAAAGTAAACACATTTGGTATCCCTCATTCCTTCTTCCTTTTATTACTTCATTTTACGCCCGACGGACCTCTATAATGACCTCGCTTGCGCCCAAACTTCGAATTTTTGCTATCGCGTATCCAGATGCTCAACACTTAGGATTTTCGACGTAATTTGCTCCGGGTATTACAGTATCAACCATTATTTGATAGAAATATTTAAAAAGTATTCTCTATAGCTTTTAAAATTTATAAATTTTAGACAGTAATGATAAGGGTAAATTTTAGATGGCAAATTGGATATTAACTTTTTTTAATAAGATACATATTAGAAAGGACCTTTTAAATTTTTTTATTCAATTTATGTACGGTCTGTATTCAATTTTAATAGTTTTCATGCTACAATACTAAAGCCACTGTAATTAGTATTTTAATGTTTTCCTATTTTGGGCATTGATAAAAATTTGTCGACAAATGAAACTAAGCTCTATCAATCTGCTGACTGCATTATATTCTAAAAACTAGCAGACCCGGTCTCGCTTCTCTTCAGGAAAAATAGTCCTTGTCCTTAAGTAAACTTATAATAATAGTAGTATGTGAAGTAGCAAGACAGTATAATATAGCCTATAGTTTAAGTTGAAGACTTCCTAACATCCCAGTAGCGCGAGCGATTACATATACTGTAAGCCACACACACTCTCTATTGTTCTATTCTGAATGAACGCTACCGTAATTAAATTTATGTCACAAGAGTTTTTAAATCTACGAATTCTCCTAAGATATTCATTTAATTTTTAAAGAGTAAAAGAAAAATAATTATGTTCTTTTTATGGAAATAGCCAGCAAACGAGCTGACGATCCTGATGGTAAGTAGCTATCGTCGCCCATAGACATTAGTAACACCTAAGGAATGACTGATGCGTTGCCGGCCAAGAAAGAGAAAAGAAAAAGAAAGAAAGATTTCTGTAGTAAACAATTAAGATGATTAACGTATTTATTTATGTATATTTTAACTATTAAAAACGCTCAGCAAATAACTCTTCATTAGAAATAAAAATTATAAAGATTAATATGGTGTCTGTGAAGATAGATAATAATATAATAAAATAAAAGTATTTCAATCTTATATTCCAATAATTAGCCGAGGGAGGAAAGTATACAACCTTGTTATTTCTGCTTCGTTTCCTATCAAGGGATCGTTCCCATTATTGTTGCCTAAGGCAAATTTTCTAAACCAAGTACCTACATATGTTTCGTCATGATACATACATATGTAAGTCTTGCAAATTGAATCTAAATATTACATAGTTACATCGAAACAAAACGTATTTAGCGTAGTATAAATTTAAAAATGTATGACCAGTATAATTATGTAAACTAAGTGTGGAATAGTTGTTTCTTTAATTGTAATAAATCGATAAAAACTTTCTTGATTTTTTTTTATACTTACCAAGCTAGTGCTTAACTACAAAACTATCTGATAGTAAGCGGTAATGAAGTCATGGATTGAAGCGTACTAACTTAGTAAAAGCCTATTCACTCTTGACTTGAAGACACACACAATATAATCGATCGGGAATACCAACGCAACGACGGAGACATCGACATAAACCATAATTATGCCTTCAATTAAATTTAGAAAATTGGTAACACATAAGTAGCTGAATTTTTGGTCTAGTGGCAGTTTTAGTTTTCTTCATATATAGGATACTTTATATATATCCTATATATAAAGTTTTTTTTTTTAAATTCAGAGCATGATTTAGACATACATTTTCCTTTTTATAACGTTGTATGCAAAACTTTGTACTTTAACACTACCTAATATCGTTAGTTTTGTTATTTCAATGCAATAATCTTGATTTTGTTAGCGATGTTCGCCTCTAAATGGTTGTGGATTTATTATTTGTTTGAAATGTCTCTTAAATTGATGATTTTGAAATGTTTTAACCGTTAGAAATCTATTTATTTATTTAAAATCCTTATTGTTTGTACACACCAAAGAAAACAATTATAAAGAAAGGTATACTAATAAAATTGATAAGTACCTACAATACAATGGGCAGTCTTATCGCTTATAAAGAATTTCTTCCAGACAACCCAAATTGTACACAAAAGACACTAAATAATGTATTATACTTGTAAAAAACTAGCTGTTGCCCGCAGCTTCGCACGCGGAAATTATCCTTATTATACTTATCCCCTATTTCATACCCTTGGGGGTTGAATTTTGAAAAAAAAAAATTATTTATTTATTTAATTTGAACATACAAAAATCCTTCCTTAGATGATGCTTACGTCATAACAGGAATTCGTGTGCGAAATTCTAAGGGTTTGGCCTGTGCGTTCATACATCAGTCAATCACTTTTGCCTTTTATATATACAAACAGATGTAAACTAAAATACATACAAACAAAACGGACTAAAAGTGGTACATGATAGTATGAAGGAATATTTACAGTCAGCAACTATATACAATAAATAAATTCAGCCAAAAACCTATAATGATGCCTCAAGTCCTTTCCCCGACTCATTACTGAGCAAAGGGTCGATTGTTTAATAGATATAGAAACCGATCGCGAAAATAATGGAGTGGATTGTTACTGTCTACCCGTATCAAGGAACGGACATGGCGAAAATGTTTTCCCGTGCGTTATTTGGTTCGATTTCATTTCATCCCGTCTTTTGTGGTCACTCTGGCACAATGAAATTTTTATCGATGGACAAAACTTTTTTGATGTAACAATTTTGGTATTAAACTTTGATGGCACTTTAAATAGTAATAGCTATACTATTAAGTACACATATATTTACAAAGCAGTGATAGCCTAGTGGTTAGAACGTTGGTCTCCCGAACGCGGGGGCCCGGGTTCAAATCCTGGCACGCACCTCTAATTTTCTAATATTATGTGCGTATTACAAGTTAATTATCACTTGCTTCGGTGAAGGAAAACATCGTGAGGAAACCTGCACACCGGAGAGTTCTCCATAACGTTCTCAAAGGTGTGTGAAGTCTACTAATCCGCACTTGGCCAGCGTGGTAGACTATGGCCTGTACCCCTCACATTGTGAGAGGAGACCCCGAGCCCAGCAGTGGGACAATTATGGGTTGTTGCTTTGCTTGCTTTGCTTTTATACTATTAAGTCTATGTTCTAGGGTAGGGTTAGGAATATTTGTTTTACTTTGTGTAGAATTAATATCACTTTATATTTTATTTTCATCTGTAGCCTTGTATCGGCTCTTTAAGATTTTTTTTCTTCCTAAAGTCCTAAGAGCCATATGAGATATTTTTCTACTATATTAAGTATTAAGAATAATTTATTATCTATGTAATGCAATTAACACATACCAGTTAATACATATGTTACTTTGAAACCCCGAACTACGGTAAATCGTAAACCCTCATACACTTGGTAAAGCTTAGGGTTCGCCTGGATAGCTACCACCCTCGAGCATGAGTCAGCCGCCAAACGACTCGTCGTGTTCCGGCTGGGGGCTTGAGAGCCAGTTCTTTCTTTCTTTTTCTTCTTTCTTTCTTAGCCAGCAACGCATCAGTGATGCCTTTGGTGTTGTTGATGTCCATGGGCGACGACAGCCACTTACCATCAAGTGGATCGTCAGGTCGTTTGCCGGCTATTTCCATAAAAAAAAACCTCAGAGACAGGGTAAATATTGAGAAATAGACATCCAAACGTGTCAGATGCATCGCCGCGTACTCGTGGGCAGTATGCACTCCCCTACTATGTTCAGAACACACCATAATTTATTAAATTTCAACAATTATATTTAACACTAGAAAAAAATAGTAACATAATCGTAAACGAGGCACGCAGACCAGATTTTCAGGGTTTTTACAGTATCACATACACAAATAAACATAAATATAATATTATACATTAGATTACGCACGCACACAATAATCTAAAGAACGTGCGTTATCCTGACTGAGCCATTCGTAAATAAAGTAAAACAAAAGACGTCTCTCTCTAAACGTTACTTTAAAAGGTTCACATGTTTCTCTATAAAAGGATCCCAGTGGACACAATGAAGAAGTAAGCGTACAATAAAGAGGCGTATAACGAGCAGTGCGTAATAAAATGTAACCGCACAGAGGGCAGCACTTGTGTAATTCTCGTATATTTTAAGCTTTCCCTTTCTCACATAGGAAAGGAATGTTGTAAAAACACAGGTTTATGCTCTGTAGTCTTTTGTCCATCTCGAATTTACATTAATCTATATATTTCTCTTTCTCTTAATGTTATAGAGAGGGAATTGTTCTATTTGGTTGGATTTGTTAATATATCCGTAATAATAAATAATTAATATCCTGCTTTTCTATTGGTAATGTGTTAATGGGGTTTGAACCACATCAAATAAGCCCATCCATGGCAGTCACCAATTACAAACAGATTAAGAAACAGCTGTAACCGATCAACAGATCAAACGTCTTAATCCCCGGCGGCTTGAGTCAACACTAAGGGATCCAATGATAGTTTTGGTAATTTATTATAAAGCGTACTTAGAATTTGACTTAGCTCAGACAATCAATTACCTTATCAGATGACTGACGCCTAAGCAAAGCCTATTAACTGTTTATAGATCTCACCCTAACAGCCACACTCAAAGTCACTTAACGGAAAAGCAATTTAAGTAACCGTTAAGTGACTCTAAGCGGCCCTAAGTGATCGATCGAGTTAAGCAGCCAAGTGCCACGCGCAATGTAGTTCAATCAACTGATAACAGAGGTAGGTATATTAAAATAATAATAGCAATTTCTATTTTAAAACCAGTCTCATAATTTAGCAATTAATGTATTTGTTACTTTATTCCTAGGTTTCAAGTAACCACAGTCAAACCTAACTTCCTAGATACTTTCCTCAGCAAATTAAATTAATTACAATAATGAAAGACGGAATTTCTTTTGTCTTCATAGATTTCCTTTGAACCGAGCAAGCGAAAAGGAATACAAGTTACGTTAGAAACGATCTTACAAATGATTTTTTTTTGGTAAAGTTGGTAATGATGGTAAGTTGATCCTCTCCATCAGACGTTAAAATTTCGGTTGTCTCTATGCCTGAATTTTTGGTATGCCAATAATAACTGGCGCTTCCGCTTTTTTAACTAAATACTTGAGAAGTCTGCTGGGAGAATGAAAAAAAAAACGCTAAGGCTATCGGTGATAGGTATGATTTAATGATTTTTTCTTGCTCCAGAAATCGCTTTATACACATTGAGTAAGAGAAATCCTTTTTCGCTTGGACCCAGTACAAAAAACTAATACAAAAAAAACTTTAACGTTACAAAAGCTTTTATAGCTAACTCCCCACAATTACAATGGTATCACGTAAAACAAATACCCCAGTGCATTCTCAAGCATTGAGTAACAGAAACTAAACGGTGAAACTGAACCATGTTTCTTTAAAAGAAGCAAGGAAAGAACAAAATGTTGTTTTACATTAGCAACAATTCTAAACACCATCCAGTCGTGGCGTAATAGCTTCGACCACATACAGCCGGAGCGGATGAGAAGCAAAATGATCGAACCGTGTTTAATTGAGGTAGCAATATTAGTTTTTGGAAATTTTTGGCTATTTTCAGCGATCTAAGGGCTAAAAACAACTAAAAATTTACATCTATATAGCGAACTTAGACTTGGACTTGGCTTAAACAAAATACAAAATATACCAGATGACTAACACTTTGTTAATAGGAATAAATAATGAAATCATATAAAACAGCTGAGGTTACTATAGATTTAGATTTATTATTATTTTTATTATAATAATTTTAAGTCTGAGCAAAGCCTGATTGCGGTTGATAGATCTAAAAGACGCGTGGCCGCTCTAAAGCCATTTTAAGCGATAAATAGGGTGGCGGCTTCTTGACACTTAAAAAAAGATTTAAAATTAAAAAAATTAAAGGTTTATTATAACAGAAAAAAATTAAAAATGTTAATGTTCATTATCAGCGGCTATAGTTTCAACTGTGTTTAATTTTTATTTTTATTTTATTTTGAAAGATTTTTGAAAGATTTTAATGGACATTCTAGCGCATTAACATTGATATTAACGTTAACAGCACCGTTAAAATTGATGTTAACGCAGACGTGGCAGGAGCAATAAGATGGCTATCGTCTACGGCAGTATATCCATACCTAAGTCGCTACACTTGCAGCTGCATCTCCCTATTTCTCAAACACGTCGCATCGAGTGGATCATTTATACCGCTGATCACAGCTGTCATTTGTTCGCGCGTGATCCTGTCGCACATTCATGCTAAATCGACTGTGATCCCAGGTGTAGCAAATTGATAGATCTTTGAGTAAAGTTTTATAGTGATAACTGGTGAAGTCACATCTTAACAGAGATAATACCTTTGCCAGACCAAGAAAGTTACAAACAGCATGGTCGAGAAGTTTGGTTTGGAACAACTTGTCTTGAAGGTTTTGATAATTATCTTGATGGTCACAAAAAGTAATCTCAAATCTTTGGCTTTAGAGCCAGTTCTTTCTTTCCTTTTCTTCTCTCTTTCTTGGCCGGCAAGTCGTCAGTGTTTCCTTGTGTTGCTGATATTCATGAGTAACGATAGCCACTTACCATCAGGTTGATCATCAACTCGTTTACCGGTTATTTCCTTAAAAAAACGTTACATGTACCCCACTTTAGTTTCTTTTTGACGACCCGTGTGGCGCAATGGTTACCATGCCGGATCGCCGCGCCAAGGGTCCTGGGTTCGATTCCCAGCGAGGCAGAAATTTGAATGATGAGTTTGAATTTCTGTTCTCGGTCTGGGTGTGAATGTCCTTGTCTTGTGTGTTGTCCATGGCACCCACGACACAGGGAATCCTAGTGTGGGGCTATGAGTGTGAAGCGTTATTTATTTAATTTAATTTTTCTTCTCTCTTGGCCGGCAACTCTTCTTTGGTGTTGTTGACGACGATAGCTACCTACCATCAGGTGGATCGTTGGCCCTTCTGTCGACCTTTTACAAAAAAAATTTTTAGTAGGTTGTATGGTAAACAGTAATAAGACGTTTTAATCACACATTAGATTAAAGATTACACACACCAATATTCAATTATTACACGTAAATAGTCTTAAGTTGGCCATACATGATCAAGTGTACTTGTCAAGTTTGCAGTTTGACTTGATGCCGCATCCAGTTTGCATGAGATAGCTATATAGCTAGATACCGTGGACATACACCGTCAAGTTTACTGGATACCGCATCAAGTCCGCTGCAAACTTGACAAGTTTACCTGAAATCGTAGCTTACTTTTCATACTTTGTATTCAAAATAATGGTCATTATATGGTATTAAATTATGGTCATTAGGGGTTGTTATTACTAGTTACATGCAAATTACAACTTTGATGAGTATGAAAATAATTATTTTGTCACTCTGGCTGAAAATTTAACATAATTGCTTTTGTTCTGACAAAATTTTGTATTTTAATAACACATTTATAGCATTGTCTTGCTGCAACTTTCTCTAAGAACTTTATTTTAATTAGAGCGGCCAGTAGACTAGTTGGAAATTTGAACGAATTAATACGGAAACTTCCCAAACGAGTGATAGTTTTGTGTTTGGACACTTATTATTATGTTAAGGAGTTAATTACCAACTTTATGCAGATAAGGAAAGACAGCATACATTTTTTTGTGAAGAAATTATATGATTTTTTTCGAACAAGGTTAAAAACCTTAGGATGAAAAACTTTTGCTTATTCAGCTGTGTATTGCTTGCGTAAGTTACAAAATCATAAAAAAGGCTATGGTTTCAGTTTAGGTTTTCAGAAACCGTTCTCGAAAAACTAACATATCCATAGAATATATTATATAACAGAACTATTAATCAAAGAAATAGAATAAAATGGCTCACTACACTCTTACATACGTAACGCGAATAGTGGACGAAATTCAATTATATTCGACACTACATTTTCTCTCTAGAGAAATACATCAAACAAGCACTTAATTTCGATATTTTCCTATACTAGGAACAGAAGTCACGGTTCAGTTATTATCAGAATCTAATTCTCTCGCCTTCCAAATGTCGATGAAAAAATAACAATTTTGAGAACGAAGAATGTATTCACCCCTCTTCGTAGCCGAAATTTAAGAGTCATAAAATTACATTCATAATTATGCATAGTAGGTATATTTGGCCGTATTAGAAGATAATTATCACTTGCTTCGGTGAAGGGAAACATCGTGAGGAAACCTGCACATCGGACAGTTCTCCATAATGTTCTCAAAGGTGTGTGTAATCCGCACTTGGCCAGTGGGGTAGACTGGGGCCTGTACCCCTCACATTGTGAGAGGAGACCCCGAGCCCAGCAGTGGGACTGACACTACAAAAAAAGAAGATAAAGAAGGTTGAGGTTGAAGATATTTTATTTCTCAATAGAACATTGTTTAATTGCTTGAGAAAGTTTACAATTTAAAGTTAAAAATTAAAACTTTAAGTGAGTGTGATATAGCTTTGATTGCTTTTTAAAACGTACAGTATTCATAAGGATCATAATTTGTCAAAAAACTTTGGGGCTTGAGAGCTAAATATAATATATATCTTCTCCAGACAATATATCAATGATGTATTTGACGTTATTTAGCCAGGTTATACTTTGCCTAAACACACACAATGATGATTGTCAAACAACAATCCTTTGGATGTCATTTGTAGGAACCTAGCCTATAATGGGCCAACAATATACATTAGCAACGGGAACTTACCTTAGATAGCTTATCTGATCCTTTGCATATATTATGCGGTCATATATTATAAAAATATAGCATAAACTTTCGTATGTTTTGATTGCGTTGACATAGAAGCTTGTGTTTTTCACAGCTGCAAGAGATTTCAGACCTGATATAAATATAGATAACTCAGCGCATTTCTTAGACAAGACGGACAGACGGACGGATAGGGAGACGAACAACGAAGTGGTCGAACAAGGATTCGTTTTTTTTCCTTTTGAAGTGCGGAATCTTAAAAACCCTATACCGCTCATTCTAATACTGCCTCAAACGCCTTTTAAAGTTCAACTCTGAATTTCCCATAAACTAAAACATGCAATTGTGTTACGAGTATTGATGGTCGTACGGTGTTGTAAACTATCCAGGATTGGTGTTGAGCGACACAATGCAACGGGACGTTTACACCCAGATAGCTTCCAACGCCAAGCTTCGGAGATTTATTGATGTTTCTCGCCTCTCGAGTAACCTTGTAGCCATTAAACAATTTTGATGAATGATAACATGACTCGTAACTGTAACAGATACTAGCGAGAATGGATTTTCACAAGAAACGAAGCAATATTTGAAGTCAAATACGAGATTCTTATATGATAATATTTTTATAGAACACAGTGACTTCAAGGGGCACTTTTTTCACATAGTGAAAACGAAACGATATTTAAAAATTATTTTCCAGATTCTTGAATTCAGTATATCAATCAAAGGGTCTCGAAAATTTATATTTTGCCCACATATAATGTGAACAAATGAAATGATACATTTCATATATTTTATTTATCACTGATGTATATTCATCATGGTTATTTATATGTATCATGCATCATTTTATCAATTAATCACGCTGCAAAATACATCAGCAAATGTAGTTTTCATGTACCTTCTTTTCTATCTATTCTATTTTTGAGTTTTTAATGGCAACCTAGATATTGGTAGCCTAGTAATTGTATTCCTATCTAGAAAGCTATTTTAATTTTAAGATAAATGTATAATAATATTTATAAACTTAAAACTTTACCAAATAACAATTTACAACAGAAGTTATCACAGAAGTTTCACAGTGTTTCGTAGTTTGAAATTGTCCTAATATGAAGATGACCCACTTGCAAAGTATTTCCATGCCGAGGCTAATAATTGATAATTTGAAGTTTTGTTATTCAGAGACAGAGTAATGTAATAATCATGTTATTATAGTAGCAACAAATAATACGGTAGTTATTGTCATACCTAAGTTAATGTCACCATAATTTTTAGACATGTATGTATTCGCTATCTTATATTGTGGAACCTACTTATCTAGAAAATGAAATGGCCTCTAGCTTATAGCAAAATAAAAATACCATTCTAGTCAGACTATTTGATGTGAGTACAAAATATTTTAAAATTATGGTGTAATCCTTGAATTTATTACCAAATATTGGCATCCAAATATCCATTGACCCTTTTACTAGCAAACATTATGACCAATTTTTTGTCGATATTTTTTACTACATACAAAGCAATGTGAAAATTACTTCTAACAGTTATATTAATTCCTTAATCGGCTTCCATGCTGACACAAAGGAATTAGATAAGTTGGAAGCACAATCTCAAGCCCGCATATGGGACTAATCTTAGCATTCGGCCAATTTTCTGCCCTTGGAATAATTACCCACTTATATTATTTTGGTGTTACCGAAACTAATTATTCATAAAGTATCTTATTTTGGGGCACTTCAAAAACCTATATGTATGTGCATAGCTTTCGCTATTAGGTATTCAGTTTTTTGGCCATACAAATTCAATATCATCTACTTACATGTATTATGGAAAATTTGGGCTTCTCAGGGCCCTATTCATGTTTAAGTCCGATCTATGTGACCGCAGACCTCATTCACTGACTAATACTGTCTGTATCAGTGAATGAGGTTACCGTTAGGTTCCTTTATGAATGAAGGTCACAAATACTTTATAGTACCTAGTGTCTAGTTTTATCTAGACGATAATAAAATACTAGGTAGCGGTTATTACTCTTTATTATGAAGAGGTGAGTCGTGTCACTTTACATCGATCCTAATTCCTATTGATGTCTATGATTTCACTACCTGTCTATACGTTGCAACGCTATTAATGTAGAAGCGTGTAATCCCCTAAGAATCATATTTCTAGCCTTTGTCCCAAAACAGACATAAAAGATTAGAAGTTCCATGACAAAGCACCCTTCTGAAAAGCTGGTAGATTAAAAAATGACGTGCATAAGTGTATCTGTGATACCTATGTACATACATGAAGAAAGTTTTATCTAGTCTCGAGTTACTCTACATGAATAGTTTTTAATTTTGAATTGAAGTAGCTATTTCTTGTGGCATTTCCTTATTGCAGTTAAAATGTTCCTAATGTCATAAAAAGTCCCCATAAATGACGTAACGTGCCGTGTGATATTAATTTCACAATAAAAAAGCTGATTATAAAGATAACGGAAAGCAAGAAAATGTATTCATTAGTTCGCAAAAGCAGAACTGTTTCCGTTGAGAAATTCCCGATTCAAAGCTGACCCAGAAACATAGTCTTGAGGCTTTTTGCAATTATCCGCGCAAAGATAAGGTAAGATGCCGTAAGTTATTGCTTCGTGACAAATTAGTATTGCTAGTCTTACTTAAGAAATCTTGGGACCTTAGGAATTTTATAGTAATAAAAATAATAATTAAAGAAAACAAAAAACCCGACTGCGTACAAAAACAAAAAATAAGCCTAGTAGTTTAGAATATTGTTAAAAGTAATACTGATCAACAACAACATTAAATTTTTTTTATTTTACACTTTTTTGCATAGAATATTAAAATTAATGTCAGTTCTTTATTTGGCAAGGCATCGGTGATGACATGTCCATGTCTTCAAAGGCATACTGGATACATGAGTGACGGCCACTTACCATCAGGTGGATCGTCAGCTCGTTCATCAGCTAGTTACAAAAATAAATCTTAACTTTTACCACTGTGTTTTGTCACTGTCAATTCCCGTAACAAATAATAATTTAGAGAATAGCTTTAAGAGGCACAAAGCCTAAAACGTACAATTGGCAACTACCAATTATAGAAGAAATTGTTGTTTGGTATTTTATTCGGGAAAAAATAACGTATTCTATACGAAACACAATGCGTGGAAAGTAATAAGGTAATTTTATTGTTTTGAACCAATTTCATAGAATTTGTATTTGTATTACGAAAATAATAGCGTTAAAGAGAGTAAACAACACAAACAATTCAATCTTTGCGTTTGACGAGGTTTTTTAAGTTAGTGATGATATAAAAACTCCTATGATAGACATTGTTATGTTGAACGCACATATATCCGCATCGTCCGCCCCGGATGCTCCGTATGCGGATACCCTCGCACATATGTCCGGATTCGCCGTACGGATTTTTTAGTATTGCCAACAATTTTAGCAGTTTTTTCCAACTTCTAGTGAAAAACGGTGCGATGTCATTCGTTTATTCCCACTCGTCTTGTTGAGTAGTCCTGTTGACAATACTAGTAGGAAAAAATCCCACTAGTTCTGTGTCAATTTATTTCCGTGTATAGGTATAGTTTAGGTATGGTGTACTAAGATACAGGCCAAGGCTTAGTTTAGACACCAGATCTCCCACAGATTACTTAGCACTTACATATCTTTTCCTTTTATTCATATTTTAAAATGTTACCTGAATGTAATTTGAGGATGAGATGAAATAAAGATTTTTGTATTGTATTGAATAGTTTGCTATCAATCGTCAAATATTGGTCATTAAATGTATATTATTTCATAGTTTTCATAAACTTCATAATAATATATTCTTTTATTCAACTGACAGTTGTCAGACTCAGATTCTCAGATTGCAAAAGCAAAATATTAAGACTGATGCAGCTATGGAAAAAACTGTTATAATAGCGTGCGCATTGGAAGAGGAAGAACAAAATGAAATTCGAAAAAAAGAAGATTCTGGGCTCATGACATCAATTTGAAAAGGCAGTTAGTTGAACGGCAAATACTATACGTTATTTCCCGGTTTGGTGGATGATGATTAATGAACCTCAAAATTTCCCTCAAATTCAAGTTACAAATTAAAGGTTTCAATTATCTAGGTTCATTGACCATCATCCACCAAGCCGGGAAATAACGTATAGAATTTGCCGTTCAACTAACTGCCTTTTCAAATTGATATTATGAACCTAAAATCTTCTTTTTCTTCGAATTTGACTTTCTTCGGCCAATATGCAGGCTACTGCAACAATTTCTCCATAGCTGAATCAATCTTAACCGTCTTCACCGTTTTTCACTAGAGGTTGGAAGAAACTGCAAAAATTGTTGGCAATACTAAAAAATCCGTATGGCAAATCCGGACATATATGCGAGGGTATCCGCATACGGAGCGTCCGGGGCGGACGATGCGGATATATGTGCGTTCAGCTTTAAGAGACCACTAGTAGTAAAAGTACTTGAGCTTTTCTGTGCTTCACGGAGTATTGAAAGCCGTCGGTGCCCGTTGTTATCGTAATAACAGTTATTCAGCCCCGTCGGAGGACTTCGAGGGCATATAAACTTCCGACAATTGGTTTGGTCAACAACCACTCCATCAATCCTCACTAAAACAGCGTGGTGAAATATGCTCTAAAGCTACTCAAAACATGCTCAAAATTCAGATAAATAAAAAGGTGCATATAGCATTCTTAACAAAAATTATGGTTACACGTGTGGTTTTGAAAGAGAGTAAGTAGATATGTGTGCGTAAATGAAGCGTTGCCAAGTTTCAGTTTAGTACACGCTTTATATTAGCTTCACGTGTAGGTAAGAGTAATCGAAGACCAATGACAATTAAATATTTAAAGAAAAAAGAAAAAAAAGAAAGAAAAAAAAACATAAACGTGTACTTATGTACGCGCGTGAGAAGTTATACTTCTTTGGCGTGAAAAAAAATTCAAAAAACAATATTAAAAAAACATTGTTCAAAATACAATATTCAAAAACAGTAATATTAAAAATAAAAATTAATTAATATTTTGAAATAATTTAATTTACGAATCTCTATAGATACCATTCCACCTAGAACTAACTTCACGATGCAGAATTTAGCTAACTTCACGATGTAGAATTTAGCTGTCGGTGTGCGCGCGCATCGTAAAAATTCACTCTCATCATTTTTTTCCATCGCGCCAAAAGAAGTATAACTTCAAAAAACCTAAAAATAAATATTAGTTTAAAAAAATCTAAAAAACACGCTTTTATACATTTAAAAAAAATAGAAAATAAATTTGAATTAAGAATCGTGTAATTGTAACAAAAGCGTGGGATGCATGGTGTCTATGAGTAGAAGGATTATCATTTTGATAATAACTTAAAAAGCACGTCACGCTTTTATTACAATTACACGATTCTTAATTCAAATTTATTTTCTGTTTTTTATTGGGATTTTCTATAAAAAAGTGTTTTTTTTAGTTTTTTCTAACTATTATTTATTTTTAGACTTATTCGACGTTGTATGGTTCTTACCACATAACTGTACAGGACAGTATTTTACGTGTCAACTTACAGCACGACAGTCCAGGAGGTACTGGTAAAAACTAGCGTAGTTTTACGTACTTGTGTGCGTGATTGTGTAATACATAAAAGTAGCGTAGTTTTAGTGGCTGCACTTAAATTCAAGTTGGTGAGGTATCTACTTTTTTTACTGAGTCTCAGAAGTGATCCATTAACTAATCCATTATCACGACTGGTTTAAACTGTCTTATTAATTGTAGGCCATCCTGTTTTTTAATTACATCTATGAGGCCATCCTATTCCTTTCCACTTCAGTAATCTTGTCCGCCTTGTCGTCGTGGTAACCATAACATGCTTTGGGGAACTGTGGAAAGAAGAAGTGGATTAATATTTACAAATAAATATTATTATTTTGTTACAGGCTGTGCATAATAATTTTGTTCACGGTTTGTCACAAAGTTGCTACCCTGACTGTAGACTTATTCAAGTAGGAACTAATCGACTTGACGTAAACCTTCCTGTCATATTATACTCGTACCACAGAAGAGTAAGTAGTGTATAATAGTACAGAAGACGCACTCCGCAAAATTATTTAAATAAATCATTGAAGTATAATGTCATAGAACAGTCATCTCGAACAAAATGTGTGTCCAGCCGGGAGGTTCTATTTTCAAAATTGAACCCCCGTTCTCCTTTCAAAATCGAACGAATCCATTGAAGATTGAAGCCACGTGGAGCCAATTCATTGGGACATATATCGTGTTCGCGGTGTCGGTTCTATACGCTAGTAATAATACTTCAATGAAATAAATAGCTACTTTTGCTCCAACGCAATACAGTTTAATTCAGGTCGCACAGCGCTAATCAGAAACGCGTAATGAGCGGAAAGTGCGGAGTGCGCCAGGCCTGATTAGGACCAGGATTGATACTGAAACATTATATTTTTGATAAAGATTATTACACATTTTAATATGAATCAAGGTTATGTTTACCTACCAAACCAAACCATACCATTCCAAATCATACTTTCAAAGGCTGTGGCGCATCTGTTCATACAAAATTCTGCCGTTATCAAATTTAATCACAGTACAACGTAATCTCGAATCAATAAAAAAATAATCAGGGCCTGCGTACCTAAATTCATGTATAACAAATTTTAATTTTCGTTACAACCGTTCCTATGCACAGCGAACAATGAAGGCATTCCAAATTCGAAAATGGCCCATTTTTCCTACAAAGAAACAAAACACGGTACAAATCACGACGCTCGCTCGCCTTTTGAATAATTCATAATTCACCCGCGCAATAATAGCAGGTGAATATTATTTTCCTTTTGTAGGTGCGTCATTGAATAGACTGGGCGCCTGTTACCGACTGATAATAACTCATCAATTGTTTACTACCTGCCGGGCGGTCGGATAAATAAATCCGTGTTGGATAAGTTTATTTTTTACGCGAATGACCGCTTTTACATACGAATACGACATCTTATGTATATTACATATATTGTATATATAGCACAGGGCTCTGAGGAGGTACTCATTCGTATGTTCAGATCATCTCTACAAACTATGTATCGAAGAACACTTCAGTAGGGGAGAGCGGGGCTGGTTTTAACGGAGGTAAGAATTAACAAGCTGATTTCTGCCAAACGTGATGTGTTAAAAATATGATACTCGGTTTAGAAACAGTATATACACAGCCGAATGTGTCCTGACTTATTAATTGCCAACCGGCCATCGCATGTAATAGTTGTGTGCAGCAACCTCGGATTGACAGGTAAGCGAACTTTTTGTGCTTTACAATAAATTGATTTAAGATTTATTTATTCGCTGAATCAAATTATAGTTAATCCTGAATCGAACTCTATTTTATTGACAGTAACACTATATTATTTGTTTGTAATTATTTTAACTAGTTTCTTTTCTGTAAATGATCAAGTAAAAAAAGTGACCTTGGGGCTAAAATTAACAAATTGAGTGGGGTAAGTATTAACATGTTAATACCTACCCCGTATGAATTTGGTATTAACCAAGTGTTTTTACAGTAGGTATTTTTTTACAGAATGAGAAACTACAAAAGAAAAACTACAAGGTCCAGGTCTCAAGAAGTATTTGAGGAAGGTAAAGGCATAGAAACCCGGAGAGCAGAAGTGAAAAGGGTGAAGAAACGTATTCTGCAGGATGACAGTGACGAAGAAGCCTGCTTCTGCTTAGTTTGCGCTGAGTCTTACAACGAAGACACATCTGGACTTGACTGGATGGATACAATAACACCAGAAAGTACATATGCCTCAATTGTTTCTCAGGTGATGAGGAATCTTATTCCGAATAATTATTGCCAAATTATATTTCCGTCTAAAGACACCGAATTGACAAGTGCTATTTTTCTATGTTTTAAGTACAAATTAGATTAAACTTAATTAAACTAGACTTTGATTATATTATTAAGATACCCAAAGACTGTCTGAGACTAAAAAAAACATGACGTTTAGACATAAGGTTTAAAGGCTGTGTATTATCATTTGTAGGCTTAAAAACTTTAAAACTTTGAATGATATAGCTGAATAGTGAAGCTTGCTAGCTTTGAATATAGGTAGTGTAGCTTTAAAAGATAATGCAATATCTACTATTTTATTGTACGTCATTGAGACTCTTTATGACTGTTAATACTAAAAAAATTATGTAACTTTTAAATATTAAGTTAAAAGTATTTGTACTAATTTTTGTGGACTAAAAACCTTTAATATTCAATGATTGTTAATTAAATGTAGATTTAAAATAATCTACATATTATATTCTTTCAGTTCCTATAGTAAAATGTACTGATTTGTTCATTTCAAAAATAAATCTTTAATTTGAATGACTTTTATTTAATTATTTGAGCCTCTGTTAATAATTGCCCCTTACGTTAATACTTACCTCAATTCCGTTAATATTTACCCCAGACACGGGGTATGTATTAACAAATGATTTTATTGGTTTTGATGGCTCTGTTTCTGTAACCACTTACCTAACTGATTGTTTTTGATACTAATATCAAAGCTGAATAACCAAAGCAGGCTATAAATAAAAAAATAAACAAAAAAGTTCATTATCATTGAAAATATAAACTATATTACAAAATTTGTTAGTACCAGCCCCGCTCTCCCCTACTATGAACATAGATCTCTCTCTGTGGGCGTAGTTATATGTCAGGACTGCCAGGATACTTAATAAAACACACAATTCGACAGGCACAAGGATACTATTCGTTTATGGCCTGATAACACCCGATTTTATCAATTCAACGTTATTTAGTTTTTACTTTGATTCGCGATACTCTCAATCTGTCTGCCATATTGACAGTTCCCTTTTTCTTAATTTCATAGGTTATTACGAAGTTATTTTAGACTGCACCGACATATACACACATGGAAGCTTTCTTATATACAACACACACACATGATTTAACCGTCGTCACGATATCAGTGGGATCCTTGCTGTGGATAACGATATTATCGTGACGTGGTTGTCCAATGAGGCAGTGAATATAAAATGCCTCCACTGCTGTCGTTTTCGGTATAAAAAAACATAATATTAGCAGTAAAGAAAGTGTCACTATCGTATCTCCCAATTAAGAAACGGCCAATTGGTCATTCTGAGTTTTTTCCTTCCACGTGCTTTTTTAGTTTTCTGATAGCTGTAATTAATTTTATCACCATATTATTATCTAGTGTTTAATGATAGTGCAATCTTTATAGACCATGTTTGGAGACCATGGCACTTTTGAACTTTGTACCATTTGACTATGGCCTAAAAATAACACATTTTGCAGACTGCAGATTTTGTTGTGACTGTAGTCTTTGAGTTAAATAATTCAACATGCAATATCTCCGATTTTTATTTATAAAAAATATTGATTTACGCCCCAACTCAGAGACACTTACGGTTTCTTTAATCGCTCCTTAGTAAAGAATCACCATACAAATTCTGTACTAAGGAGCGATTTAAGTAAACGTTAGTGACGCTGAGTTGGGGCGTTAGTGTTAATGTGAATTGAAACACATGTATGTATAATTACCCCATTTATTTATCCAATACATTAAATACTAACATCACTTTGAAATTAATGTTCAATTAGGCGTATTCTTTTTACATTATCAACCTGTTTGTAATAAACTTGTAATTAACATAACTTGGAAATAGTTGTTACTAACAAAGCTAAACAATAATTTGCAAATATTTACTTAGTTTATTATTTATTAATAATACATATTTTTTGGTTATTTTGTTGCGATTGTATAAAAAAATGAATATAAATGAAGTTTGTTACATACAAATGTTTACTTCAAGTATCAAATATTCGCGTTATCATTAGATATCAAAAACAAATTAAAAGTAAATATTATTTACAAAATATAACATAGTACTAATATAAAAAAAACAACTTTTTATTTTAAAGATAAAAAGAGGTGAAAACATTGTCAACAATTTAGTTAGCATGACTGAATATACATATACCATATATTCAATAAATAACTATGGGTTATTGAAAAATGGCAACAAAATTCTCATTGAATAACTACTTTACACATATAAATATCAAAAACATAACAGCACGATAATTCTGGAAACTCACAAATAAACTCACAGTTAATTGCGCAATGAGTTAATCATAAAAAAATAAATTGGTTAAGTAAATCATATCTCATGATTGTATTTGCTAGCTCATTTGCCATTATATATTGTAATTATTTTACAGCGGAATAAACTGTGAGATCGATCTGTGAGTTACAAAACTTCAGGTCATCATTTTCATCAATAATATGTAATGTAGGTTACTCCTACTTTAAATTACAAGGGCTTGGAGTTTGAACTAGTCTATATACACGGTAAGGGATAACTTTTATTTATTTAAACAAATAACATACATCATATATCAATATTTAAATTCAATGCACCATCACATTCCCTCCTTATTTAATATACAACTCCGCGGATTAATTCAACTTGACTGAATAAAGATTTTTGTTCTCTTAAAGCTAGAGACTGACTTGTACCATTTTGGTGTAATGTAAGTACCAAGTTTTGTTAACCAAAAACTAACTCGTAATGTAAGTTTGTAATACTCGAAGGGAATTTATGAAACTAGTATAAATTTAAAAATAAAAAAACCCCGCTTGCTGTCAAAAAACCTATCATAATATAACCTTTTTGAATCCTTATGGTAAGCTCTTTAATTTGACGACCATACTGCATTATTTGATTTATTTTTTGGTACTTCAAACAATGGCATCTCACAGCCACCGTATTTGTTTTTTTTAATTCCACCTATCTAAGAACACTTGGTTTATTAAGAAGAATCTAACGATATCTTAAGCACGCGGCGCTCGTCGTGAATTACAACAAACGACAATTAGTACATTACAAACACACGGTACAAGTAAGTCTCCAACTTTAATGTCGCATTATGTAGGTAAGCTAAATTATGTACAATTAAGTAATGCGACTAAACTGAAAGGGTTGACAACCGAATATTTACTACAAGTACTCGTAATAACAAATTAGGTAGGGTTCTCAACTCGTTTTGGCTTTTATTGATAAAACTATCCCCTTTTATTTAAAAAATGTGTTTGAAAATAATGTTAAAAATTTATAAACGACAAAATCTGTATTAAGCATTGACATTTATTTACGCGACTTCTTTGGTTTCAAATACATTTCTTTAATAAATAAACGACAAATGAGTATCTGACGGTATTTAAGTGGTCACCGCCGTACGAACACAGTAACACTAAAGGAATCACCGATAACGTTGCTGGTAACAAAAAAAGAGAAAAACAAGAAAGAAACAGCAAGGAACGACAAAAATTTCGTTTAAAAAATAATCATTATTTTGTACAAAAAAATTATTCAACCCTGTAAAGCTGACCGTCATATATATTAATAATATGCATGTACTTGTATATTTAGCGTAACCGTAATTTGACGTTTTAACTCCAAACATAGGTCTTCAGGAACTACGGCTGTTTGTTTTTACGGTCAACATTGCAATAGGTCACCTTATTCTGAATGATAAAATGA
Source organism: Thymelicus lineola (assembly GCA_963932265.1). Classification (NCBI taxonomy): domain Eukaryota; kingdom Metazoa; phylum Arthropoda; class Insecta; order Lepidoptera; family Hesperiidae; genus Thymelicus; species Thymelicus lineola. Next base: position 3,692,496 of record OZ010704.1, read on the forward strand.
TAAATAAATTTTATTTTTCACATTTATATAAAGTTGATTTTCACTATTTTTAAATGTAAAAGAAGGCCATGAAATCCAAAATGGTGAGCACATAAACTTAGTAAAATATATTCACTTTTTTTTTAGACTTCACATCATCTCTAAGCTGCCATTTAATGATCAGACCAATGGATAGGAATCTGGTCTCTGACGTCCATAGAAATAGGTCTTACCAAAGGTAAAAGGTGTACGACGCATAAATAACGGAAGATTTCCCTGCTAGAATTATATTTCTTTAATATTTCTTCCTGCAACGGACTAAATAATATCTTGGGTGAACTTCCTTTTAGTCCATACATCCGATTGATCTGAATTTTGGTAGGTATACCTATGTATTTCGACGATAACGATTATCATAGGCAAAATACCCGCATATTTAATTTTCAAGGTCACCTTGGAAAACGTGATTTTTTGTTTTTCACGTTTATTTGACAAAGCGATTTTAGAGAAAAATATTTCTTACAAATTTTGTAACCAAAAGATTGATGTTTTATGTCACATGCATTTTTCTTGTAGAGCCAGTGGTTTGGGAGAAAAATGCGAATTCGTTCCGCATAATTTCTTGGTACATTTTTACTTGACATACTTATTGTGAGAAATAAAATTTCAAGCAGATCAGTGAAGGAAGCAGGTTTTGCCAAAAATTTTTTAGCGTAGTATTAACCTTCCAGGAGCTGACCCTATAATTAAAAGAAGACAACTAAATGTCATTCGACCTGGTACTATTATTATGTACCTTGTCGGTCCTTAGCACACGACATGTTATTATATTATAATTCGTTACATAACTTAATTAACAGTTTTGACCATTAATTTTTAACACAGCCTCAAATTACCTATTTTAGATAAACAGGAATTTTGGTATGAAATTGTCGTCTCGTATGAGTGGACACTACGATCAAACATACAGGTACTTACACAAACAATATATCTTAAATCCAAACAAAAATATGAGTAAAGTATCTGAATGTAATGTCATTATTAATTAACGAGTAAATAACAGGTCAATTCGCAAGAAAAATTAGTTTAACGTGTCTATCGCTAAGTTATTAAGTAAGTTATTTTCTTAGTAAAATATACTTTCATTTTAAAAATGACGTGAGGTGCAACAATTTAACAACTCATTTGTTTTTAGTCTTTGTTAGACAAATGAAAAGGTAGTACGAAGACGCTATAGCTTACATATTTGCGAACTCTAAAACCGATGTTCGATGATAATGTTGCTGTTGTTCGCTGATAGTCATGATCAGCAAGGATATTTGATACCCCGCGTTTAAATTAGTTAAGCTTTGGAGATAAATGTAAACATTCGTTTGAATAAACAAACAAACAACTACTCACCCTAAACGCATATAATTTCTCCAGTCCATTGTAGTTAAATAAATATAAAAGTGTAAAGTGCCATCAATCATGTGATTCGTTAAACGAAATATATATCTCGTTTGTTTCTAAATGAACATTCAAGAAGTCACTATTATTATCGAAACGTTCAAGCGTACAATAAAAAAATACATATCTACTAGCTGACCCGGCAAACGTTGTTTTGCCATTTAAATAAATAAATAAAAAATTTAGGGGTGGACTACCCCTAACATTTAGGGGGATGAAAAATAGATGTTGGCCGATTCTCATAGATACCGGATAAGCACAAAAAATTTCATCTAAATCGGTCAAGCCGTTTCGGACGAGTATGGCAACGAAAACTGTGACACGAGAATTTTATATATTAGATAATAGTTGTAAATTATTGAATAGCATGATAATACATGTGTTACTGAAGATAATAAGCAGCCCGGAAATAAATGTCCCACGCATCCTCTCTTTTTATTGAAGTTCCCTTCAAGGCATAAAGGCTAAATTATAATAATTAAAATAGAATAGAATAACTTATTCTTTTGCTTGTATCAATTAGAATTATTCAACATTTTATGTAATTCAAAATGTATTACACTTTCTGAAGATCTGTTAGAATCATTTCAAACATTTTTTTTGTTAAAAATGATATTCACAACATATTATTATTTACTAACGTAAAATTGCCAGATGAATTATGTTATCAAATTTAATAATTTTGGAGTTGTTATATTATATTCCATTAAAAGTTAATGATCCTTACATGGCAATTTGGTGTCATACCGAGCTTACACGATTTAATTTAACATTAATTAATAATTACACAATGCAAACTGCAAGAGATATTCATAAATTATTTACATACTAATATTACCTAAAATCATATGTACATTGTACAACATGGAACAGTAATAATATTCTAATCAATCAGTCTATTTAACAATATGCCAACTAATTAACAGTTGTTCGTTCTTTTAGTAACCTGAAATAATGAAAATTAATTAATTACATGAAGGATTAACTAATTGAAATCAATAATTTTCCTTCATCGAAATGTTGTTTCATTAAGTCGTATATCTAGGCTGTTTTATTAATGAAGATTTTAATAATTCAAATTAATAAAATTTTGTATACATATATAATGTTATACTCGTCTAATAATTAAAATTAATAAAACTATTATCATTGTCACAGCATTATTTCTTTCTGCAAGTAAATAAATAACAAAGGTATTCAGACCAAAGATTCATAAAAGACAAAATTGACAATAGCTATCTTCGAGAAAATAATCGAATTTGATGATTTGAATTTCAAATCATGATTATGTTAAGTTGAAATAAAAAGTTTAATTGTTCAAATGTCATGGCTGCAGAAAATTAAACTGTCAACACGAATAATAGGGTAAAAAAACAACAATTATTATTATTGTTGGTCTTATAAATTCTACTGAAACTAACAAATATTTTATAATACAACAATTGGCTTTGCGTAAAAATCATTTATTTTACATAATAATCAGAATTCTTTCCCTAACCATTAAGTTTATACATCATATATTTTATACAAAATTAAAAACCCTGAATTTACTACAATTACCACATTATAAACTTAAGTTTATCATAATATTTAATTTACTTAAATAAATGACTACATATTTATATAATTATTAGTTAGTTATCTAATAGATGTTTCGGCATAATTTTCTAGTAGGAATTTGAGAAAGTAGTGAAGTAGAAGTATTATAATTGTAGGCAGACAAGTTTCTGACGCCGCACCTGTAAAACAAAATCTTATAAATATAGTTATAACACACCAGCAGCCGCCACTGCTCCTCTCACTTTCCTTCTGTGCTTTCCTTTTATTGTTTTTACTAAAATATAAACCATGTCACTCAGACGTTTCTGAGTGAGCTGAGCATTCTCTTGATTCATGAATTTAAATTAACTTAGTTCTGTTTATATATTTTTATTTAAATAAACTGGACACAGTATATAACTGCTTTTAAGTATTATTCCCAGAGATCTACACTTTCGATTATACCATCACATCAGCAATCAGCAAGCAATACGAAAAATAACGAACGCTATTTCGAATGATATTTTTGGGAATGGTCAAGACCGATTAATCGAAAAACGTTTTACCAAACGATTTCAAGTAACATTCATCGTATTTTTCAGAAAACCGTTTTTCGACGCAATGTCACACCGAAATAATTCGTATAAGCGCGGTTCGCAAAAAAACTTTCATTATTGGAAGTGTATTTCAAGCAAAAACTCGCACCATTATATCAGTTTCACTCTAAATTAAGTACAAAATTGGATTATTAATTATAATGATATTAAAGTTTCAGTATGATGCTAAATTGTTTTATAACCTTCCTGAAGAATTGGTTCATCAAATAAAAAAAAAACTTTTTAAATGCGACTGGTATTTCCAGAGATAAACGCGTTGAAACAAACTATTCAGCTTTATTATATTTTATTAGTATAGATATTATATATTTACCCCTATCCACTACCAATATTCGTAAAAATAAGCAAAGTTATAGAAGGCTTATAAAGTGCTTTGTTTCTTTCACTCTTATGAAAAACGATAGTGACAAAACTTTTCGGATAACAGTGCCATAGCTAATATAGGTTTCAATCAAGCGTTTGTGAATAAGGCCATAAGGATATCATCTATAGAATGATTATGCTAAGGTATATATTCTACAGATTATTACGCTAAAAGTACCTGTCAGGCTTCTTCCTAAAGCAGAGGCGGGATTGGCGCTTCGTTCTCGCAGCACTAACGTGTGACTCGATGATTTCCACACGTCGAATAACGTGGCTTCACAACTGGAAATAAGGGGATTCGATTAGGCTTGAACTAAATCACTAGTTCCTTATATGTCTATAAACGTACCTACTAGCTGCTGGTACAATTTTCTACTTTGACTTCAATTGTAATTAATTTTAAGAGATGGGGATATTATAAAAGATTTTTATGTAAATAGCAAGTAAACGAGCTGACAATCCACCTATGATGATAAGTAGCTATTGTCGCCCATGGACATAAGCGACACCAAAGACATCATTGATGCGCTACCAGCCATTAAAAAGAGAAGAAAAAGAAAGAAAGTACTCTAATATTCTTTACCTTCACAACTGTCATAATTTATAGAGCTTTCTTAAGTATAGTTGATTTAAAATAAATTTCTCTTTCTAATTTTACCCTCTAATGATAATGACTTTTCTGTAAGGGAGTGGCCTTCACGGTATATAATATGATGTATTTTATAATATGCGCCGCGTCGCACCGCTTCTCCAATTTAATAAAAACCTATTATTTATTCTACGAGAGCAAACATTTTTACTGAAATAGAAATACATTTGAAAACTTCCACAGACAACTAACTCGGAACTTACATTTCTCTCGACGTAAAAAGGTGCGGAATTTAGTCAATAGAATAAAATCCGTGAAGTAAATAAAATGAGCCTACTTTCCTTCGTTCGTACATTGTTGACAGGTTTACGGCTTTGTTTGCTAAAAGCAAACTGTGAAGAACTACGGAGAAGGAATACAAATGACAGACTATCTCTAAAGTGCTAGCATGCGCTGTATGCGCACTTGTTTGACCAATAGCGAAGGATGACGTAACATTTGAATAAATCTGTCAAATAAAAATCCCGTGTCACGGTGTACAAACCCTTCCAAAACTGTTCAACCGATTTTAATGGTTTTTTTTTTGCATATTCGTTAGATATGAATGGGTCGTAAAGTATGTTTCATACTATTAGGTAATTAGGGTGTCAAGAATCCAGAATTATATTTTTATTTTTATGAGGAAACTTTTTGGCATGAAAAAATACTTATCACCTTATTTTTACCCTCCTACATTTCATAAATAAAAAAAACATGTCGCAGAATAATGTCTGTCTAGTCAGCTAGTAGAATTATATAAAGTTTTATGTAATAATGATCTATTAAAGAAAACTTGAAAATTTGCTTGCAAGAAATCTTAAATAAGATATCAAGAAAGATACACATTGAAATAAAAATATGTCAGAGATTTTTTGTAACTTCCTTTACTACATACACGTATTTGCACTACAATAAAATACTTAAATACATCTTAAATACAGATTAGTAAAATTGAGGTGACAATAATATATTCATTTTACTTTGAATGGTATGGGCGACTAGACTCTTTGGCGTACAGTATTTAAAGTTACTCATTTACTCGTATATATATATCTCTCAATATTATTTAATCTATCTATATATAAAAGGCAAAAGTGATCGACTGATGTATCAACGCAAAGGCCAAACCCTTAGGGCTAGAAACTTAAAATTACGCACACGTATTCTTCTTATGATCCACTAAGGAAGGATTTTTCAAAATTCAACCCCCAAAGGTCCCCCCCATAGGGAATAAATATGATAAGCATAATTTCCGCGTGCGAAATTGCGGGAAACAACTAGTTCCCCATTATTGGCTAAACAAAACCATTCTCGTTAGTGAAGTGGAGTTTTAAAACAACGTTCTGTATGTCACAGCAAACTGGTTAAAATAGCCGTTTATTAAATGACTGTACAACAGCATTAAACTCATGCCTATAATCGTTTTGTAGTTGAATCGTTATGACTTGTAAGACATTCACCATTATAGTCAATTTTAAAAACAACGTTTAGTATTATAAAAAGGCTGTTAACTGAGTTAGATAAAATTCGGTTATTTCAATTCTAACAAAATATAATTTAACTAGAACTAAAATAAATAATAATTTGTTTTTTGATTGTTTCATAGTGATTGGTACAAATAAATTACTTTCAATGATAAAAAAAATTAAAAGGTGTCAAGGGATGGAACGAAGTTCCTTTCGATTTAAGTATTGTTTTACGCGCTCAGCAGTGTGATTCAGCAATATGAAACTAGAACACTTCAAAAAGTGTCGTGACAACTTTTCGTAAGAATTGTTTCCGTCTAGCCCCCTTTCATAACGCGCGATAAGGAACTTCGTTCCAAAAAAATCAAGTCTTTGCGACACCGTTTAATAAAAAATAGATGTTTATTAAATAAACTCAGTAAAACAACAAAAGTAATATCATTGAAACCGTGACAAGTCGAATTGTAACACTAATGATATTACATATTTTCAGTAAAAACGTGACATATTATCCCTTTGTTTTAAAAAATATCAAATTTACTCTAAATTCATGAAATGATCAAGACTTTCTTATATTTTCAGAAAGCTTATTTAAAAAATATCTTATTAATCTTAAATTTACATAAAATATACATTCGTTTTGATGCAAATATTTTTTGAAAGTTAAATAATTTAAAATGTTAACAAAAAAAGAACCGACTTTAAATGAAGTACATCCAACAAAAAATAATCATCGAATTCGTTTGGTGTGATATTGAGTTATTCGTCCCTTTATCGTGTATATACTTAATGTAAAAAGACTTATATGATTTTGCCATGGATGCCATTGTCAGGTCTCGCTCAAATTTATGTGTAATCACACGACAAGCACCAGTTTTCGATTAAAAAAAGGATCATCAAAATCGATTGACCCAGTCGAAAGTTCTGAGGTGACAAACATAAAAAAATACAGTCGAGTTGAGAACTTCCTCCTTCTTATGAAGTCGGTTAAAAATAGGATCCTGTAGATTACACGTTATAGAAGCAAAGAGGCGATAAGAGTTATTATAATCTGCGCTTAGTGTAGTTTTCCATAACAATCACGAGAGGATTGATGGTTTTATAGTTTCACATCGCAAACGTGCTCTAAACGGAGTTAGTTGTCGCGTGTAAAAAGGTCGTTTGTGTAATTTGAAGTTAATGTAGCCTTCCAAAAGACATATTGCTCCACGTTTTATGCTCGTTATAGGTCAATTCCTTTCCACTGCATTTCCTGCATAATGGCTTCTGACTTTTCTTTCTTCTTTTAGAAATCTCTCTTTCACCTTCATATCTGAAGGATACCGAGTAATTATTACTACTCAGCTTTGTTATATATTAACTTAGAATCTTATCTTAATCTTATTCTATTAACTTAGAATCGTATTAAAATGGTATGATAGGAATCAATACTACTGTAGTTGAGTATAACATTAATAGCAAAGCAAAGCAACAACCCATAATTGTCCCACTACTGGGCTCCGCTCACAATGTGAGGGGTACAGGCCATAGTCTACCACGCTGGCCAAGTGCGGATTGGTAGACTTCACACATCTTTGAGAACTTTATGGAGAACTCTCCGGTGTGCAGGTTTCCTCACGATGTTTTCCTTCACCGAAGCAAGTGATAATTAACTTGTAATACGCACATAATGTTTGAAAATTAGAGGTGCGTGCCAGGATTTGAACCCGTGCCCCCGCGTTCGGGAGACCAACGTTCTAACCGCTAGGCTATCACTGCTCTAATATTAATAACTCTCAGTAAAGTCTAGACCGTCTGTTTTTATGTCTGTATACTTAACCATCATATTGGTTTATCTCCTCTGACTTTAAAAAAGTATTGGGCCTAACAATAGACTGATTTTGATGCTGTTTTTTTTATTTATTGCTATTATATTATTCGATCGCTATCGTTACACTTTAAGAGTAGGTAATATTTGAAATCGGATAAATCCACAACGTAAAAAGTAAGAATTAGTAGTATAAGATCGTTTGTAATTTTATGCCCACGGTGTTAAAAACCATCTTCGCATTATTGTCTTTCAAATGAAATCAGTTTGAGGCACATCAGTTGGATGGTCTCAAAGTCTATAATAGATACAGGAAGAAACAATAATATAGGAGTTCTATATACATCTAAAATATAAATATCTCGTGTGACGGTGTTTGTGATCGTTATCTTCTGAAACGGCTCGACCGATTTTTATGGATTTTTTTTGTATATTTATTACATAATTATGAGAATAGGTCGTAAAGTATATTTCTTACTGCTAGGTAACTAGGGTGTCTTAATCCAGACTTTTTTGCAGAACATGGTTCACCGAGTCAGCTAGTAATGTATAGATAGATTATTATTATAATAGATCTTACCGTATCATTAGTGTTGGAACTGGAGATACAGCAGCGGCTTCCAATTCTAGAGAAGATAAACTAGAAGCGTAACCATTACTAAAATTTAGTACATGATTCGCCGTGAAACTTGGTACCTGGAACAAGATTAATATTGATATGAGTAATATAATAATAGTAGCAATATACGGAATATTACGTTAGCTTCAATAGAAAATAAATTTTTCTGGGTTTGATTGAGGCTTTGTAAAGCGGTATTATATTTCAATTAATGATAAGTAATAAGTTAATGCAATGAATAAAATTATACTTCTTCGTAACTTCCATTTGTCAGGCTTTAAATAAATGTTCTATACAGTTCCATTTGGGAAAGATTGAGGTATATTATGATGGTAGCAAAACGTTTGTGCGAAAATATGTACATTATTATTTTTAAAGTTGAATTACTTATATTGGTTTGTCGTCGAGATAATTGCAAGATTCTTCACAACAAGTCACTTTTCATGTATAAAAAATAACCTTATGACCTGTTACGAGTTGTACAATGTACACAGACAAGCAATAAGCATGATGACAGTAAGTAAAAATCACTAAAATTATATATTTATTTAATGATACCCTATTAATGGATTACAAAACACGCATTTATCGTATAATTAAACGCTTTTATTTAGCTTCACTTCGGAGCATCAAAGCATCAAATCTTCAATATTATGATCAAAATGCTACTCTATTTACACGGCAATAAGGTTTATATTTAGCTTCACTTCGGAGCATCAAAGCATCAAATCTTGTAACGTTAATTTGAATGACTTCCCTTTAATGAAAATTGATGAAATTTGGCAGACATGTGTATTTCCGATGACAATACACGAAAATCATATTTTAAACTAATTTTCATTGTTTATTTGTTGTTAAATTAAAAAAAAACGATTTTCAGACTTTAGACGCATAATTCTCTATGTTCTATTTTACGTAGAGACTTGAAATTTTCACAACTTGTAGCTAATTTTATAAACTAAACATTATTGAAATAAAAGCGTTTAAAAAAAAAAATTTTTTAGGATTCAATTATTTATGAGTGAGATTATTGTAACAATATTTTTGATAAAATAAAACTACAAAATACGGCAAGCCGCCATGATATCTTGAACGCCAATCAATCTCGATCAGCGCGAATTACGGCACGCCTCAGTGAAGAAACGAATATGACAATACTGTTAATGACATCTTGTCTTATTACTTTACTGAGGCGTGACATCACAAGCGACGCCATGACACTTTGAAGTGTTTTGGTGCGAATTTAAAACTTATAAATTGAAGCGTATTTATTTTATGCTAAACCTTACTTTTTGCGAAAACATGATATACGTTGTGAATATAATATATTTCCCAACAATATATTATTTCAATCATGTCTATTGATCAAGGAATGGTGGCACTGTAAGCTCGTGCTATCTTTATCATATTAAAAAAGTCTAGTGGACCACATTCTCTCCGTTTTCTAGACGGGTCTTATTTGGTAAATAATCTTAGCACTAATTTTTATATAAACAATATTGATTTTATAAGAATTATTATAATAGTAAACAGAAATTTGTTTTAAGTATTAAATGATAATTTATTCTTAATTTTTTTTGGTACAGGCTACATTTTATGCCTATGTTTAAATTACAAATTACGCCAAATAATTCTTGACAAACAATAACCGACTTCAAAATAAGAGATAACTCAAAAACTAGTAGTCAGATCTCGCTCAAATTTAAGTGAGACTACATAACAAGCACCAGCTTATGACTAAAAAAATAATCATCAAAATCGGTTCACCCAGTCGAAAGTTCTGAGGTACCTAACAAACATAAAAATGTACAGTAGAATTGAATACCTCCTCCTTTTTTGAATTTGGTTAAAATACCTGGAAGTTTGTTTACTAACTAAGAATCGATTAAAAATGTATATTAATATAAACTTGACTCACCATTTGTTCATTGACGTACCAAGTGATGTTCGCTGCTGGTAAGGATGGAGGTGATGAGCAGTTAGCACGAATGTGATCACCGCCAGTGTAGGTTGTCCTGTCTGAGGTCACATTCGGACTTATTAATGGAGGTTCTGTTGGGAGGAAACAATAATTGAATTAGTACGTAGATAATGTTATCCCAGCAAAAACGTAAATGTAAAAAAGAGAGCCAAGTTCAATACAAAAATTATGCTTGGCTGTGGGCTTCGCCGCAAAAAGAATGGAGATCTAAATGAGTGCCAAGTTCTATGCAAAATCGAAATATGTATTTATAGGAACAAAAAAACATTATGAACACGTATTAAACTGTATTTCTTTGCTTTATTGGATACCTATAACAATTGTTGTTATTTAAAAATGAAACCACTAATGTGGTAGATATGTATTTTGGACTGATTCATCAATCTCAAGTAAGGAATCTTATACCAAATAAACTTGACAAGTGTGTTAAGCTCGCTTGGAGAGGGTTCCGTACGTTGATTATGTATTTACTTTTATGTTTCTATTTTACTCATTTTTGCACTTTTTTAACACCATTCACTTGTCTTCTTATATATTTTCCTTTAATATACTTATAAGTAAAGAATTTTTTTTTGTATGTTTTTCAAAATTCTAGCCTCAGTTGTTACGGAGATAGGGGGAGAGGGGGTAATGGTAAATTTTCGTCTTCAGTTTTCGTTCTCTCTTGAATAATTTTAAAACTATCCATTGTAGAACTATAAAAAATATATATTTGAGATTCTTACAATAAGTTGTTTCATTTGATATACCACACGATAAGATTTGCTAAACGGTTTTTTATTTTTTTTCAAAATTAATTTGTTTTCTTTATACCTTCGTGTTTAAGTCATAAAAAATCACATATATGTACCAAATTTTAACTTATTTGGTCAAATAGTTTCAGAGAAAATTGGCTATGAATGGGGTTGCCCAGACACACGAGCGATTCTATAAGGGTTCCGTTTTTATTTTTTTCGTTAGGAACCATAAAAATGGAACAATTATACTAGGGGAAAAGCCTTAGGAGATAAGATGCCTCGTAATTCATATTGTAACTTATAAAAGCACTATGGTCGCCGAAAACCTAAACCGAATACCTTGAAAAGTCAAAAAGAACACCATGATTTGAGGTCCTAAAATTCGCAGTCTGTCGGAAGTTGTGCGCGCCTCGGACATCATTTCCAAAACTTTTTTCGATGGATAGATAGACATAAATGACTAAGATGAATGTCGGATAAGGTCGGAAATTCTATCAATCTCACTGCTGAGCCATAGGGTGGCTATAAATAACAATATAAGTTATGAAGTATTACCAAGGAAGCCATTTCCATTTGTTTATTCCCGCGTGAATAAGCAATACATTCTGGATCACACCGCGGTTCGATTCACTGAACACGGATAAATAAAGTGATCGTTATAGGAGTGACGTATGTGAGAATCAGATACAATATTGGTATCTTATTGCTATTATGGGTACTTGTGGTTTTGGCACCTATCACTTATGGCTTTAGTTATTGGCACCGAATCATGTGTATTCACTGAAAAATAACTGCCTTTATTGTCATAGTAATCGATCTGTATAAATCAGAACTTATATTAATTGCAATTTTATATTTATATGCATGGCAAGTGCTTAATTATCATGTTGATAAGATTAAGGAATTGTCTATGTTGACTTAAAATAGACTGCTCTCTCAACTTATAATATTTAGGTTTAGATTTTAGTTTTGAACTTGGGTTAGAATCATACCAAGTAGTTATAAATAAGGTTTTCAGTAAAGCATTTTTGTTTTACAATTGGATTACTATCTTTCTTGAGATGATTGTAAGCGTGGAATTTCATTAGCTTTGTCATAAAACTATGTTCAGATACTCAACCTTATCCTTATCCTTATATGCGGGTAATTTACACTTCCCTACACTCTATTGTTAGTGAATCGTGATAACATGCATGTTCGTAAATTGTTGGATACACGTCATAAGATTTTCAGTACAACAAAAATGGAGCAAGAGTTTTTCATAGCATAGAAAACTATCTCGTGCGTGAAAAATTTCTCGTGACTGTTATCAAGAAGGCCGCTATTTATTTCGTTTAATTAAAGTATTTATTTTGGTGAAGTAAAGGGCTGTCGTGAAAGGACGATCAATTTCAATTAATAAGCCCGTAGGTACATAAGCGTTCTTTCCGTAAAATACGTAAAAGAAGGATTAAAACGTAACGATATAATATGTACTAGCTTGTTTTTTACAGGAATTTTGACGGAAATCGCATCGGCCGCTATTCTGAATAAATAATTTTTCAGGGAACCTGATGACATATTCCGTTGAAACAGAGTGAAAACACGAAATTCAAAATATTTTAATATTTTGAGCTAACTTCCACTTTATTTAAAGTGAATTGAAATAATCCTCTCTATAATATCAAAAAATATGATCATAAAATATTAATGAATTTCTTATCGTTTTACAAAATATTCTTTACATGTGTATGTATACACTTTGTTGTAATACATAGTAACGTTACTATTTTTATAATTTTGTTCCAAAAAGTTATAAAGGGAACCGTTTTTTCGTATCTAATTATTTTTAATAAGCTTTTTCAAGCACAAGGCTTTGTAGCAAACAAAATGATGTCATTTCAAATTTTCCAAAACATGAAATTTCAATTTTCTACTTCGCCTGCCAAGAGATCGTTCCTGTGAAGAGTTAAATTTGTTAACGGGGTTAGTATTGTTATTATGAATTTAATATTTAAAATTAATTTTATTGTTTATCTGACTTCATAAAGTGAATGAAATATAATAAATCAAATAATTTTAATGTTTAACTGAATTCTAAATTCGTGACTCATCATCATCCTGCCCATTTCCCAATTTTATTTGGGGTCGGCGCAATATGTTTTCCTCTTCTAAATTCGTGACTAAAAACATAAAAAGAACTTTATAACAAAATTGTAATTTATTCATTTAAAGACGTGATTACAAAGTATAAGACGCACTATCGACTGAAATTTTGAGGTTAACTTTGTAGGTTAATTTGTATTAAACACTAAAATAAATAATTTTATTAGGAACAATTATGAAAAATCTGCAATAAATGAAAGAAGCAACGAAAGATAAATTTGAAAACGATGGCGACGAAATTGAATAAATAAATAGTAAAATCTTTAGTATGTTTTTTTACTATGATCTATCTATCTAGCAGCCCTTTAAAATCAACTTCTGGAGATAGGCGTCACTTAATTGGCGCAACTTCGTCCGGTCCTGGGCATTCTGAATCCAGAGGCTGTCTTCTTTAGGTCATTAGTGCACCTGGTCGGGGGGCAAATTGTACTCCTTTTACCGAGACGTGGCTGCCATTCGAGGACTTTGCGACCCCATCGGTGACTATGATCATCTTACGACATTTAAAGTAATTGGTTTCTGAGACTTAGCACTTTATATTGCCAACGGAACTCCACTAATAGACCTGTATAGTGAAGTGCAATTAATCCTTTTTTTATGATTTCCATAACGCCGGCAAACGAGCTGACGATCCACCTGATGATAAGTGGCTATCATCGCCCATAGACATCAGTAACACCAAAGGCATCACTGATGCATTACTGGCCAAGAAAGGGTAAAGAAAAAGAAAAAAAGGTTTAATTGGACTTTAATATTTTTTATGTACAGCGCACAATTTTTTTAGTATCGGTACCAACTTATCTATTAATGTACATATGTACCTGTAGATTGTACGTATCGTAACCAAAAACGAAAATAGGAGTATAGACACATCAGAGCGCGCAATTGAATCCGTTCAACCATATAATCGGAAAATGTCGTCGAGGCAGTTGACGGTAGTCTCTGGTAAATCTCACCTTACCAAAATCGCAGCCAGCGAGGCGGTAAAACGAACTACAATACGTTCCCATAACTATTCACTGAAGACATTCGCATAAACCGTGAAATAACTGGTAATGGTAATGTAATTTTTTATTATTTATAGGATTCATTTTTAGAAAATGTCCTTTTATCGGTGTTTTCAGGCAATGATAAACTTCTACAATATACTCTTCCTGACATCTATTGGCAAGTAGCAATACTAAAGCTACTTCAGTAAATGGCGTTGTTAAGCAACACTAAACCGAGCAGAGCTCGGTCATCCGGGTACTTGTATATTATGATACATATTAAAATAACTCACGATAACACATAACAACTCACCAACAACCACCATCTCAGCAGCCTTGATATCAGTGTGGAATAGAGGAGCATCAGCTGAAACTTCGCACTGGTATTCCCCAGTCAGACTTCTATCCACTTCTGTTAACACCACGCGATTTTCATCTGATGCTGCTACCTGGGTAGACAATGGAAGTTTTACTATAAATAATAGGAACGAGTTGCAACAAACCATAGTCATGGTCTTATTTAAAAGTTTCTTCGCACCACCGCAGTCCATCCATGACCACAATTCATGAAACTGGGTCGAAATATCGGCGTATAAAATAAATATCATAAGTACCCATCTTATGGTAAAAAAATATTCATTCAGAGCTAAGTTTAAAATCATGTATTGGAAATTCTGCTAGCCAAAGACGAGGCCAAAATACTGCGGTATAAAGACGTGACAAAAACGATATCGCACTATGTGATGTGTTAAACAACGCAAAAATCTACGATGCGCACAACGCAAGAAAGGTGTCGCAGCGCAACACAATGCGTTGTCTCATTTTAGCGGTGCCACTTCACGTTGTGGCTTAGACGAAAATATTATTTTGTATAACTTAGCCCAAGATTTTTGTTTCCATTTGAAAATATTATATTTTTGTTGTTATATTGTCTTCTATTTTTTTAAGAAAATATGGTATAGGTTACGTAGTTACCATTGTTATTGTTTAACTTGGTTACATTGGTTAACTATGTTCACATAAAATCTTTATCAAGCTTCTTTAGTAGAGGATTTTTTTCCATAATATAGAGGACCAAATCCTTATTGATTTATTTCGAACTAGTCTCGAATGTATTGTTAATGTAGACTGAAATACAACCTCATTTGTAAATGCCTTGTCCTCTAAACTTAAACCGAACTTGCTTAAACTTCGCGACAGTTTTATCAAGTGTGGTGTCTAGCCTTAGGCGTATTAAGGTCCGACAACTAAATTCATTTAAATATTACAGCGTTAGGCGCCGGCCACACAAAACAGACGCAAGATACGGACCCGTCGCAGTCGCGGTCGCGCGCATACAGAAACGACGGGCGTCCCGTCTTTTCTGTATGTTTTACGTCGCGACGGCTGCATACATTTTGTATGAAAGTAGATTAAACGGACGCCGCGACTCCGACGCACAGTGGGGATTTTACAGAGGTTTTGTTTCAAAAATGCCTACAGAAGGCGGTTTTAAACCAAATGCAGTAATTCTTTTTTTAATATATACCTGATAAAATTTCGAAGACATTGTCGGAGCCCAAATTTGAAAAATCATAATATATAAATATACAGGGTGGTCCAAAAGTATGGTTATTCATTGTTTGAATAACTCCTCAGGAATGCATTTTGGAGGAAAATGTTTTGTAGAAAAGTTTTCTTATTTTTTCTCGACTAATCGATGATGACCTTGAATTTGACCTTGACTGTGGCTTTGAAGGTCAAATCAAGGTCAACTTCATTTTTTCAAATAGTAACCCCTATTTTTTATTCCGGATTCGGAAAGAGCAGAAAATTTTATGCCAAAAAAACCTTGATCCTGACCTTTTTTATTCCCAGATCCGGAATAAAAAATGGGAGTCTCCCGTTCGAAACATGACCTTGATTAAGCATTCAAGGTCAAGGTCATTTTTTGCATAAAATGTTCTGCCCTTTCCGAATCCATAATAAAAAATAGGGGTTACCATTTGAAAAAATGAACTTGACCTTGATTTGACCTTCAAAGCCACAGTCAAGGTCAAATTCAAGATCATCATCGTGGTGGCAATGCAATGCAATGAGGAAAAATCAGAAAACTTTTGTACAAAACATTTTCCTCCAAAATGCATTCCTGAGGAGTTATTCAGGGTTTCCATACTTTTGGACCATCCTGTATATTTATATATTATGATTTTTCAAATTTGGGCTCCGACAATGTCTTCGAAATTTTATCAGGTATATATTAAAAAAAGAATTACTGCATTTGGTTTAAAACCGCCTTCTCTAGGCATTTTTGAAACAAAACCTCTGTAAAATCCCCACTGTGCGACGGGTCCGTGTCTTGCGTCTGTTTTGTGTGGCCGGTGCCTTAGAACAAAGACAAAATTGACAATCAAAACTTATGTGCTCGTACTTAATTGTTTTAGGTCTGTTTTCGAATACTTAGAGAAACGTCGATTGTAAAGAAAATAAGTATTCAATTTCGTCATGACGAAGGATATAACATAATAATTATTATGTCTAGAATATTTGTCACCTATTTTGTATTGTATTGTATAATAAATAAATAAAAAATCAGTAAACCATTGTTATTGCGGTAGGTACTATTAATCTAATTAACAAAAATATGTACCTAATTACATTGTCTTTACATTACATTAGTCTATAACGCATTTTACACATAGAACACATGACTGAGTGAAATTACGACTGGTGGCTGAATTAGACTGACTCAATTTCTGCGCGCAGAGGTATATATTTCAGCTCTATTTGCTAATTATGATACGAGTATGATTGCACTAAACTTAAAAATAAAATTACTTACGTCAACTTTGATTTCTGCAACTGGAAAAACCTTCGTCGCTGGTGACTCTTTAGGGACGTACCGGTAGAACTCAATCATGTTCTTATACCAACGGATGGAGTATAGCTGTGCGCCTTCTAGTTCGTATGAGCACATGAGTTCAGCGTCTCTGCCGGATAAGATGGCTTTGGGTACGTGGATCTGAAGGGACTTTAGCGTGGTCACAGTACCTGTAAAGAAATATATGGTATTAATAAGTGGTAAGTGGTAAATAAGTATTAGCACAGAAGAAATAATAGTACTTATAATAAATACAGAAAGTGTACTCCGCAAAATCATTTAAATAAATAGCGACCCTAGCTCCAACGCAAAGTGTAATTCAGGTCGCGCAGCGCTAATCAAAAACGCGTAATGAGTTGCCCCCTTTCTAACACTATCGCTTATCCTCTCTGGCAATGTCAGTGTTGTCTTTTTTGAAAGAATAAAATTAATCTGAAAGTTTAGTGACATAAAATAGTGAATAAAATTAATCTGAAAGTTTAATATGACGTATACATATATTAAATTTGAAACATATTGTTACGATTATACTTCATAGATCACGAACATAGATAACGAATTAGTTCGTCATAGATTACGAACGTATGTATGACAGCCATTATGAATTTTCAGAGTTAGCCAAACATGTCGTATGCGGAATGTACTTGTAACGTCATAGCTAAAATGAGTGTCCCAGGCCTGGTAGTAGTCAGATCTTGCAAGCTTTAGAGTTACTTTATCTGATCCTGAGGAATTTAATATTGCCTTAGTTCTGAGAATAATGTATTTTATATGTATGATAACCATTACCTGATACTTTACTCAGGTTTGGCACAATCAATAAATAATTGATTTGGTAGAATATTATAATAGAGTAGCTGTGCCTCGCGGTTTCAGCCGCGTTAATTTATAGAAAAATAATTAACTATTAAAATATATGATTTTATATAGCCTATAGCCTTCCTCGATAAATAGACTATCAAACACAAAAAAGAATTTTTCAATTCATAGCAGTAGTTTCTGAGATTAGCGCGTTCAACCAAAAAACTCTTCAGTTTTATAATATTAGTATAGGTTACATTTGTAAGCTCCCATTCACTCATACCTCCGTTAAAATTACCTGTGTCACTTGTATGTATGGACAGTTAATGAGATAACTTAAATACCCACCAGAGAATAAACATTTATCTGTCTCATAAATATCTACCCCGGCCGAAATCAAACCCATGACAACTAGTCTTGTTTTGTCAACTCCTTGGAAAATATGAATTACTTTATATCAATGATATTATATATTAAAAAGAGGCAGATATGTCATAAGCGCGCGCGTTGTGTGACTCAAAAAGTTCCCAATTAGGAACTCTTATTCAGGTGAAGAAAGAGATAGCGATGTAGTTTTGACGCGAGAGCGATAAAGACGTGCGATAAAGCAATAAAGCGTGCCTTGCGGACATCGGAACAGATTTTTCGGTTGATTTGTAAGGGCATAACGTATCTATATTATTTAAACATCATTGCTTTATATTCAATTTAGAGTAACAAATGATACGGTTTTACCACGGTAATAATTTACAGTTGTAATTAGCTTTAAAAAAGCATGTAGAATCGTCAAGGGGCACATTAAATTTAAAATTTGCACCTATTTGTTGCGCTTTTGGTAATTTATCAAGTTAAATTTATTAAACCACAGTGTAACTATTAGAAAATTTATATTTTTCAGTGCAAATGGATGGTGTTGAATAAGAGAAGAGGCTCCCCTTCAATCCTACTGAAAGTTTATATGGATGTTTGTAACTCTTTCATGCAAAAAGTACAGATCAGATTTTCATGAAATTTTGCACGTTGGTGGACATTGATCTGAAATAAGACACGGGGTACTTAGCATCCCAAAAAACGCGAGCAACGCGGATAGAGAACTAATTAATAATAATTATGCACCGTCACTTGCTTCGGGAAGGAAAATATCGTGAGGAAACCTGCACACCAGAGAATTCTCCATGAAGTTCTCAAAAGTGTGTAAAGTCTACCAATTCGCACTTGGTGGTAGGTATGGCCTATACCCCTTACATTGTGAGAGGAGACCCCAAGCCCAGCAGTGGGACAATTACGGGTTGTTGCTTTGCTTTTTGCTTTATGCACCGTCAGATTTTAATAGGATTTTTTATTCACCTCTGGTCTAGATATTATCCGCTAATATCTTAAACTAGAGGGTCGTGATTATTAAACCAGATGGGTTCATTTCAAAATATACGTGATCCAAACTCGCCTTCCTGTAAGGGTATCAAGTTTATTTAACAAGGTAAATTTTTCAAACAACGGCGAACTACTTACTAGGGATTTAGGATAAAGCTTTGGTAATTTATTCAAAAGCTTTTCAGTATGGCTTATGTGGGTTAGTACGAAATTCCGGAATGGAGGTAAACTCTCAATTCCTGTTACATTCTTTAGTGAAACCTTTCTTATCAACTTAATCGGTTACAGTATAATCTTTGACTTATCCAGTACATTATAGACATCATGGACGTGAAAGGTCAAATATCTACGTATAGTGTCAAAGTATCAAAATCTCAAATACCAAATTGTCTAACTCGTAAATTGAAAATAATTTACCTTTACCTTTCGCGTATAATCCATCAATATGTCTTAAATGGCAATTAGCAAATTATAATTAAAAAGTAACGTGTTTTGTTTGAAAAAATAAATTATTGATTACTAGCTGACCCAGCGGACGTTGTTCTGCAACATAACTGATTTTGGTCGTAGACACAGACTTAAAAAAAGAACCAGACGGAATGTCAACAACAAATTCAGCGAGGCACCTATAGTAATACGTACCAACGCCTCTATTCGTACAAGTATCACAAGCACACATTGACACCATGCTGTTATTAATCGGCCGCCATTACCGTGTCGGATCGCACAAAAAATTACGCACACATGGTAAGCGGGCAGCGTCACTCTCGATAAGACAAGGTGACGTCCGGGTTTATTTTCACACCCGTGGTCGTAGATAAGTTACTGACACGGAAAATTTATTATAAAAATCATCTTTGAAGTGTATATTATATTCTGTCAAAATTTGAGCTCAATCGGTGAAATAATCGCTTTTAATTTTTTCCTTTTTACTCATGCACAAATACATATCTAGGTAAAACTAATCTGTTCTTTTCTGATGATTTAAGTATTTTCTGACACAAAAACGTACAAAGGATTATACGATTAATTTTCATCGCCCATAGCTAAATACCGAGACGAGTTTTGTCATAAGATTTTACGATTGCGTCCGTATTACATTTTTACCTTGGAACCCTGAGGTGAGGGAAGTAAATAACCAGTTTATGGCAGCTCGTTAGAAGTTGGGTCATAACATGAAACGACAGTCGCTGTTATCACTCCTCAAGCCTCAAATCTCAGACTTAATACTTCAGCGAGTTATTGTTGCCTGGTACCTGTTATGACACACGCTTGTCATTGTTATTTTGATAGATAATTTTAACAGCAAAAAAGTTTTTGTAAGACGTTTTATCTTATGGCATATTTGCTTACGAATATCGTATTTGTGACTAGAAATCTCGTATCATTGGTCGAAGTTACACATTGATACCCTATAAGTGGCTACGCGTCTTTGTCAACGTAATCAGGCCTAGGATTCGTCTAAATTATTCATCCAATATCATGTGATCTGTCTTCAGGTACCTCATAATAGTTTGGTTTTCATAAACTATATAATTTTTTTGGACTAGACAGTGGCAGTTACACATACTTAGATGAAGCGACTTTGGTAGGTCGTTTGCCGTTAGTTTTAAAAATGGAGTTCAAGTACCATATCTGTATGCAAAGAGCTTCTAATTGGCCAGAAATTTATGATTGTTGTTTTCCATTTGCTTAATTTTGAACACATTGTTCAAGAGTCCTTTAGGGAGTAACTTCCCGCCTCCGTAGCCACAAACAAGTAGGTAGGTATAAGGAACTGAACAAAACTTAGCCCTTCTCTTCTTAAAGACTTCTGCTTGTTTGCAGTAATTATCATAAAATTTCTTTATTTATGAAAATTGCTCAGACGGTCCCAAAAACTCCACAACAGAAATCTTGAGAAAAACGAATGTATATGATTCACTGAATTTATTGACAGAGCGAGTACAATATATCAAAGTGAAGGCGTCAAAAAACATTTCTAGCAGACCCTTATAGTTCTGCCAAGAAACCTTAACAGCGTGTTTCAGCTATCAGTATATTAGTGTCATCTCTTGAAATATATAAGAACTAAACATGACACTAGTGACAAATATTTACTAACAAAAATAAAGTAAATAACACCGTATTTGTTAATGAATCATAAATACCAGTTTAAACGGCTTAAAGATATTCATTTTATTTTAATTTTCGCGTTGTTGGTAACTGTTGGTTAAACATTGTTAACATTTAAATACAAACAAAGAACGTTGTTTTTAAAGGAAAATGATTTGTATTCATACCGAATGCGTTTACCTTAAAATGACGACATTGTACTCCGAAAACCTTGTAATTCGGTAACAAATTTAAATGTTAACATGCGGAATAAAAGCTTTTAACAGTTGAAATAAGCTTCAGTTTTTTGCTCTTCTGTTTAATTCGCAGATTTTAATAATTACATTTTATGACAGTTTTTAGGTTAATTTAATAATAGAGATGATAATAGAGATAATAGTGATGGGATCAAAAAGATATCCAAGAATTTTTTTATACACTCATAACCGCACCTTAGGAATTCCTGTGCTGTGGGTGCCATGGACACACCCAGACCAAACACAGATATTTAAACACATCATTGAAATTTCCGTCTTGCTGGGAAACGAACCCAGGACCCTTGGTACGGTAGTCCGCCATGGTAACTATTGCACCACACTGGTCGTCATTATTGAAATCGTCTGACATTGCTAGGCTGTCTTTAAAAATTAGGGATAAAAGTGTAGTCTAATATACTGGCCATGCGAGTTGCTTGACTTCACATATCTGAGAACATTTGAGAACTCTACTACGCTGTTTCCTTCACAAAAGCAATGTTTCGTTTAGCTCCAAGTTTAGGGTAAAAACAAGCTAAGGCTCAAGGATAGATAGAGGTTCCTTATATACGAGTACGTACTAGCTTTTGCCCGCGGCTTCGCAAACGCGTGTTTTCATAAAAATAATTATATTATACCTTCACATCGAAATCCCACGGAAACAATTTTATTTTTTTAAATCTAGACATGGCCGGACTGTGACCCAAAAATCGGTTACAACGATTAGCGTGTGATGAAAACCCAAGCATCCAAACATCTTTATAAACTTTCGCATTTATATTAGTAGGACAGAATAGAATGCCTGCTGCCGCTATCGATGCTCAGAAAGGACGTGTTCTTGTAGAGAGTCACCAGTTTAGCAAGATCTCCGGCCAGGCGGGGTGTGTTGCCTGGCGGGCAGCCGAGCCCCGACTAATGTTGTCGGAGCATTGTATTGTATATATACAACCGATGCAGAAACTTCGATAGCGTGATTCAGGCTAGCGTGACGTCACCACGTGACGTGTGTGCGCTGTCACCACAACCTACTGTCCTATCCTACTAATATAAATGGAGTCTTCATCTATTTTGCTTCTCCACACTGCGTGAGTAAACTCAGAAACCTTTAACAGTTTTATTATTACAGAACAGGAAATCTTATTAAAAACTATGATAGCTATTCCACGTCGTATTTTCCAGTGACCCAAACATCGAGCAAACAGAGAGATAAAAGGTTTTTAAATCTCCGAATTTATGGTTTGTTTGCAAACTTCGGAATACTATTCGGGAGATATGGTTTTAATTTGGAAAGTAGAGCATGCTTTATGCGACTTCACGTGTTAGATCACTTAGTATGCCCGTTGTTTTACGTTTTGTCATACCTGTAGGACTTATAACTTCATCTAAACTAGTGTACTGGGGAAATCGTTATTTTCTCAAATAATATAAATTGTTCTGTGTTACTTGTCCGTACATTAACCGTCGTGACCTACAATTATTACGTTGAGATTTTGGTCTCTTCCCAAATGAATAAATTTCCTTAATTCATCAAGTTAACCAAGTGCTGATTGGGAAGATTCATTTATCACCATGACCTCCTTGCACTTCGCATAGAAACCTAGGCCTAACAGTAATAGGAAGTTATACTATTTAACTTAAAATTGAAAAATCCTTCATAGTTTTACTTCCACCAAATACCTAGCTACCTACCATCACAATTTATTGAAGCTTTCAAACAACAAAAAGACGCATCAAAATCATTGAAGTATTATTACTAGCGTATAGAACCGATACCGCGAACATCATGTATGTCCCAATGCATTGACGCCATGTGGCTTCAATCTTCAATGGATTCGTTCGATTTTGAAAGGAGAGCGGGGGCTCAATTTAAAAAATCGAACCTCCCGGGCGGGACACACATGGTTCTAAATGTCTGTTCTACGACATTATACTTCAATGATCAAAATCGATCCATTCGTTTAGGGGATACAAAGCCAGAGACACTGACACTTACTCATATACAAACACATACGCAGATACATCCAACTTACACCTCACTTTTTGGGACGGGTTTAAAAACACCATTCACTACAATAGTTCAACAAAAGAAGAAGACAGTTTCCGTAAATCATACAAAGGATTTACGGAATATTGACGCAATAAAATTACGCGCCAATAGACGATATATATAGATATCTGCATTGTTCCGTTGAAGGCGATAGTTGTATCAATTCCGGTTGTCTATACTCAATATCAAATTACATGAATACGTGTAGGTCCTGATCTCTTAAACTTCAGTATCATATTTCACTGTAGTGGAGCGGCTTCGAATACTGACCACAAATACCATGCCGGCATACCAGTAGGTATCACTAATACACTAATACACGTATTTTTTAATCTATCATTTTGGAAAGGTGCTTTGTCATGGCTCATTCATTGGCTATTATCTCGCCTAGTTACATAAAAAGTCTTCTATGTTGGTATTTTGAGATTTCTTATATCGTTATAATTTGAGAGAGAGTGGTCTTTTTGTTTTTGAACATTAGTTTTGCTATTAACATCATTATTAAATTTTTACTACATGTCGCATCACGTGGTGAATTGGTAGTGATGACTATCACTTAACTCTTATACATTCGGCTTCAAAATAACAGCCTTTCCTTAAATACTTAATAAACCTATTTTAGCTATTGCACTGTTATAATATCTTAATTGTTTTTTAAAGAGTGAAAGAAACAAAACTTTTTATAAGCTTTCCATAAATTCGCTTGTTTTTATGAATAAGGGTGTAAAAATAAGATATATCGCGGTCTCGGTCGCGGTAATATTCAGAACACTACGTTAGTATCGTACGCTGTATACGATTAAAACAAATAAAGCAAATTGAACCAAATAATTCAGACAAGGAACATATTACAGAAATAATCGATACAAAACAAACATAATACAAAATAGACAAACTGACAAAATTGCTGCGGTACCATGCAGCGATTCATAATTTAAACATAGCAAACAAAATCCACGGGAATCACCTGCAATATTTATATAATACAAAACTCAATTTCGTCCGTCGGGCACTGACATCGAATTGGAATGACGTTGAATCGATTTGGACATCGTTTACCGGAATCGATTCTGTGGAGTGGTATATGTTCAATAAGTTCGCAAAAACTAATTTATTGTATCATCCAATCCGTGGATACGGCTATGCGCTGACACATCTAGTTCAAATAAAACATCAGCGGATATTGGTATCGAGGTATGTGGAAACCAATTTTTCGTGACGATACAAAGGGTCCGGAGACGTTTTGCAAATAAAACTAATACTGAACTAAAACTAATAATAAACTGACTGAATAGGTTTGACGGCACATTTCGGTTTCAGTTAGTATCTATAAAATGAAATGAAATTATTGCACTTAAAAAGTAGGTACAACTGGTGGGCTTAATTATAACACAGCATTTTCTTCCAACCAACCAACCAAAATATTACGCATGTTAAATAACTTTCTATCTGAATCATATCTATTTGAAACTACTGAAGAAAGAGTAAGCATCTGCAAACTGTCGCTTACTGTCGCTACGTTTTTTGGTACCCTTTATCTTATTCCAAATCATGGTCTATCTGAGTGCACAACTTCTATAAAAACCGTTCGATAGTTTTTGCGTGAAAGAGCAACAAACCATCATCTTCACAAACTTTCAAAATTATAATATTAGTAGGACGGGGGTAAATATTTAAAGGAAAATCCAGAAAGAACCTATTATAATATAACAGCTATTTGTTTAAGAACACCCGTCACTTCACTAGTTGATTGATGGTCTCTTCAACTTTTGCGGTGCGAAGGATGAGCTTAAGAACAATTTGGTTGGAAGAAAATTACAACAGATCTACAGCTTTCAAAGAGTACATACTTGAATCATAATTTGCATTACTTGTTTGTCAATAAAGCACAATTTTCATGATTTTTTTCATACAGGTAAGCCATGATCTGGAGTAACATAAAGGTACCGAAAATGCGAGCAAAGCCATTAGTTTTAGTTTTCTAACAATATAAATTTTATTTAAAAATGTTTAATGCAAATAATTTGTATAAATAAAAGACATTAGTATTATACTATACTAGCTGTTTAGTAGTAACTTTTTGGAAAAAAACTAACTACTTAAATATATGATGTTATTATATAGCGTTCCTCGATAAATGGACACAAAAATAAGTTTTAAATTCGAACAAGTAGCTCCTGAGATTAGCGCGTTCAACCAAACAAACTCTTCAGCTTTATAATATTAGTACAGATTTATTATTATTCGATTATGTACATTTTAGATTATCTTATTAAGATATAAGATTAAGATAATTATATTCAAAAGATGATAATAACTATAATAACCCCCTTTATATACCCTAATTCCATGCAATGTCATACTTATCATTACAAAGGATATTTTGTACATAATACTAGCAAGTATGCATCTATTTTTCTTAGTGGTAGCTTCAAACCCATTTTCACCGCATTGGGGCGGCTAAGAATACTAATCCCGATCCCACGTCGGATAGGTGTCGTAAAAGGCGACTAAATCCCGCCCGCTGTTAGTAGATCCTCTGGCGGGATTACTACAGTTATTATAACTATATTGTTTTGTGGCTACCACCGTTGAGCTTGATTCAGCCGCCAAACGACTCGTCGTGTTCCGGCTGGGGGCTTGAGAGCCAGTTCTGTCTTTCTTTCTTTTTCTCTCTTTCTTGTCCGGCAACATATTATTATCAGTGACGCCTTTGGTGTTGCTGATGTTCATGGGTGACGATAGCTAATTACCGTCAGGTGTAATGTAATTTCCATAAAAAAAGCCTTCAAAGCACATCAATTCGTCTCAATACTTCACATCAGAACTAATTTTAAAACTGATCTCTATATGATAAGTCTAGCGAGGATCATTAATCAATTTCAAAGTAAAGACGTAAGAAATTGCTGTGTTACTTTATCAAAGCCATGGCTTGAAGTTTACAACAGAATTTATTGAACGCGGTCTTAGTGACGTCACGTCGCCCAGTTGACAGAAAGCCTAACTAATGAGGGTTTAATTTCAATTTCTGACAGGACTAGATATTTGTAGTATTTAGTTTGAATTTTCAAAACGATGTACAAGTATTGACTACAAGGAAATCGCCCTCGCTTCGCTTTGGAAAAATAGTAAAAGTAAAAAAATATAATATAGCCTACGTCACCCGGGGATAGTGTAGCTTCCCAACAGTGAAAGAATTTTTCAAATCGGTTCAGTAGTTTCAACAAACAATCAAATCTTTTCTCTTTATAATATTAGTATAGAAAAAATATATCATAAGCAATTCGAAGTAACAGAATATCCTACTATCGTACTTCCTACTATCTATCTGTCCATACACAGGGTGAATTTTTCATGTGTGCGTGGATGGCCAAATCCGAAACTATTAAATGAGGAATAGCTAAAAATGGTCAAAGGACTCTTGGGGTCCATTTTGATGAAAACCAAAACTGCACCATTACATTTTTGAAAAAATAATATTCTTGGCCAGGAATCGAACCAGTTGATTAAAAAAAAATTAAAAGGAAAATGTTGAATTTAAGAAACTGCTGAATTTTAAACGTTTTAACATTGAAGTACTATTACTAGCGTATAAACAGACACCCCGAACACCATGTATGTCCCAATGCATTGGCGCCACGTAGCTTCAATCTTTAATGGATTCGTTCGATTTTGAAAGGAGAAGGGGGGCTCAATTTTGAAAATGGAACCTCCCGGGCGGGACACACATTTTGTTCGAGATGTCTGTTCTATGACATTATACTTCAATGCGTTTTTTGTTAAAAATGAGCTCTTTCCTTAAGTTTGCCGTATGTCATTACTTTACAGAATTTGATCCTCGTTAGCGACACTATCAAATGATGTAATAATACGGAATATATTTTTTTTTTAAATTAACGGGTTTGATTCCTGACCAGGGTTATCAATTTTTCAAAAATCTAATGATGCAGTAAATGACGAATGCTAAATGAATTTTACTGAAAAAAAAATAGAAAACCAAAAAGCATTGGACAAAATGTCTAATAGAGAATTAAGCTACTTGAAAAAATTGGATGTATTTTTCTGGACAGGAACATAAATGGTTTGGAAAGAAAAAAAACGTTCAGGATATTTATGTAAAGTTGTAATTTAGATAACTTAGTTTTTTATTTTATTTATTAGTTTTTATCTCTCAGTAAATTCACAACGGCCAACTAATTGCACTCCATGACGCCGAAGATTATTTTTCAATGTCGCATTTAATGGTCCCTGCAATATTATCTTTTTATAGCACATTTTAAATACAGTTGTCTACTTAGATTCAAAGTAATAATTGTAATTAAAATAAAATATAACTGAAATAATATATCGTAATAAAATATTTTTGGTTTTTGGTTAATTAACGAAATTTTAGAACGGCATTAGTAAAATTATTTTAAAGGAAATTAAATGTACCTATTCCAAGTTGGTTTTTACAACACTCAATCTACCTCGTTACTTCAACTTATCCCTTCAGTGAGTGGTGTTAAAAAAAAGAAATACAAAAACTGCACTTTTTATTCCTTGCAGCCTTATTTTTAAATAAAAAATTAAGAGAAAAAGACCCTGAAATATTATTTACTAAATTAAGACTCGTCTTAAGAAATGGACTATACTTACTGTTATTCTACATATTAGGCATTTCGTTTAAAGCAGTGTAATAAATATGGAAGTAAATTAATATCAAATTTTCCATACAATTTCTATAACTATTATCTATAAATTGGAATACACCAAAAATCCATAATATACCATATCTAATATCACTAAACGCGTCACAAGAAAGAATTTCGAAGGTATGACAAGAGTCGGCTGTCGAAGTCCCTAAATTCTTCCGACGATAATCAGCTTTGTAACGTCAAACATTGTTTTTGCCGAGTTATTTATCTACAATAACGTAAAGAATTTGTGTAAAATAAGACAGTATATCGTGTTAGTCGTGTATATTAGCTACTCTTCAAAAGAAAAGGAAATTCCCTGCGTGTATTTATTATTCCAGCTCCTTTGTGAAAGAGTACATCCTCAAATTCGATAAAAGGTATGATTTTGACTATTAAACGTCTTCTACAAACTCAAATAAACGGATTTTAGTTGATGGACCTAGTGGCCTTTACAGCTTCACGCGAACAGGAGGGCGAGCCTGGACAGGCTCAGCCGAGAAGACATATTTGCGAGGTGGTAGTTATCGTCCACACCTCGAGCAGTAGGGGCATGCGACGTCCTAAGGGCACCTCCTGTGGGGTTCGTTACTAGTCTTTGCACATACGAACATACTATATAGTTACTTTGATTAGGTTTTTGTGTTTGGGGTAAAGTAGTTAAATTTAAAACTAAAAAGCTGATATTAACATTTTAAAACCTTATTATGAACCCTATACTTGGCCATGTTTTTTTTTTGTAAATATTCGTTAATTTTGCTATGTTTACTGAATTTTTGGGGTTATAAAAAGAAGAATATAAAAGTATAAAAAAAATCTAACATATACCATTTTGGAAATAAAGTTAGTATGTGTTTTTAAATGCACAGCTTCTCATATTTACACTAACCGAAAAGTATTTGCATTAAAATACACTCTGCAAGGACAAATTAGACAATTGTTAATTCTGCTTTATTTATATAAAGTATAACATAAAAATAAACAGTTTTTCTTGTGGTTTTGAATGCAATTCTTACTTTGCTTGTAAAAGATGCATGTGTCCAATTTGATCCAATGGGTCGTACTCAGATCAGACGTTTGTGGTGTGACAACATGTGCACCTCTAAAATAAATAGTAAATTTAGCCCTTTGGAATATGGTGAGATTATTACTGATGACACATCTAAAATATCTGAGTTTTATGTGCTTGGTATCTTTGGTCTTACATGACGATAGATTAGCCGTGCATTATTGACATGTAATTATGTAGAAGCTGTGATATTATAGGCAAAGCCGACCATCCTCGGCCGCTGCGGCAAGTAAAACATTATAGAAAAATTATTTATTATTTTTCAAAATATTATTTCTACAGCGCCTTGAACATTAAAAACGCTCTCATGTAAACCTTGGTTTTTGATATGACGCCTTATACTCGTACGTATACTCGACCGTCGATACATACAAGACGCGCTCGAAAAACATAACCCTTCTTGGCAGTCGAGTAAATAGTGTTTTATTTCCTGTAGGGTGTGTGATTCCTTAAGGTATAGCTTCGAGCACTTGAAGCCCGAAGCAATGTGAATGCGGTCACATAAAATACACCTAAGTCAGAACACGAACCCAAAAATAATCCACCATGACCCGTCTGGAACGATCACTGTTTCTACGAGATTATAACATAATAGATAACACAAAAGATGTGGGTCGCGCGAAAGTATCACAAAGTAGAATTGCGGAACTTATGAGAAACTGCCACAGGGGACGTTACGCTATTGATTGGCGTGGAACAATTTGTGAACCTTCAGTCGAAAAGAGTGTCGAGTTTCGAATAAATCACTTCATCTTTTTCACAGCGTATATTTTTTCGCACGTTTATTTGTCATTTTCTTTGTAAATGTCACCAATATCTTGTCAGCTAAGTAGGAAAGGAAAGATCTTCTTCATTACTTAGAACGGGTGTTTCTCCTTGAGGAGGCCTAGAGCAAACTCCACTACGCTTTTATGGTGTAGATTGGTGGAAGAATTAGTGGCCAAGTTTTAATCAGCTTCCGATTGTTGGCTTCTTGACGAGTATAATACATGAAAACAACAGAAATAGGTACTTAGGATCTATACGGAGCGATTTAGAACAATAAACATCTTTATTTCAAAGATATAAATAACTTACCTTTCCTAAAAGTCTGTTGTTTCGTCCCCCTTACTTCCGATCCGCATCTGATCGAATAGCTGAATCAACGAACAATATTGAGACGGAAGCGCTCAGCGGTACATTTCTCTTTGTGAATTCATGAGAAACGGTGACTTTGTCTGAGATATATTACACAAAATAAAATCTGATTTGATGAATCCGAAATTTTAAACAATGCAAAAACTTGTAGGAACTATTGTTTAGTTAGAATTTCGTACGAAAAAAAATATTATCTCATCAAAAACATAAATGTGAAATGAAAGTATAACAAGTAAATAGTGTTTTATTTCCATAAACAATTATTAAAGCCATGTTCAAAAAAAAAGAATTGAGATCTAAATGGGTGCTAAGTTCTATGTAGAAAAGCCTAAAATTTTAGTCCCAAGAAGATATAATTCAAGCTCTACATTTTACTTGGTTAGTTTTCAGGTACCTATGTTACCTATAGTATATATAGGTACCTATCTTCTATTTATATAATTATCTTCGTTGCGTCTGTAGGTTGATGTAATGTATGGATGTTTGTTACTTTTCTAAAATTTGGTTCGTTGGTTCCTAACTAATGAAAACTAGCCGAGTCAATTGTAAAGCTTGAATTAAGAACATGTTTTGTGACTAAAATTGATTGATTTTTTTGTCTTTGAAGAGCTTTCAAAGACAAAAAAACAAAGAACAAATTAATTTATTTATATACGTATCACTGATACACTTATGCACGTCATTTTTTTAATCTACCAACTTTTCGGAAAGGTGCTTTGTCATGGAGAAGAAGAAAAGCCGTAAATAAACTCCTCAGTACATCTTTTTTAAAACAATACATAAAAATATTACAAAAATATTTACTAATCTGAGCCAAACTGGTTGCAGATCTAGTCATATCCATGCGTTTTTGTCATCTTTACAATAATATCCCTTGCCTACCAATTTAACATAACATGGTCAGTCTCTTCAAAATGTAATTCTATAAACGCCACCTCTTGATTTGTAGCTCTTACGAAGAACACTTATACTTACGTAGCCATGACAGTTTTCCTTGTAAATTCATAGTATAATCTATTTTTGAGAATTTTTTCACATGTCCAACTGCAACCGTTTAGCCGGCAGGGGGGGGGGGACTTAACTCTTACCAAAAGTAGCACTATAAAGCCAAATATTTCGGAAACGGACCCCTAATTCCAAATATAGTTTTAAAAGACTCATAATATTTTTGAAAGATCTTTTCAACGATATCCAACACTACAGGATATGAGACAAATAAAAAAATCATCCTCACGTTACCTGTAAGGGAGGTAGCCTGAAAAAAAAATTCGATATTTTATTGTACGATTCTGGAGTTTTAATAATATATCCATGCCAAATTACAACTTTCTAGCACTAGAGTCTCGGTGCTTTGCTTCGGACATACAGACGAACGGACAGACGGACAAACGGACATAATGAAACTATAGCTAAGGGTTCCAATTTTACTTAGGAACCCTAAAAAAGCAGTATTTATCAAAGCCGAAATAACAAAGTAAGAAAATAAAAATAGTATTATTTATCTATTTTCCAAGAGCACTTTGATCCCTGGATTACTACACATCCACTTTGCGAGTAAGGAGGTCTAATTTATCTGTCTTCCACTTCGCTAGTTCAACGCATCGAATGATTCGGACCATTAAACTCTTACATTTAAACTCTATAGATAATTTTATTTGGACGAATAAGGTTCATGCGAGCTAATGGCTTGCTTATTTGCCATAGCTTGTTTATTTTGCTTTTAAGGAGGGTAAAATTTGGCGGAAATTCTTTATATGAATTTCTCTGAGTAGGAGCGTAAGTCGAGATTTTCCTTGAAATATTATCCGTCCATTTTTAGAATTTGCTGGACATGAACTTTTCGAAATCGACGTTACTTTGGTCCTATGTGTGCTGAATTAAAATATATTGCCGCATTGGTTTTGAATCCGCAGCAAATCGAAAATCTAAAAGGCCTCGAATACGAAGAAAGCAACAATGCTGATTTTTTTCCCGAAATTTCTTCGGATTTGAGCGACGCCGATAATTAAGAGAGAAACTCTTGGAGTATTACTGTCTCTTACTTTGGCTTGGTCCAAGTATAGGTTTAGGCTTGTGAGTGTTTCAGTAATTTCATTCATGTGTATACTGGTTTCATAATTAATAGGATACGACTATGTTAATATTTCATTAAAAACTAAGCTACTCGCGCGGCAAAAATAGTGTTATTAGTATTAAAAAACTATTAAATAAACGTTTGATTTGTTTTTATATATTTATTTGATACATTATTTGTATAAAATATAATTTAATGCTTTTCTATCTGTACAATCCCACATAGTGGTAAGTAGCGATTAAGTCAAGTAGTAACTTTAACCCTTAACAACCCAGTAAGCTTTTGTAACGTAACTGACCAGTACTGTCCAACAGACACATAACATAAATACATAATTTACAAGAAAAGATGTAATAATAATAAATACAACAGAAACTTTATTACTTTCAGTGTGTATCTTTTATTACTTATTTACTTTCAGTTGTTACAATTATAATTTATATATTTTTATTGTTGATGAGAGAAGACTTTGCCATTGCATTTGTTTGCAGCAAGACACTGTTTAGAAATTCTAGATAATTTTGAAAGACAAAAAATACAACAATTCTTTATTTTTGCATCAGGTTGAGATGATTGATCAGCTACCTGATTTAATTTTAAGTGATAATACGATAACTTTGTTGTTTTGTCTCCGTATATGAGGTGTTACCATTTCAGTTGCAGTTTGACTGAATACTTTTCATCGAATGTATTCGTACTTTTTGTCCATTGATTCCAATCAGGATAAATATTTTTCCATATAATTAGTGAGGCAACACCAATAACATCTAAAATATTTTGAAAAAATTGAATTGATCATCTATTTGTTTCACGTCGAACTTAAAATTACAGCGCGATTCCGGTTTAGCACATACGAGAGTAATATTTTATTTCGAAGAAAAAAAAATAGAAGGAACAAGATATTATCGCGATTTATAAAACGAAGAGTATACGGATTTTGTTAGGTTCAAAATTTGGAAGTATACAAGTCTTTTTTTCATTGTTCAAAAATCTCATTACAGCTTTGAGGATATAGCATGTTTAATTTATTCACAGATACCTTTTAGCCATTTTTTAGAACAAAAATACATGCTAACGTAATTGCTCTATGACAAAAGTTTCTAAGCACTGATACGAAATATAAACACGAAAACTATGATCATAATACAAACAAAGGTTTCAGAGTTGCTTTTGCCTAACCGATACGATATTTGATAATAAGGAAATGTAATTAAACAATGTGGCTTATACTCGATTCAAACAAAATGTTATTGTGTCCATTGGACACTCGTGTGTTGGTGAGTTATAATACAATTTTAGTTTAGGAACAATAAATATTAAAGCAAAAGCAAAGCCCATAATTGTCCCACTGCTGGGCTCGGGGTCTCCTCTCACAATGTGAGGGGTACAGGCCATAGTCTACCACGCTGGCCAAGTGCGGATTGGTAGACTTCACACACCTTTGAGAACATTATGGAGAACTCTCCGGTGTGCAGGTTTCCTCACGATGTTTTCCTTCACCGAAGCAAGTGATAATTAACTTGTAATACGCACATAATATTTGAAAATTAGAGGTGAGAGGTGAGAGCCAGGATTTGAACCCGGGCCCCCGCGTTCGGGAGAGCAACGTTCTAACCACTTGGCTATCACTGCAATAAATATTAAATTACGCAATTTACAAAAATTTTATTGCACGTAAATATTGAGGATAAAATATATAGATAAAAGGTTGATTCATAAAAAATAAATACTTTAGTTTTTATAAGAACTAAAACGCAATAGTGTGTCCGCGAGACACATGTGGGTTGTTAAGGGTTAAGTAGATTCAGACCAATAAAAACGAGACAAATAGATGTGTCTATAAAGTTATTTCACCATTAGCGAGAGACCCAAAATACGCTACTCAGCAAAACAACAAGCACAATTAAGAAATACTCAGTCCGAAAGAAAGTCGTAAATTTTGTAACTTCCATTCGTTTCGAGGAATAAAATTTGAAGTTCCTTACAACATTCATCAAGACGTCAGAAGCAAAGCTTTTGAATAAAGCTCGCGAGCCGTGCGAGAACTTTCACGGTAACGACATGACATGCTAAATCATTTTTATAACTTTATTACTTACAATGAGAAGGATTTTTCTCAGCTCCTTAATAATTACATATATCTTCGTGATGAGATCTAGCTGGCAGTTGTTGTTGGACTATAAAAAAGTGCGGGCAGTCATTTGAAAGCAGTGTTGTGCCCGTGTATTGATGTCTTTATTAGTGTGAATGTGTACGTTTTTCGGTGTGTAGTTTACAGTGATTTGAATATTATGATCCAGCAGATAATAATTTTTTTTGATAATAAATTGAAAATAAAAACAGCAATATAAATAATTATATGTATTAATTAGTTCAAATCATATCGCTAGCCATGTATATGACCATTATTACATAAACATAAAATACTATATGTTAACATAATATAATTAAAATGTCAAACTCATCAATATTGCTAAAACTTATAATTAAAGGTATGATGTTATCAAACATTTATGTAGATACGACATAAACTATTTGCAAAATAATACTTCTCATAATAATTGTTGTCGCCATCAGGTCCAATTTAGTAATTGAGTCGTCCGGAAATATTTTTCAAACAAGATCTCACATTCGCGTTGACGTCTCCGTGAATTATGAAGCGTACGAGCCAAGGGCACACATCACAGCAATATATTCCAGCGATATATAGGTAAGACATTATCGGAAACTTAAGTGATTAACTATTGTTCGGAGTTAGCGGTTTGCTTCGTAGGTACAATGGAGAGAAAGTTTTGCGATCCGCATATTTTAGACAACTACCGTAATTTTACTTTAATGTGTGTTCCGTATATTGTGCTTCATATGCGAAATACGGAGTTTTGTCTGTTTTTTGTTATTCTACTTTAAGTGTATAAAACCATTATTATGTTGATTCTCCAATTTTTGCTTAAACTTCTTTTTGTAACGTAAGCAGTTTATATTTTCGTGCAGAATTTCGGGTGTCCCTCGAGTCTGAAAGCCTGATAGAGTTACAATAAATCTTACACGTTTATTTCGAAGGGAAAATATTCAGCAATATTTTTATTTGTAGTCTTTTAGAATGTGATGATAACTATTCGAAAATATAGTTTTTTAGTTTCAAAAAGGTGCTTTAATTAAATGATACTTATTCACATACGAAATCGCTTTGAGTTTTCTTTTGGATAATAGTGGAAAGTAGTTTTTTTAAAGAGCAGTTGTTGTTGGCCTTTACAGCTTCACGTGGACATAAGGACCATAGAAATATCGCTGGGTACATATATTCAAGCATTTCGTATTGAATTCTAAGAGTCCAGATACGTTGCCACGTTGTAGTTAAAAATAAATATAGAATAAAATACTCCATAAACTACAAAAAGCTTGTATCAAAACCGCCGTATACAAATCTACAATATTTGAGTAATTTCCTAAATTACTCGTGGATGGGATCATCAGAAGTAAATTTTTGTACATTTCGTACATCGTACATCGGTCGTTTTATGAGAACAGCTCAGAGGTAACAAAAAAAAACAAAAGAAATAAGTTTGTAACATAAAGGAAAAAGTTTGGGTGTATACGGATTTTGAAATGGCAGCACTATGCAAATTCTCTACTGCTAGTTTGGAGTACACGCGGCAGCGGAATAACAGAGGAGATCTATTGACTTGACAGCCACCAACGAAAACTCTAGAGACAGCCTCCGAGCTGAGCAGACGCCTAGAGTAAAACGACGTTACTTTGGGGACAGCCTCTGAGGAACGCAACGTGTGAGTTATTGTTGGTTATCGTAAATGCCGTCAGTGTTGCCAAGTTAGCCACTTTTTGGCTAGATCTGGCTACATATTTAGCCACAATTTTAGCAACTCATCACTTGACAAGCTAATAATTACTTGTTATTAGCTAATTATTACTTGTTATTAGCTAATTATTACTTGTTATTAGCTTGTCAAGTCATGAGTTGCTAAAATTGTGGCTAAATATGTAGCCAGATCTAGCCAAAAAGTGGCTAACTTGGCAACACTGAATGCCGTACCGCGCTGTAAATCCGACTTCATCGCATTCCATTACTGATTGGTTATCTTATTCGAGTCACATGCTAACCTGTTCAGAGTCGTAGGTGTCAGTTGTTATTTGTTTCTGACTGAATTTATGCAAACCCCCACTGTGTTATTGTTTTCCGAATCACAAATCTATAAGTATATTATTTTATTAGTAAACTAACGGATGTATCGAATATGCCTAATGCTTTTTAAGGGTCTAAACCGTCTTCGCATTGTTGCCATACAAATGAAATTGGTTAAAGGTACATCGGTTGGCATGGTTTCAAACTTCACAACGGACATATAAACAATTTTTGCGTTTCATTTAATCTATACTATAATAAAACTCAAAGGGCAAATTTTCTGTACATTGAATATTTAAAAAAAATTCGATTAGGGGGCACTTCAATAACGTGTTAGAGCACAAAAACATTTTTTTTAGAATTATTGTCTGTCTGTCTGTTTGTCTGTCCGGGCATCACATGAAAACCCCTGAACGGATTTTGATGAAAATTGGTAAAATTGTAACTAATACTCCGGGTCATATTTTAGGATACTTTTTATCCCGGAAAATCAAAGGGTTTCCCTGGGAAACGCGATGAAAGTGTGTATGGAAAATTATACATCAACCGATTTGCTTCAAATTTGCAACAAATGTTCCTTGCTTAAATTGATGAAACACGTGTTTTTCAGTTTCTCAAAATTTTGCAAGAAAAATAAAAAAATACAAATTAATGTGAATATTGCTTATTTTAATAAGATAAGAGCATATTGTTTGCGTATCTATGTCCTCCAATATAATTTCAGCATTTTATAAACACCTTAAAAGTGATAGAAAAACGCAAATTAAGTCTGTATGAGTAAACGATATCCAACAAATAATCGTTTACTATCTTGGCCACTAGATGGCTCTGTATTTGTTGATTCACGTCAACGACTCTGTGATTTCGAAATAACTGCATTTATTTTTATTTTTTATTAAACGCTTTTATTTAGCTTCACTTCGGAGCATCAAAGCATCAAATCTTGTAACGTTAATTTGAATGACTTCCCTTTAATGAAAATTGATGAAATTTGGCAGACATGTGTATTTCCGATGACAATACACGAAAATCATATTTTAAACTAATTTTCATTGTTTATTTGATGTTAAATTAAAAAAAACGATTTTCAGACTTTAGACGCATAATTCTCTATGTTCTATTTTACGTAGAGACTTGAAATTTTCACAACTTGTAGCTAATTTTATAAACTAAACATTATTGAAATAAAAGCGTTTAAAAAAAAAATTTTTTTAGGATTCAACTTATTCATGTTGTAAATCGTTACTTGCACTATATTAAAACGTAAAAATGAGCTTTATAATTTTTGTTTGTCTGTTTGTTTATCTTCATTAATCTCTGAAGCCACTGAACGGATTTCAACAGGACTTTACTACGATATCGAGTCTTCAACTTAAATTATAGGCATTTTTTTAGGGTTCCATAACAAAGGGAGAAAATAAAATATGAGTTAATTTGTTTTAAACATACAAAAACCTTTTCTTCACACAAATTATGGCATTATACATTTCTTAGTTTTTTTTATATTTTGCAAGGCCAAAGCGTGGCACTGAAGTACTTATTTTTTACTTTACAATAATTCAAATACACATAAATAAAATTTAAGTGTCTGTCTGTGATTTCTAAATAAATGATTTTTCAAGTTGTAAATCTATACTTGCACGATACCAAAACCGAAAAACGAGTTTTTCAAATTAAAGAATAGGGTTTTTCACATAAAGGGTTCCTTGGGGATATGCTATGAAAGTTTGTATGGGAAAATAAAAAATGAGTCAATTTGTTTTAAACTTACAAAAACCTTTTCTTCACATAATATAATAAGGCATACATAATAATAATAAGGCATTTCTTAGTTTATTTCTATTTTGCAAGATGGAGCTTGAATATGGCATTGAAATATTTTTTTTTACTTAATATCTATTTTTATATTAACTTTGTTTTTAAAACATGAATGTCTATTTATGGCTTGCAACGTAAATTTAGCATTTTTTATATTTCACCCTGGAAGGGGTTGAAAATCGTAATTCAGTTGTACGAACAGTTGACATTGAACAAATTGAATAGTCTATCATCCATCCATCCATCAGCCCTTGGAGGTCCACTGCTGGACTTAGGCCTCCCCTAACTTGCGCTACTCTGACCGGTCCTGAGCCTTCTAAATCCGGATAATCTATACTACGAAAGGGCAAATTTGAATTACAGGTAAATTGAATATTTTTAAAAATTTCGATTAGGGGGCACTTCAATAACGTTTTAGAGCACAAAAACATTTTTTTTAGAATTATTGTCTGTCTGTCTGTTTGTCTGTCTGGGCATCACATGAAAACATAAGATTAGCATTAGTAGTTAATGAGTAATAGTCGATAAACTTACTACTTCGGAACCCTACATTGCGCATGGCCTGACATGCATTTGCCATGGTTTTTTGAAGTTAAAACTGTGAAAGTTGTTAATTAGTATGTTTTTTTTATGGAAATAGCCGGCAAAAAAGCTGACGATCCACCTGATGGTAACTGGATATCGTCGCCCATGGACATCAGCAACACCAAAGGCATCACTGATGCGTTGCCGGCCAAGAAAGAGAGAAGAAAAAGAAAGAAAGAACTGGCTCTCAAGCCCCCAACCGGAACACGAGTCGTTTGGCGGCTGACTCATGCTCAAGGGTGGTAGCTATCCAGACGAACCCCATCGAGAAATAATAATAGTAATAATGCTATTAATGTACAATTAAAATCAATAATACCAATATAATCCCTTGAGGGGCCTTATCACCAGCGGGCCGAATTTAGTCGCCTCTTACGACACCCGTGGACGACCACGTGGGATTGGGGTTAGTATTCTAAGCCGCCCTAATACGGCTAAAATGTAATCTTACATTAAAAACAAAATAACTGTAACACAATAAAATTGTTTGGTAATACGGGATGTAAGGCTAAGGGCTAAAACTAGAGGTTATAAGTTTGTATGAATCTTCGTCATCTTAAAACTCAGAAATATAAAAATTCATATGTAAGCTTATAGCCAAAATCAAAAATTAACTGTGAAATTTTTTTTTTGGGAAATTCATCTCACTTAGAAACTTCATCATTTTAGAACACATAAATGTGAAAACATACCACCATGTTAGCTTTTCGCTACAAACAAAAATTAACTATAAAAGATTTTATTTGATTCATCTGCTAAGGGCTAAGGGATGAAAGTTTGTATGGGTTAGGAGAAAATCATTTTCAATTGACAAAAATTTTTTTTTTAGATTTTTTTATGATTAGCAATTATTAAATTTAAAAGAGATGAAAAATTTTTTTTGTTACTTTTTATGTAAATAGCCGGCAAACGAACAGATGAGTCACCTCATAGTAAGTGGTCACTTTCGACAATGTACATTAGCAGCACTAAAGGAATCACTGATTCGTTGCTGCCCAAAAAAGAAAAGGAAGGTACGTTTTTGTGTATTCTGTTAAATGAAAATGTAAATTAAAAAAAAACTCTCAGGCCCTGACTTAGATAAACCTCTAAACTCTAAAAAGTTCAACTATTTTGGGAGCTTTCATATAGATGGCTCATTAATGGTTCACTATTGAGCATGGCTCTCTTCTCTTGAGGAGGCCTAGAGTATACTCCACCACTTTGCTCCAGTGCGGATTGGTGGAGGGATTAGAGACCAACCCAAGTGTCGGAAGTCATTGCGCCGGGCGAGGGCTTCCGACATGCCATAACGACTGTTATCTTACGACAATAACCAGACCAACAGCTTTACGTGCTCTCCGGAACACGGGAGCTCAAGAATTTTTTGGCACTAGCGGTCACCTATCCAACTACCGATCGCGCTCGATTACTATTAGGAACAACACAAGCCGCGGCGTCCAGGCTATGCGCTTCTTCCAATGGATAATTAATGGCTTCTAATATGTCACTTATGCTGTAATTTTGGTGAAGAGTTTAGTATCTTGCTGACTACCAATCACACTAGAATATCAGATCGTAGTTATCATTTTATTGTTTTAGCAATTTTAGAGTGCATGATACAACACTAGAGATTTGTTTAATATTTCACTCATTTACATAATACGTTATACTTACTAAGTGTAGGTGTAAAAGCTTCAATCCATAATGGGCTACTACAAGGCACGGATCTCCTCTCCTCATAGTCCGGACAAGTTTGCTCTTAATTTACGAAAAAAATGTTTCATAATGAAGGTCATCTTTATTTTCAGCGTACGAAGTCGCGGGTAACAGCTAGTTAGTAAATATTATCACAAAGAAAACCAGTTCTTGCTTTGCTGGCGTCGTCTTGATTATAAACATGTTTGATTCAAAATAACCATTGACTGAGCAACCCCCAATAACAAACGGCCCACGTAATTCGGTGCGCGTAAACCGAGTGCGTAATGACGCTGTCATCAGTAAACAGCACGTTCAAACAAAGGGAGTCCCATTCAATTCATACACTGTAATTGGGTTCTTAGGGGCTGTTTCTTTATAATGGGGGTTCGTTTGGGTGAAAAGTAAATGTATAACGATTCAGTTTTAGATGGTTCACCCCAAATTGAAGTGGGCGTTTTGCTTTGTGTATTTGTGGATGAAATCTTGCAAGCTGAATTAGAACTACTTTTTATAATCCTGCGGAGTTGAAATTTTATAGTTTGAAATTTGGTTTCGGGGACAATGCATTTGTATGATAATGATGATCTGATACTACATTTAGGATTGGCTTCAGACGAGAAAACTCCTCAACGTATTCATTACAGACGTGAGAATTTTATGTAAGCATTCAATTATGATAGCTCGTTCTAAACTCAGGATATGATGGATGCGCTAAGGAATAAGAATATTATAGAATTGTTTTTAAAATTACTTTACAAATCTTCCGAGATATGGTACTTGATAGACTCTTGAAATGTTGACATTTGATAGTTATGACAGACGAACTTGTCAACCCTACGTTCTAACAAGCCTGGTGCACTCCGCACTTTTGGTATGATGTTACAAGTACGTGCCGTGTTTGACGTATCTACTGGACCAATTTCAGAAGGGCTGC
The DNA here is from genome assembly GCA_963932265.1 of Thymelicus lineola. Taxonomy (NCBI): domain Eukaryota; kingdom Metazoa; phylum Arthropoda; class Insecta; order Lepidoptera; family Hesperiidae; genus Thymelicus; species Thymelicus lineola. Next base: position 3,734,356 of record OZ010704.1, read on the forward strand.
CCATATAATATATTCGTAATCTATCACACATGTCATAACAAAAAAGACAACCCTGACGTTGTCAGAGAGGAACAGAGTTATGATTAGAAAGAGAGGTGTCTAGATTTCAACGTCTGCTGACGATTAACGCTATGCGACCTGAATTACACTTCATTGTGCCGGAGCAAGAGTCGCTATTTATTTAAATGATTTTGCGGAGTGACTCTTCTGTACCAATAGGTAGAATTAAGTATTCTGTGCTTCCTTATAATATCAAGCCAAACAAATAAACATAACATTTCAATTTTTATCAAATTCCTTTTCAATCACATACAATTTTAATTGACTTTAAAGTTATTATGTTTTACGAGTTACCTAAACAAACAAGCTTGAGGTAATGAACATATTATTGCTTCTAACCACCTCGAGCATTAGAGGTCTCACTCACCCCTTTGTTCCCTTAATGAAAGCAGTTAAGGACCTCGTTTACACCGTAATTAATAAAATCGAACAGGCAATTTAAGTTTCAGAGTACGCAAATACGTTAAATCGAAGATCTTTATTTTATCCTTTCATTATTTATGAACTCCGAGTAAACGCCTTTACTTGGCTAAATGTGATCGTTATGGTTACAAAAATATGTAGTTTGTTGGCACTACAGGTCTATTTTACCTATTATAATATTCTACCATTGAATACTATCATACCATCCATCCATCCATCCACCCATCAGACTTTAGAGGTCCACTAAGGACTAGGGGGCTTATGTCGAGCACATATACGCTACTCAGACCGGTCCTGAGGCTTTTGAATCCAATGGATACCCGGTCTTCTTCAGGTCGTCAATCCGTTGCCGATTACCGAATTACCGATGCGTCATCTCCATCTGAGGACATTTCTTCCCCAACGGTTGTCGGTCCTTCGAATTATTTGGCCAGCCCATTGCCACTTCAGCCGGTTAATTCTCTGAGCTATTTCGGTCACCCTCATTCGTCCACAGATTTCAGAAAGCCCGCTAGGCGACTCTAAGCTTATGCATTAGACCAATAATGAAGCACCACGTCTCGGATCCGTATGTCATTACTGGCAACACACACTGCTTGGACACCTTCGACTTTAGTATTATTATATTTATTTATTTAATCTTTATTGACCACAATAAAGGATTATGGTACAAATGGCGAGCTTAATGATACATCATACACATTATTTTATTTTTATTAACTTTTCTTTGTCCTTACATGACTGTTTGTGACTAAAATAAAATAAAATAAAGAAATAAAATAGCAACTGTAAATATTTCTAAACCTTTTGTGAATTGTCTACTGTTAGAATAAGCCGGCGAAATAGTAAGTATATTTTTGTATTTTTAACATAATCCTATAAAAACACTGAACTCAAACTCTCCTTTTAGAATTAAGAGTAAATTATATTATGAATTTTGGTCCCTGCCTTCTGAATAAGGGCTCTTAGTTATAAAATGTAAAATCACTTATCAGACAGCACGTGAATAATACCAATTTTGCATGGATTGTTGGCGTTTATTTATGTCTTAAATTGATATCTTATTTACTTATGTTCATATCATCTACAGGCCAGGAACCTCGAACATTTATTTATATTTGTGAGTAAACGATAATCTATAAAAATAAAATTTTAACAAAATATAACCGGCTTCAAATTTAAGACTAATATGCTTTTGACATGGATGCCATTATCAGATCTCGCTCAAATTTATGTGGGACTACACGACAAGCACTAGCTTTCGATTACAAAAAGAATCATCAAAATCGGTTCACCCAGTCTAAAGTTCCGAGGTAACAAACATAAAAAAATACAGGTGAATTGAGAACCTCCTCCTTTTTTTGAAGTCGGTTAAAAATCACGTTCACTAGCATTTAGTATTCGGAATTTGTCCGCATGAAGATCTAAAGCCTGCTACCAGCAACTGTCCTTTCTAAAAAATAAACATCTTATCTTGAGCAACATAAAATAAATAATAGTTTCTCATCAACTAGCTTTTGAGCAAAAATCGGTTAGGTTGCTGTAAAATACGTCTAAAATAAATTACAATTTACATTTTACTTACAAACGTCATACATACGATCAATCCCATTTCGTTTGAATAAACCAGGTAAATGCGGTAATCTTTTCATAAATATTTGGGGTTCACAAAATAAACTAAGTTCAATTACTAAGTCCATTTTTTGTTAAAGCAAAGCGGAAAATAAATCGATGGAGCGTTTTACGTACAAAAAGCAAGGAAATAACTCAAGAGCTTTTTAAAATGTAATCATTTGCCGAAGCTCTTCTCAGATCGTGTCAATTTATAACGATTACATTTTGTTGTTATATGGGGTCTTTATTTGCCGATTTATTTTTATATATAACTAGCTGTTGCCCGCAGCTTTACACGCGGAAATTATACTTATCATATTTATCCCCTATTTCACTTCCTTGGGGGTGTAATTTTGAAAAATCCTTTCTTAGTGGATGCCTACGTTCTCGCGAGGGACAGTGGAACAGACAGCCTATGTATGGGATGGGATGTATAGTCACCATAATATATATATCATATTTAACACCAAATCAGCACTATCAGAGAAAAAGTATTCCATAAAATGTATAGTAAATATATTTCCATAAAAAAGTACTAAAACATGCAATAACGCTAAATAAATAGTGATTTATGCATTTGCATAAGCAGACATACAAATGCTTATAATCCGATATCTAGTCATCTGTAACAAACCTCAAATAAGACCGTAGCAGGGACTGAAGTTAGCTAATAACTCCTGTTAGTATAATATAAGGTGCTAATAAGAATGTTAGTTATAATTCATTAGTAACATGACTGCGGAAGTAAGGAAGGCTATGTAGGTTAGCTTTATATCGTCCGGTTAGTAATCGTTGGTATTTCTTCCATCCATCCATCCATCTATCAGCCCTTGGAGGTCCACTGCTGGACATAGGCCTCCCTTAACTTGCGCCACTCTGACCGTTCCTGAGCCTTCTGAATCCAGTGGATTTCTCCCACTCGTTAATATTTATTCACGGATGCGTTGCTCTCTCTGAGGGTTTTTTGTCAAATTGATACCGTTACTGTTGACCATAGTGGCTTTTACAGCTTCACGCGGACAGGTGTGCAAGCCTGGAGAAGCTCAGCTGAGAAGACATGTTTGCGAGGTGGGAGTGATAGTACCTCCACACCTCGAGAAGTAGGGGCATGCGACGTCCTAAGGGCACCCCCTGTGGATTTCGGGCCTTTATCCCTGAGGATAATGGTTGCCTTTTGTATAAGTGTAAATGGCCACCTATTGGGACATAATGTTGTTACAAGACATAAATTGGTGTGGCGGGAACTACGGGCAAAAAGTAGTTACAATAGTTATAGTAAAGCAGAATAGCCTAGTCACTAGGCCCTAATTCACTAGGCCTTAGTGAATTTAACATTGGTCTTACATGAAGGGAAGTTCAAATTCTAACACATACAAGTGCGTAATTAATTATCTCTTTCCTCGATGAAGGAAAATATGGTAAAAGCCCGCGCACTTAAAAGTTTTCCTTAATGTTCTCAAAGAAAGACATAATAATTCGCCGCTCAGCACTTGCTTAGCGTGGTGAACTATGGTTTGTTTGTACTGAGAACTTTATGTATGTTATTATATACATCTGGACGGCAAGCTTCGAAAAGGTACCTAAAGACCGAACACGTGACATTGAATGAACAATTTCGACCAATCACAGGCCTGATTACTCACTCGATTACTGAAGACTCGCAGCTACTCGTAGCCATGTTGGTGTTTAAGGTACAAATACGTGATCCATCTTGAGGTGTCTCTTAGAATCTTGCCTTTAAGATGTATATAAACTGTACCTCTTACATTGAGAGGACATAGAGCTGAGCGATAGGACAGTTGTGAGTTACAGTTGCGTATATGCGTTACCACATCCCAATCAATATTACTTACTATAATTTTACGTTCTCCATTTGTTTTAACGGTCACTTCTTTTAAAACGCATTTACTTAGGCTATCCTGTTCGTGTAGTCAAATCTTGAAAACTTAATTAGAATTTTCCTAAGGAGTTGACTGACATAATGTTCCGATAATGAAGCATGACCTAACACTCATTGAAGTAGGTATACCTAATGCCATAGAACAGACATCTCGAACAAAATATGTGTCCCGCCCGGGAGATTCAATTTTCAAAATTGAGCCCCCGTTCTCCTTTTAAAATCGAACGAAACCATTGAAGATTGAAGCCACGTGGCGCCAATGCATTAGGACATACATGGTATTCGCGGTGTCGGTTCTATACGCTAGTAATAATACTTCAATGACTACACTCAGGCTTTTCTCCAAACGAGGGACTCCTAAAAGCACTAACTTAGTAAAGTCTATTCATGATAGATCATTGATATTAAGCACTATTAACTCATTTATAATAACCTTCTCGTGTACTTTGTTTTACTTGGCAACGTGGTAAAAGACGACTACCACCTTAAGAGCAGTATTTAACCTCAATACCGAGGCCTGAGTGCAGTATTTTTTGCATTTAATTGCTAGCTCTTAACTCAAGTCAAACCTGCGCATTATGTTGAATAATTTGAGAGGTAAGTGACTTTGAGGAGTGTAAGTACTTGCTACAGGCGAGTGGTGTAGCTCTTTTTTATATCAATGTTTTAGCCTTTAAGTTTAAAGTTACATATCACTTATACAAGCATTTAAAACTTTTTACTCACTTCTTAATGGAAGCGTAACATTTTGATTAGAATTCAGAAAGATTTATGATCTGGCAGCCTTTTCAGCCACATGGTGTTTAAACCAGCGAACAATATTGTGAGATTGGTATGATTATCAGTTTCAGTCAAATTTTAGATATCCTGGTTGTAAATGTTAAAGTTTATATGAATGTTTATTGCTCTTTCACGGAAAAACTTTTAAACGGATTTACATGAAATTTTGCCCATAGATGACCTGGAATAAAGTACTTACATATTGTCCCGGAAAACTCGGATAAAGCTACGGGCAGAGCGCTAGTCGAAATATAAAAAAACCAGAATCATTTTAAGATTAAACTTGTTTGTATGTCTATCAAGTCACTATCGGCTTTCTTTCAATCACTATTATAGAAGATCTTACTGAGAACTAAAAGTAAATAGGACAACAAAAAACATGACATTATACATCAAGCCTTTAATGGATATTTCAAAAAAGAATATTAACGACTTACTGAAATATTAAATTACTGAAAATATTTATCAATTTCTATTAATAAAATAGGTAGTTCCTGACACCATAGCATTATTGAAGTTGGCCATCTTCCCTCAAGTTTGCAATAGAGCAAGATGCTGACATCAATTCATGAATGTCTCACTATTGAGCTCGGGTCTCTTTTCCTGAGGAGACCAGGAGCATGCACCACCAGACTGCTCCAGTGCAGATTGGTGGAGGGGTTAGTGGCCAACCCGAGTTGCAGTACCTTCCAAGATTCTTCAACCATAAAAAGATAGGTAGGTACTCGTGTAAAAGCTGCAAATGGTTTGAAATAACGAAGTTTAGCACATTTCAGCATTTCCAATAAAAAAGTTTAGTGCAAAATTCACAAACAGAACAACTTATGACTCCTATATATCGGAGAACACGATAAATTTTATTGAACTCGAACTCAGTCGGAGCTTTCACAAACCGTTACCTGACTGTGTAAAGTGGTTCAGATAAATTAGAAAATTTGAAATTGGGTGAATGTAGAAGGGAAATTGGAGAAAATATGTACGTACGATGTTATCAGTTCATGCCTCTAAAATACTAGTTCTTACTAAATAGACATAAAAATATACATGACAACATATTATGTATCGTGCGGTGTAATGATTATGGACTGGGGTTCAATTCCCAGTGAGGAAGAGATTTGAAGAGTTTATTAAATTTCTTTTCGGTCTAGGTATAAGTAAGATATATTTTTGTGTGTATTGTCACCCACGATATAGGGTATTCTACTAAAATCAAGCCAAGAGCTGGTTATCTTCATTCGTGGACATCAGTAACACCTTAGATAGCCAAGAAAAAAATTAACAATTTCTACAATAACATACTTAAATTCCTTTGTAAAATAATACGCCTAAACTGAACCAGTTCAATAGTCGGTTCTCGTAATGAATTGTCAAATTAATCGAACCGATAATCCGATCTATTCGATAAAGTCCGTCCACATTTCGTCGTTCCCAGTCTTTTATTAGTTGATTGAATTCAATTCTGCAGTGAATCTGCATCGTGTTACTATCATTTGTATGAGAATAGCCTTTGCGAGACATTAACAGCGTTTCCGGTTTAAAGCAATTCATTACTTGCGTCCCCTTTGAGGATTAAACTATTAAGTACAAGTATTATGTACGTTTCCAATAACGCGTATTTAGTGACAATATCACGTCATGATATTGCACTGACTTAAAAAAGGAACAGACGGATTGTCAGCAACAAATTCAGTGAAGCACCCATTGTAATACCAACTCCTCTATTCGTACAAATATCACTCGTACACATTGACACCATGCTGTTATTAATCCGTCGCCATTACTGCGTCGGACCGCACTAAAAATTACGCACACATGGTAAGCGGGCGGCGTCACTCTCGATAAAGCAAGGTGACGTATGTTCTTTTTTAAGTCTGCGCAATATCATGGCAAAATAGTATTTTTCATCTATTTGGCATAAGAAGATTTCCTGCTAGGTAAGATGGTATTGCCAAGGACACGGCCAAGCCCCGAGTGTTCTTTTCGGAGCGTTGTATATGTATAAGTAACCGATGCAGATAACTTTCATAGCGTGATCCAGGTCGTTGTGACGTCACCGTGTGACGTGTAGTGAATTGTCGCCACACCTTCGTTTGTTACTACCCTTGTTGCATTTTGGGAAAGCTGGGCAGTAGCACCTGAACAAAATTAAAAAATCTTATTTTTAAATTAAAAAACAACTCTAATATTATCCCAATTTTACTAATGTATGTATGTGAGAACCGTAGAGTCAATATTCGACTGAAAGTTATTTATTTGTATACCTTGTTTATTATAGTATGTTGGCCTTGAGAATTCATGAATAAGTACAGTTTTTATAGTTTCCTCATGTCCGTATGTCTGTTCGTCCTTACGTCCACGGCTTAGATCAGAGACCTTCATTACAAAGCTGTAATTTTTCTTTGAACAGCTTTGAATTGTATAAGCCGCTTCAAACTACAAAACCAATGACGTTAGGTCAAATTTATAATTACACACAGCACAGTAATTATGCAAAATGGGCTCTGTGACGTCAATGACGCACGAATGGCGTTACAGCGTTGTACTTAACGTCACGTTGTGCCGTGTGGCCGTGTCAAAGCCTCGTAATAGGTTTCACAAAATGTCGGTAAAGGAACTTATTATGATTTCTCATTAGTTAAACTGAGGTCGTAATGTATTAGTTTTGGCGCAAGATGGATAGTGAATTATTTAGTAGATTCAACAATGAGGATTTTTGATTATTCTTTTTCGTAAGTTATCTTTGCAATGACATTCATAGCCGTAAATTATCTTTTCAATAACATGCATAGTCTTGATTGATTGGCAGATAATTCTTATAACGATAAACATGTGATTTTACAGAATTTATAGCACATGAATAGATATAATATTTTACTTATGTGGTTATAGCCTATTGGGTTGAATGACATCCTTTCAAAATAACTAAACGGTCAGAGTTCGATTCTTGTTATCAACTGTATGTTTTGCTATGTGTGTATTAAATGATGCCAGTAACTTCCAGACAGAAAAATAAAAACGGCATGGTTTTGACGTGGATGTGCGTGGTAGCTTGTAAATACAGGAATTACGTAACCCAGCACGGTATTTTTCTTCCTCACTCAAATACAAGGCGATGTGTTATCTACCTCATTTATTGATCTGTGTGATTCTGTGATTGGGAATACTGCAATAATATAAAACCTGCATTTCTAAGAGATTTTCAAAAAAGATGTCAAGTCAATCCGCATTAACAAAACTAGTATAAAAGACGACACGAAGATAAGGTTTTTTGTGGGTTGTGACGTAGTCGCTACAGGTTCAAGGAAAAATAATACTAATGATACTAATATTATATCGTAAATGAGATAGAAAAATGCTGAGTATGTTAACCACGCAAGTGTACGTGATAATGTACTCGTTCAGTGAATCCTTCGAGTTACTCTTTCAACCTACAACGTACTTCAAACCTACTGAACGGATTTTTATGAAATTTTGCATATCTGTAGAACATTATCTGGAATAAGGTATATAATACTTTTTATCCCGGAAAACGCGGTCAGAGAGAGAGAGAACGAGCTAATATTTTATTTATGTAGAAATCGTTTGACATGGCGTAACAGATAGACCTAAGGTGGTGAAATAGGCCGTTAAACTAAACACTTCTCAATACATTAACATCGGATTGCGAAAAAGAGCCGCTTTTCCGAAAAAAAAATTGTACCTATTTTTCATTTTAATTTGACGTAGGTCCCACTCAGAGAGATGTTTAGTTTGATGATCAGATCCTTTTCCTTGATTATTACTACCCATTTCTCTAGTATAAGATATAAGACAAAGTAAATTTGGAGATTTTCTAATGCGTTTTGCCGCCATTGCAAACGAAACACATTACCTACAATGTCAGAAGTATAATGTTCGTCGCTTCCGTAATTGTCTTTGCTATGCACCGGTAAATGGCTGACAATAAGCGAGAAAATGCTATTTTATAGTGCATCGGACAAATGTGAATACATGTCAAATTAAAATTTATTTAAAAATCAGACAAACCATACACTTATTTTTACAAAAATAAACATTCTCTGCTCAACTGCTTCAAATTATTTGTAAGAAAACAATAATTGAATTTGGATTAAAATAATTAAAAACATAATTATTTGGTATTAAAACTTCTTAAAGTAAAATAAGCATAAATTCTGTGATTTTATTACAGTAATACGCACTCACACTACATAAGTTATTAATATAAGCATGAACAATCATCAAAATCATTGATATGCTCAAATCATAGGATTCATAGCACAATAAATAGAAAGTACACGAAAAAAAACTACGCCAAAATTATTTGCTGCATTTAAAAATAAAAGCAACTATTAAACTTTGATCACGAAACTGAGACCGTAATTATTGTTCAAAAACCACCTAAATAAAGAATCCAAAACACCATTATCTCATTTATCGTTTATTTAAGGTACGAAACAGTTAACAGAGGTTGTCTTTTGATCAAAAGGTTGTCTTGGGATAGAGCCTCTAATATTTTAATGCAGTAATAATGGTACAACTCCAAAAAAGGAGCACACCTATGCAAGAGTATACACTATACAGTATCATATTATGTGTTAGTAAGTGTAACAATATAACTTGAAGAGTGAAGGTTAACTATTGTGTGAGATTATTTTTAACACCTCAAGATTGCTCGTTACTCGCTTACCGCGCGTAATCAGACTAGTTCTCATATAAAGTAGGTTAAAAGCGGGTTGCATTAAGGTGTCTTTACAGTCCCGATATACTTTAATGGCCCCGAATGTGAACCTCTGCATACAATAAGACGTTTCAGTGCTTTCAAGGTATTGGGACGAATGTAATATTGGTCTGGCATTTAAAACTAGACGACGGGTTTGAGAAAACTTTTAGATATTTTTTTCCAATTTCGATTATTTTAAATTGAACTTACTAAGGCATATCTACTTTTTCATTGTTATAATCTTCTTCTTTGTCGTATCGCTCTTGCCAGAGCGGTCGTGGTCTTCAGAAGGTTGTATTTGGGGCAGATGTTATTTGCCTTACGAGCTTTCGCCACTTCTCTCTGTTTGTTGATAATCTTGTACACTCATGCAAGGGACCGCCCACTGCAGACTTGATTTGGTCGGTCCATCGCATGGGTGACCGCCCACGCGGTCTAGTGCCTTCAACCTTTCCCTGGACAACAAGGCGTTCGATGGAGGTATTTCCTCTCCGGGAGACGTGTCCAAAGAATTTTAAGATGCGACTGGATACTAACGTCGAAAGACGTTGTTTAATGCCGAGCTCTTGAAGTATGGAGACGTTAGTTTGGAATTCAGTCCATGAGATCCCAAGCATGCGTCTCCAGCACCACATCTCAAGAGCGTCGATCTTCCTTTTCTCGACTTGTCGCAATGTCCACGTCTCCGCAGCGTATAGAAATATGGGGAACACCAATGTTCGTACGAGCCGGATCTTCGTGCCTTTGGTTATGTTCCTGTTCCTCCAAATTTTCTTTAGCCTATCCATTGCGGATCTTGTGATAGCCATGCGTCTCTTTACTTCGTCTACGCAGCCTCCAGTATTCGATATTAAAGCTCCTAGGTAAATGTATGATTGTACGACTTCGCAGTTTGCAATTTGAGCAATCTCGGGCAAGTTATTGTTGGCTCGGTCTACAATCATCACCTTTGTTTTATTGCGGTTGAGCTTTAATCCGAATTCTTCGCTTATGCGCTCCATTCTGAGAAGAAGCTCTTTCATAAGATCAGCACTGCTCGCAAATAGGGTGGTATCGTCTGCGTAGCGCAAATTTGTGATCTTATATCCACCAATAGTGACACCATCAGTCCAGTCTTCAAGTGTAATACGCATAATTAGTTCGGTGTACGAATTAAACAAGAGCGGTGATATTATACATCCTTGTCTTACTCCTGCACTGGGCTTGAAGTTTTCTGACAAAACTTCATCCGTCCGCACAGATGCAGTTCCATCTTCATAAAGGCGTCTGAGAATATGAACTAAATGTTTCGGCGTACCCATGTCCAATAGAACATGCCACAGTTTTGGCCATCTCACAGAGTCGAACGCTTTTGAAAAGTCAACAAAGCAAATATAAGTCGGCTTGTTAAACTCTCGTGCTTTTTCTATGATCTGGCGAACGATCAGGATCTGTTCTCGTGTACCCTTTCCCTTTACAAATCCGGCCTGCTCTGGTGCGATTTCTTTAGACAAAAAGGTTTTCAGCCGCTCGTTGAGGATGTGTAGCTAGACTTTACTAGCATGTGATATGAGAGCTATGAGGCGGTAGTTGCTACACTTCTTCGTTGAACCCTTCTTATGTAAAGGAATGAAAACTGTATGAGTCCATTCTGCTGGCCATGTCCCTGAATGCCATATCTTGTTGCAGATGGTATGAAAGATATTGACACCTATGTCACCTAACGCCCTTATAGTTTCAATTGGGATTGCATCTCGTCCCGTGGCTTTTCCTTTCTTTAGGTGCATAATGGCAGCATCCACTTCAGATCGAAGAATGTCTGGCTCTTGGTTTCCATGTCCGGGTTCTGTGTCAGGGAAATCTCTCGACTGATTGTCCTGGTATAGGGACTGGCAGTATGTTTTCCAAACGTCAGTTATTTTGTCTAGCTCAGTAACTAATCTACCATCATTGTCTTCAATAGCCCAGGTCTTTGAAGAAAGTGTTTTTGTGATGGACTTAATTTTGTGGTATAGGTCCCTGGATTCATGTCTGGTTCCGTGAGCTTCAATTTCTTCACATATTTTACAGAGGTAAGCATTGTGGTCTCGCCTGCATCCTGCTTGTATTTGAGCTGACAGTTTGTTTACATCACTAACGTTTGCCCCTGTTGCCTTCAACGCACGTCTCCTTTCGACTAATTCCAGCGTATGATCCGTCATCCAGTGTTGTCGTTTATGGGTCACGGCTGGTGAGCTAGAATCCGTGATTGATTCTGTAATCAATTTTTTCGTGCGATCCCACAACACTTCAGGAGTCTCTTCGGCAAAGTCTGCACAGGCCCATTCCGCCCATTGTTATAATACACGAAAATAATAAACGGGTTATAATTTTTAAAACACCTATAAAACATGGAATACATAATAATTTATGAATAACATTGATTTAACAAAATTTGTGACTTTTACTATCACTATTAGTTTTTTGTATTTGAAAAGCATATTACATAATTGATAGTGAATTACAATCTTCAAAATGACAGGATGAAAAGACTGAATTTTGCATTTGTTACAGTTAATTAAATCTTGTACAAACATTAAAAGGTTTACATTTTATTTATGAAAGGAAAGGACATTTACAACGAATAAAGCCAAGCTTTGGTCTGGTAATAAAGTTGGCAAATTGCCCCACATTGATACGACAGCTCAGCCCAGTGTCGAGATATTATATCGCTCTGGGAATTGTAGGAAGTGGTAAAAACGAAACGGAAACATGGCAGTTAGATTACTTGTTAGGGCACATTTCACACACTCAGGAACTTTATGTGAAAAATATGTATTTTACTTCTTTTTACTGTAAACTTGGTTTTAGGTTAATTTAATTAAACAGGGTGTAAAATAGATGGTGACAAATGTATCGTTACCACAACTTTTAATTGGTGAAAGTAGTTTGATTAATGTTATAATTTAGAAACTAACCCTCGACTCTGTGTTTGTGTATCAGTGTGTCTGTCTGTGGCATCGATGTTCCGAAACGAATGTACCGATTTCGATGCATCTGTTTAAAAGCTGATGTGATCGAGATAATAATTGTAAGCTGTGTTTAGTGAAATTGAACCAACTGTATTTTTAATTTTAAAATTATTTGTACTCCATCTAGTTAATATCTATCTATCTAACAACCTTTTTAAGTCCACTGCTGGACATAGGCCTCCCCTAATTGGCGCCACTCCGACCGTTCCTGGGCCCTCTAAGACCAGCGGCTTCCCGCTGTCTTCTTTAGGTCATCAGTCCACCTGCACGGGGGGCGACCAGTGCTCCTTTTACTCGAATTGTTTAAGCTTAAATAAATTCAAATTTTTATGTTGGTATATTGTACTATGTTCCGTCTGATTATTTCTTTAATATTAACGATGAATATAATGATTTATAATCATCAGAAAATACTATTTATTCTTTGGGATTCATGTGTTTATTTATGTGTACATTACTCTTGTACTGTTGCATACTTTTATCTATCATATTTACCTACCTAACCTTTCCCTAACCCGTTCTAGAAACAAGTAATTCCTTTTTTCATCAAATTTATGTAGCCCTGAATTTGGTACACTTAACAAACTTAACATAAATCGTATCATTATATAAAATGACGGCAATATATATTTTTCCACATTTTCTGCGAAATGAAAGCCACTTGCTTCTTACACAAATTACCTTTTAGAATATTAAGAGGACTCTCACATCATTGCATGTAAATTCTGCCACAATAGGGTAGTAGTACTACGAATTTACTACACTTTCGTAAAATATCCAAACGCGTCGTTTTTTCTCATCATTTGGGACAATGTACGTAATAATATACATGTGAATCGTAGGCAGAAGTCTGAAGCTTTCTCCTTTCTAGCGAATCCCTCGAATGGATGCCATTCTGAGTTATTTTCTTCAGAGAATATTCCCAAATGCGAACTTCACATTCAGAATTGGAATGCGAGTTCACGCTTTGCAAATAATATTCTCATAATACTTCAGCAAATCCGTTGCTTTACAGAACCTCCTGTCTTATATTATTAATGAAAAGTAAAGGGACAAATAGAACTGTGTCTTTAAAGCAGTTATTTTCTTTAAGTTGTTGGGATTGGGAAGAAGCTTTTATTATTCCTAGGGTTAAATATTTGAAAATGATTTATATGTGTTTTTTTCAAAATTGCTCGTACATCGTATAGCATGCGGACCGGTAAAATAGTAATTTCCATAAATTCATGTCCTTAAGAGAAAAATTTAAAAAGAAACTTTAATTTTATTAATACAATTTTGATTTATGATAATGGTGAGTAATCTTTTTAGAAAGTCGCACTACTTCTTCGTTAACTTCTACCGTACTTGGACCCTTAAAGATAGCCTAGAGCCTTTCTCATAAATGCAGCGATCATAAGCTAAAAGAAATTTCAAACTGCAGACGTCCAGTTGCAGGAATTAGCGCGTTCAAACAATGAAAAAACTCTTCAGCTTTATTAACTTAATATAGATTGCAAATTAATTCACCTTTCAGTTCAATTAAATATAGGGAAGTAAATCAAAAACTTACAAGATTCGATGGTAATCTCCTGGACAAGTATAACACAAAGTACATAACATTAGCACTTTAAAAAGATTTGTCTTTGGAAGTAATTATTAAAAAGGAAAAGAAACATTATCGTATTATAAATAAATACTAATTTTGTAAACAGTGACTGTGTAAACTGGAATTCAGTGGGAGTCCTTATGCCGGATTAGAAGCGTCCATAAAACATGATAATCCTCTGTCGAGACGCAAACAACGGTCCTAAACATTATTATAAATGAGGAAACGAGAAATCTAGTAATATTGTAATAGGAAATATAATGTAAGAGTCATATTTCCAACGTAGCTGGCTAACCTAAGATTTGTACACTGGCTTGGGGCGGTACACATGATATTTTTGCTGGAAAGCCAGTAGCTTTAAGGAACCATGTTTTAGTAAGTTTTACTGAGGTCAGAACAGCTTACAAATTAGGTCTTTCATCTTAGTCATTATGAGAAAATTATTTAGTAATGTATTTTTTTAGTGTAAGTAGATTTTTAGTGTAATTAGATTCTATTGAACTTTAGAGTATAGGACACCCCCCGACCAGGTGGACTGATGACATGAACAAGACAGCGACTATCCGCTGGATTCAGAAGGCTTAGGACCGGTCAGAGTGGTGCAAGTTAGGGGAGGCCTATGTCCAGCAGTGGACCTGCAAGGGCTGATAGATGGATGAACTTTAGTGGAAATCATACTTCCTACTTACATTTTAAATGAGAAAGTTTGTTGATGAGGACCTATGGGTATGGACCCTTTCACGCAAAAAATATTAACAGATTTTGATCAAGTAGACCATGGTCAAGAAAAACAAGTAGGGTTCCTATGAGCCCAGAAAATGCAGACAAAGCCACAGGCAAAGCGCTACTTACAAATAAATTTGATCTGCAGCGTTGAGTTGACATGCACCTAATATCATAATTCCATTTGTCACTACTGATGTTCGACAAACACTAGATATCTAAACATGACCGCGTTGATTAAAACCAAATAGATTATACGCACACAATGTCGCAATGTCGTATTTCGTATTTTGTCGTATTAAACATGCAATAAAAATAGTGTAGGTTCTTACATTTTAACTTTTGTGCTTATTATAAGCTTTAACAATAACTTTAATGAGATATTGTAATCCACGAGAACTACTGCCGACAAACTGCTTCGCAGTTTGGCAGACATGTAAAGAAAGAAATTGTACTTGTTTGTTAGGGTTATTTTAAATAAAAAAAAATACACTATCACATTAATATGAATACGGAAGTTTGTTTGTTTATTAACAGACAGTAATTATATCGATCGCCCGATAAAAAATTTGCATACCTACATTTTGCCTGAGCACAATAATATCAATAAAAAAACCGGGAAATTTTGACCTATTTGACCTCAATGACGCTAACGATGATGATATTCCATTGCATGAATATGTCGGTCGTACATAACAGTTTTACCGTTGCCCAAATTGTTTAAACTAACGATTTCACTGTCACGATAATCAAGGTTGTCTCCAGAGTGCAGTCCTAAATTAAATACGAGCGAAGTTATAACCGTTTGCATTCGTAGCTCTCAGAAATTAGGCTATTAAGCTAACTTGGAATATTTGGAGAATATTCATGGATGATTTACTAAAGTCAAACTAGTGGTAGGGTTTCATAATTAAAGTCAGACGAATTTTTGGATGTCTCTAAAATTATGATCCAATAGTTTCGATATCCCAGCTTTTTTCATTTTTAAGGTGAGATATTTACGAGATAATTATGTTTTAGCCTTAAATACAATTTTTTTATTTTATTTCGTAACTATAGGTGAGAATAAGTTCATTAGCCATTTTCTTATTATCTCTATTAAGTCACTATCATATTTATCTGCTGACTAAGATTATGACTTTGGCATTTCTTTCTGTAGAAAGCTTACTATTAAGTTTTACCCTACAATAAGAATAATATTAAATTTTTAGTTAAAGTTCTTTGCCAGCCTGGTTATAAACAAAACTATACCTCAATCACCTTACTTTTTAAAATGTTTTAACATATTTCGATGTCTTTAGCATGGTATCGAAAGGCATTTAAAATCGGCTCTTCATTTCGTTTGATGTTATGGATGTCCTTGGGTGGCCGTGACCACTTTGAGTAAGTGGTCTTTGTGAAACTCTCGTAGCAAGGATATTGTCGGCAAAAACCCCATTTAATAGGTACTCACGCAAGCTAGAAAGGTTGGAGGTATTTTCATGCATTTTTTCTAAAATTAAGTCTAATATAGATTTAGTTGAACCAAAGTAGAATAATGAGTTAAGTACTGATTTGTCTTTGACTTACTTGCTTTCAATCAAAAAACTTAAACTTAGTGTCAAGTTTTATCCTAAACTGATTACCCTAAAGTATTGGTTGCAATATTCTTATTATATTTTTCCTATTGATCCTAAATCATCTACCCAAAATGTGTTATTAATAATTAAATATTTGAATTTCTTTGAAGAAATTTTCTATAAGCCATAAGAAGTCATAAACGCGTTTAAGTACATTTACGCGGTTTCAATCTAAGCCGGCATAAATCCTGCGCGATGTTAATGAAAAAATATTGCTCCAACTCTGGCTTTAATTTTATTATAAAGTGTGGATATCGCTAACTGAAGTTGGTTTGGTAATTATGTTTGTATCCTCACAAAGACGCCTTGGGGACTGTTTTTACATAAATTCATTGTTGTTATTTCCGTCACTTCGTCACTCTCCGAGTACATCATTCGTCATAACTTGGTCGCTCCTACATTGTTTACATTGTTCCATTGTTGAAGCTGACGAAAAAATATTTCATATCTGTCACATTCCATAATGTCTATTAAGGCTACTATATTTTTTTGGTGGATACTGGAGAATGTGAGATGGATTTTGGTTTTAAATTTGTGTATGTATATTATAATATGTGTAGTATCTATATATTATATATTTATGTCATGTATATTGCGTTCATATAAATACTATAATATATTTATACCGCCCTTCGTATGTCTTGTACCGCCGTTGTGTGAGGTTTTACTTGTCTTCCAGGATTATGCAGAAAAATGCAGGACTGAATAAGTGCTTTACTTTCATTCCATCCTTAAAATATACGTTTATTATTTTAAAAAGATAAAAGTATTAAACTCTGTGGTTTAGTAGTTTTTTTTTATCTCATTAAAGTAAGCTAACCTGGCTGCCTTTACCGCTGTATCGTCGGTAAGTTTTTGTTCAAATTTAATCTAACTTGACTTTACGTTACCTACTTGAAGTCAAGTCACCTAATAAGAAACATCGTATTCAAAGTTACCCTAAAATTCAAAGCTACCCACTTACTCGAGTCGACTGTTCTATTGTATATTCATTAATACGATAGAGTTGGGTCTCCCTTAAATTTTTAAAATCCTATCCCTATCCTACTAATCAGATTCAGGGTTAAGCTCGATCAAGCCTACACTTGCTTGTACAATACGTACGTTAGATAAGGGTCATACTGATTTACAATTCAACTCCGTCGGTCTGTCTGCCGGGATATTGTCCCATATAATTGATAGGGTGCTAATTCCGCTATTCAATAAATATTGCATAGAGCTCAGTCGTATGTTCAGAGTTCATATTCGTGTTTTAGTCAATTTACGATTGATTGTTAACTCTTAGGTTGAAGTAATGATAGGGCTTAGTCAATTTTATGCTATTGTGTTAGTGAGAGAAATGCACTGTAGGTGACTTTGGCTCGTAATTTAAACACGTATATTCAGGTTAGGTTGGATATAACTTAATGATTCATATCTAGCGATAACAATAATGAATGACGGGATCATTACCATTACCATCTTGTTAAATTAATTCTGAAAATATATTTGTGATGTACGCGGACACAATAAATTGCCTGCTGACATATACTGCCGCTCGCCTGGATGTTTTTAACGAAATTAAAACGATGGCTGGTTGAGACGATTAATAACTCTGGACAATTCACGATATGCAAGCAATTTATATCTGAATTTTTTAGTCTTTTATTTAGCTCGTAATTTTGCGTTTGCAAAATCGATTATGTAGCTGCCGAGCTATTATATTTTACCGAAAGGCTAGAGTTGGTTTGATCGATATTTTGAACGGCAAACTTTTGCCTTTGTCAAATAACTATAGTTAAGTTAGCCGCATATAACGCTATGCCTCCGCTCAGCCAGATAATACTAGTTGATGACCTGAAAGATCTCGAAACAAACCTATGTGGTGCGTATTAGACCTCATCAGTCTCCTAAAGCAACAATTTTGAAAATAACTTATATCTTCTTCAAAACCAATGATATATTTATGAATTTCTTGTGGGTTCTAGATAGCCTTGCAAGTCTTGCAAGAGATCAAATAAATCTCCTAATGCAACGAAAGTGTTAAGTGATGTATATGAAACAGAAGGTTCAACGTAACAAACACACTGAGAAATATTATGTTCTTTACACAGCGTTTCTTCCATACTAAGGCAAGTGTCGTTTCTGAATATGGGAAATAGTCCCCATGAACATCAATAGCTCTATATAATATAATTTTTTCGTTGTCAATTAGTGCTCTGAAACATTTTATAAATATTATATTTTAAAAACTGTAATTCTACCAAATAATTTGTAAACCTTCCTCATTTACCTATTTGTCGGTTTAAAATTTTCACTGTCATTATTTCTGTAACTATTCGTTTTTAATAAATAATTTTGAACTATCTATGTTACGGAAGCAATTCATTTGTGTTATGGATGGCCAGAAACTCGTTGGGAACCTTTCAGATGAATAATCATCACGTTGAATACTAATCGAGCGAAGTACCGCGGCATTTGTATCCACTGGCTTTTGCCGCGGCGAGTTTTAAACTTCTTGTTGGCTTGTTTAGATTTCCCGAGGCCAGAGTTACGAAGTTGGTCTCCAGGGATTATATTTGCATAATTTGGTTACGGTACATTACAGATTGTTCGGCTAATACCGTGGCTTTGGAGCCAAATTTGTTTTTAAAATTTGGGTTTTGGGTAAAAAATTATCCTGGACTCCATCTATGAATGAGAGAGTCTGAGCACTGAAGCACAGAGGATGATAACAAAAAATGGATAAGAATTTGTTACCAAGTCTTTCTTGTTCGATTTTATTCGAGTCTGTCTTTTTGTCTGACAACCCAGTTTGACTTTTATAGCATTCTTGCTACCTTTATAGTATTTAGGGGTTTTATCGTCATACCACTCTCCATTCTAAGTCCGCCGTTGAATACTTTAACCTCTTTCGGTTGCAGTATCGGAGAGAGTACTACTAAATGAGCCTTTACTTTTTACACCTTCACCTAAGTATTACCTAGTAACCAAATGATACCATACAAGTAAAATTTTTCTAAGGCTGTGGCATACATCAAAGTAATACCAATAGCACTGCCGCCATTCATTACCATTCCATTACCGCTCCTTCCAACAAGTTTTTTAATCAGAAGCTCTCTGCAAATCCATTACAGTAATATCTTCATTTGAAACGTAGCGCTATTGGCCAGTGGTAAATAAAATGCACTTTTGCGGCCGCTTTTGACATGCATTTGTATTGGAATGAAATGGTAATACGTCCTGGAAAGTTTCCGCCCAGAATGTATGTGTATTTTTTTCTGTATTCCATTATGCTTTTTAAGCGGATTATATAAAGCCTGAGTGAGAGTGATAATCAGTTTTATTGTTACTGATGAAACGATAACAAGATAACTGAAGATACATAATAATGTCAAGCAGTGATAGCCTAGCGGTTAGAACACAGGGTTAGAACGTTGGTCTCCCGCGGGGGCACGAGTTCAAATCCAGGCATACACCTCTAATTTTCAAACATTATGTGCGTATTACAAGTTAATAACTTGCTTCGGTGAAGGAAAACATCGTAAGGAAACCTGTACACCTGAGAGTTCTCCATATAGTTCTTAAAGGTGTGTGAAGTCTACCAATCCGCACTTGGCCAGCGTGGTAGACTATGGCCTGCACCCCTCACATTGTGAGCGGAGACCCCGAGCCCAGCAGTGAGACAATTATGGGTTGTAGCTTTGCTTTTGCAGATTAATGTCATTCTGGTTTTTACATAAACGAACCTTGTGAACGATTTTGTAATGAGTGTGAGCATGCGGCAGCAAAACGACATAATGTCACACGTTGGTGGATGTTAATTTGTATAAAAAAAGCATAGTCTCTTTCATCCAGGCGCCAAAATGTCGCAGGGACAATACAATACATTGCACGTAATCACTCCTACTTCATTTTGTCGTGTTGCTGTTGCGTGGCTTTCGTATATGTGAATAGACTATTATTTTTTTATTTAGAGGTTCTTCGTATACCTTGCCAATATAATCGTGCATCGAAAATAAAAAAGTGAACTTTATTTTCAGAATAATTCACAATGATAAAACAACTTTCCGCCTAGAATTTTTATCTGCATTTTGTATAGTATTAGACAGTTAGACATAGTTATTATATTACTAAATTTTCGTACAGATCCTTAGGAATCCTTTTAAACATATTTTTAGTTTTTTCTAAAATTTTGCCACTTTTCTACAAGACATTTAAGTAAAGCAAAGTTCAAAAGTGTGCAAGCTAAATTGGACCTTAAATAATGTAGATCCAAACTCTGCAGAAGTACGTTTCATTTCTGGTTTCAGGGTTTCTCTTCAGACCAGGGTCATCATAATATAATGACATTAACACAGCATAATACGAAAAATTAAAACATAGTGCATGCAGCTCATAAGCACAGTGGGTCAAAATTAACAAGCAAGACTAAAACTGTTAGAGGAGATCCGAGTATATAATGTAACATACATACATACATACATACATACATATATAAACACATACAAGATAAGCGTGAAAGACAAACCCTTCCTGGCAAGCGGGTAAATATAATTACGATCGAAATTCCACCACACAGTGCGTCTCTAGTAATTAACAGATTTTTGATGACAAACCACAAATTGAATGAGTTTTGCAATACGCTCTGCATTAGGTGCCTTTTGTATTCCAACCATAGTCTAATAAGTAAACAATTGAGTACAATGCTACATAGTTTTGTATGCAATACCGCGTTCATATTTTGAAACCGTTAAACATTTCAATTATTCGCTCTGTCGATCAAAGGCTACTATTAGGCTGCATTTATGAATTATTTAGTGGAATTTGTTGGAATTTAGTTATGTTCGGAATAACTAAACCAGGCAGAATAAAATTGATTTATATACTCTGTATGTGACGTATAGTTAGAATTTTATTTACAATTAAAATTTTATCGGACAACAAACATATTTTTTGGATTACCAAATATT
Organism: Thymelicus lineola; assembly: GCA_963932265.1. Taxonomy (NCBI): domain Eukaryota; kingdom Metazoa; phylum Arthropoda; class Insecta; order Lepidoptera; family Hesperiidae; genus Thymelicus; species Thymelicus lineola. The sequence goes on from OZ010704.1 coordinate 3,755,725, forward strand.
TAATTAAAATTATAAATTCACCCTATTTATGACACATTTATGTAACATGAGGATGAATTTTTTTTCGTTGCGCACCCCATTGTGGAGAGTATCATTGAAAATGTATCTCAAAAATATTATGGGTCGGCTAAGTTATTGTGAAATATTATTAGCAAGGCTATATTAGGATACGTAATTATTGAGTAATAAACTTAGAACTTCAGAACTCTTATATTGACAGTCCTGATACGCAAATGGCTGGTTTTTTATTTAGTTGTGAATTTCGTCAAGTTGATCTTACTAAAATACAGTGGGAATGTTATGATCAGTTAAGACTGAAGACGTATAAAATTCCATTAATGTTTTTAAAGTGAAAATTTTGATTTTTTTTATTCACTCATGCTAAAACGGCTAAATGAATGTAAATTTTATATAAGGGATGGGTCAGTTCGGTTAAGCCATTATCCTAAGGGGTAAAAATTTGTATGCAAGTTTTGTTTACAATATTAATGTTTTCAGTGATAGCAGTTTAAAGTGTATGATACAACACCAAATAATTTGTATAATATTTTACTCATTTACATAATACGATATAGTAGTGTAGGTGTACATTTAGCTTCAACCAATAATGGGCTACTACAAGGCACGGGTCTTCTCTCCTCATAGTATGGAAAAATCGGCTGTTAATTTACGAAAAACATGTTTTATAATGAAGGGATCTTATTAACTACTTTCAGCGTACAAAGTTGCGGGTAACAGCTATTATGACATAATTATGTTATTTGACGACCCGTGTGGCGCAATGGTTACCATGCCGGATCGCCGTTCCAACAGTCCTGGGTTCGATTACCAGCGAGGCGGAAATTTGAATGATAAGTTTGAATTTCTGTTCTCGGTCTGGGTGTGAGTGTCCTTGTCTTGTGTGTTGTCCATGGCACCCACAACACAGGGAATCCTAGTGTGGGGTTATGAGTGTGAAGCGTTATTTATTTATTATTTATTATGACATTTACAATAGTATTTACATTTTTCTTTCATATTTTGCCTCGAATTACCCTTCTATAGATAAGAGTTTTACCCTGCCTGGTTTTTTAATGTTTAATATTATAAAATTAGACACGTATTCACAATCCGACGTACTGTATCTGCTATTAAATTGTAACGTGAGTCTTGAACATCTCCAAGCGGTCTGTTTTTCAACAGTATATGGGCACTTGTTTTAATTACCCTAGTTGTTCCAATTGGCCAAATTCTCGCCACAAGTGCAGTCTCCAAGTTGAGATTTAATTTGGCAGAGCGCCTGGAGCTGTCCTGATTATTGTTAGTTAGACGTTTAGCTTACTGAACACTTGGGCGAGGACACTGCCAGAATAATGACTTAGATATTTTGTGGAGATAACTTACTATTCGCTAGTGGTAAGGCCCTTCGAGGGATTGTATTGTTAATATTGATTTTAATTATTAATTAATAACATTGTTGCCATTATTGTTTCTCCATGGGGTTCGCCTGGATAGCTACCACCCTTGAGCATGAGTCAGCCGCCAAATGACTTATCGTGTTCCGGCTGGGGGCTTGAGAGCCAGTTTTTTCTTTTTTTTCTTCTCTCTTTCTTGGCCTGCAACGCAACAGTGATGCCTTTGGTGTTGCTGAAGTCCATGGGTGACAATAGCTGCTTACCATCAAGTGGATCGTCAGCTCGTTTGCCGGCTATTTCCATAAAAAAATATGAAGTCAAAATACCTTGTCGTGTTTGCAATCTAGCTGAAGAGATAAATTTTAAGTACATTCTAAGTTCAGATTGGTAGACTTACACACTTGACAATTTATAAATTTAAAACAATTTAGCCCACACTAACTCTGATCTTGTCTTTAATACACACATACACTAAATCCACAAATTTCTCATAAATCATAATATACCTAACTTGTGTCTTTATTCTTTGAAAAAGTTAAAGCACGAAGACACAATGCAAAAGTAGAAAGAATACCAGTTGTTGCAGAATTCGAAATTTTTTACTGTCTTGCAATAAGAACAAAAACCCAAAACAAACGCAACGCTAGAAATGTTTTGAAAAATCAGGAATGTTTCCCAGCAAACTGTACAGTCGAATTTGAGTTTATTTAGCTGAGTTTAGATAACCTTTTGTGCTTTTTGGGCAGAGCCTAGCTTGATTTTATCCTTTAGTTTGAGTTAAAATTTAGTGTGCCCTTAGTGAAGGTCACTTGGCTTCATAACCAATTATTGGTTTCTTATTATTTCGACAGAATTCGTACATGGTGTTATTTGTTTCTACCTGCTCATTTAGACAACTTTTCTTTTGACAACCTATTATTTTACGTAAGCAACAGCTTAACGTTTTATTTCATGGATCTATCTATCAATCTGACGACCCTGCAGCCTAGTTGGTAGCGACCCTGCCTGCAAAGCGAGGGGTCCCGAGTTCGATTCCCTGTCGAAGCAGATATTTATGTGACAGATAAATATTTGTACTCGGGTGACGGGTCATCGGTGTTATTGTGATGTGTTATATGTGTCATCCATGCCACCCGCGACACATGTTATAACTGGGGGCTATGAGTGTGTCAGCGTTTATTTATTTATTATTTATTTATCTATCTAACAGACTTAAAGTCCTCTGCTGTTCATAGGTCTCCCCTAATTGGCGTCACTTCAACCGGTCCTGGGCCCTCTGAATCCAGTGGCTTCCCTCTGTCTTCTTTAGGTCATAAGTCCACCTGGCGGGAGGCGACCACTGCTCTTTTTACCGAGATAACTCTATACCACTAAGATAACACCATACCACCAGTGTATTACAGGAATGTACTTTGACGACGGTGACCAGTTTACAAGCTTCTATGTTCGTGCACTCTTTTGTAGGCTATCAACAGTTTTGACGGGGAGACAGTTCAAAATGATAGATGGCATTTATTTCGATAATTATATTAATCGTATTATTCCAACCACATTCCAACACATAATCGTTAGTGTAAGTGTAAATTGTACATTAAATAAGTGAAAAACCGTTTTTTCCGTACATAAGATGAAAGCCGAAAGCTTACAAACAAGAAGGCTAGGTTTACACGACGACTTTTTACAGCGGTAACATGTTCCACACGGTATTCATGCGAAAAAGTTCTATTTCCGGAAATTATAGCATAGATTGTACTCTTTGGTGGATTGATTTTAGTAGATTAGAGGGACAAATAACTAAAGTTTTAAGTTATTATGGTCAATTTTGGTTCTGGTCAAACAAAACCGGTAAATTCTTATCTCAACTACATAGATGTTTTAAAATAATAAATCGTTTCATATTGCTTCAAAGAACCTGTTCCCAGCAGGCAGTTCAGTGAAAGAAAAAGTAAACGAAGAAAATAAGGCAAAGAAAAATACTCGGATTTTTGAGGATTCTCAGAGTTCATGTAAAAATAAAAATAATTCAACATTATGAGTTTTAAACTCTGTGATTTTGTGTGGATTAGGGATTTGTATTTTTAACTGGAATAACCTGTTTTTCTTGTTATAATGATTTTGGGCAACATTTTCTTTTTTAGGGTTCCGTACGAAAAAACGAAAACCAGAACCCTTATAGGACACCCTTATAGTCTTATACTCGTGCGACTGGACGACCGCCGTTAACAGCCAATTCCCTAAAAAAATTATTTACGCAGAAAACTATAATAAATTGAGTCTTATGTCGGTTATGTAGGTGTTAATAAGAATATCAGATAGTAGGAATGTGGATTGTGGAAATTAGGACTGCTTGTGTAAGTACTGACCTTAAGAGGACTTAAGTAAATATGAGTAACCGTTCATTTAGTAATAAAATGTATTTGTCCAACTCGAAGTTGGTCACAGATGGATGAGAACCAGTCCCCTCTTGCATAAGTGTAACTGGCAAATACTCTTGAATAATTCAAAACAGCTCGTAGAATTTAGCAACATATCGTTTAAATCCGCAAGGCATCCATTTTGATTTATAACACAAGGCACGTAAATTACAACCATGTTAGAACTGCTCACGGATCGCTACTTGAAATAGGTGTGACCTATCAATTATCCGGGACAATATCCAGACAGACGCCGGTGTGTTAAAATGCAAATCAGCCTGGCCCTTGTTCCGTACGTAAGCGTATCTCGTAATACCGTTTGTGGTTTACGCTTTTGAGATCAACATTGCCGACAGCAGAATTCGAATGTTGTGACTAGAAAGTGGACCGTTTTTGCCCCTAATTTGCTGGTTTTAGTTCTGAATACATTTTGGAACGAAGTTCTTTATCGCGCGTTGTGAAAGGGGGCTAGATGGAAAAATATGACACTTTTTGATTCTTACGAATGACGACACTTTTTTTGAAGTGATTCAGAGAGTTTTACAGAGATGGCGCTACTAGCGTGATTCAACAATACTTAAATCGAAAGGAACTTCGTTCCATCCGGGAGTCCCTTGACACCTCTCATGTTTTTTTTAAAGGCTTTTTTCTTCTTTCTTGCTTCGAATCGGTGTTGGTTTGGTGTTACTGATGTCTATGGGTACTGTGACCAATATCAGGAGCTCGTCTGTTTGTTTGAAGACTTAAATAGTCCAAATATTTAAAAATAATTATTAACTTTAGCAGCATTGATACAATTTTGTTGCTGTAAGCCTTTCAAAATATGTCTATAGAAAAATGGTAAAATATTTATTTATCAGTCACCCCAGTTCTAAATGTTTGTGTATAACACAGGCGATAAAAAAGTATCACAGCTAATATTTGTGTTGTACATTAAGTTCAATGTTAAATGTTCGGCTATTTGTAAAATAATAATAAATAATTCTTTGATTGAAATAATTTTTAAACTATTTCGGAATCAGGTGGTTTTCAATTCGGTAGTATTTTTTTATGTTTGTAAAGGGAACGAAACGAACCAGATTTCCAGATTTGTCCCATATTTATCAAAATTTATTTCTGAAGATGATGTCTATGAGGAATGTTATTTATTTATACTTAATTGACCACAATATACAACAATCGGCAAACTTAATTTTAATGAATTCTCCACCAGCTAACAAAATACCAACAGGCCAAACAGAGACACACGGTTTGAGAGAACTCCATAAAATATGTTATAGGTAAGTATCCCTATGGCGATTTCTAGTTAGGTTAATCAAAGACTGCCTCTTAGAATTTAGATATCATTTTGCATAACTTAGGTTATTGTAATAGGCGATAAACGAGTTAGTGGTCTACCTGATTTAACCATAGATATCAGTAACCCCAAATCCATTACCAACCCATTAAAAAGTCCGTCATTATTTTATTAAAAATTCTTATATTTTTGAGCGATAAAAACTTCTAACCTAAACTTGTGCCACTAAATTCGCACTTCCAAAAGCCTGCATAATCCACGAAGACAAATAACCTCACGTCTCTACTCGCTTATGCGCCATTCCTATATCCTCACCATATTTTCCGCATATAAATTAACTCATAACTCAGTAGAATTCAGGTCAAGCAATGTTAAATCACTTGTTAAAGGATACTCCATTGTAGTGTCAGCAATTGAGATAATAATTAATGCTGTTAATCTGAAGACTGTTGATAGCACAGCATTAAATTTTTTTATATAGATCATTAGCAATCCTTAACGTTTTATTATCAAACTTGTTAATCCTGGAGCCATAGTTTCATCCATGAATGACTGATAACGTTAAAACTTTTTAAGTGCAAACGTCTGATCGTTGGTAATCATTAACTTTTATTATCACAAACAAGTCCTCCGCCCGCGACTTTGCCCACGTTTATGGGATAATAAGTAACTTAAGTCTAATTCCACATCATGGTCTAATTGTGTATTAAATTTTATGAAAAATTTCAGCAGTTTTTAGGTGGAAGAGAGACATTCATACAAGCTTTCAATTTGATATTAGTAGGATTATAAATCTTGGAAGTACAGAGAAAGAATGAATAGGGATAAGCTCTATCATAACGTAGTTCATGCGCATATTGGTAGACACAGGAATTGAATGGATGACAGGAATGGAAATTTCATAGGTGTAAGTCTCTTCTTTTTCTGTTTCATGCAGATAATCTACATATTATTTTACATACAACGTTTCTTTCTCTTAGTATTTTTGTCCGAATGTTAATCAATGAATATCATTATTGGATAAACTTATCTTAATTTTGACCCGGCATTCCATGAGATAAAAAAAAAATTAAAATGTGTGCAATTCACACGTGGTAGAAGTGAAACTTTCCAAAATTTTGGTTTCAAGATAATGAGATGAAAAAGCAATAAATCGAATCTTCTACCTTGTTCCTCGCGCCATCTATGAATACAAAGCACTTTTTAAAAGATAACCACGAACATAAGAAAAAGAAAACAGTGGTAACTAACGCCAACTCTTAACATAATATGAAGAGTAAAATGAGCAGCTAGCGCCATCTATCTAGCAATAAAACGAATCTTCTATCTTATTCCTTGCGCCATATATGAATACAACTTAGCATTTTTACTGTCGCGATGTCGTTTTTATTTATTTTAACTGACGAATATTTCTGTCTCATTCTTTCCTGGCTTCATCCTACACATTTTTGTATTTGTGTCTCTTACCTGTCGTTTTTTCCGTTGCATCCGGTTTGAAATCACAACGATTCTAAAGAAGTTTCACTTCAAAAAATGCCAAAATTTCATGCAGTTTTAGTATAGTACAGACATAAATAAATAAATAAATATTAAGTATAGTGTTTTTAGTCAATGGGTGACTGGAAGAGAATATTGACTATTTGAGTGAGAAAAACGGTATGACCTACCTATAGATAATGTGCGTAACGTGACAAGTCACAGTAAATTGGCTATTGACTCAAGAAATAGTACAATTGTATATCAACTCTTAAAGGGAATATTTTATGGGTGTAAGAGTCTATTAATCTTAAATATAAAATAGCAACATCTTTTTAGTGTGCGTATCTTTCGACTAAGCCTAATATTATCTTTGAGTCGATGAAATAAACAAGTGTTATAGAACTTATGTAAGACATTTTTTCAACACTACGCATTGCGTCAATATCATTCTTCAAATACATCATTTGTCATAATACTATTGTCTCTTGCAGAGTAGGTACTTCATATTAGAATCTGAAGACAAACCACAAATCATGTCAGTAACATTCCACAACTCAAAAAAATATTGACATATACGTAACTTACAGTGATCTATCTTATTAATCCCATTAATATTATAAATGTGAAAATTTGTAAAGATGTTTGATTGTTTGTTCCTTCTTTGGAAATTTGGAATGGCCTATACCTTGGATTAAAGGTTATCAGTGCCTAGTCAAGGCACTGATATTCCCCATATTTCTCTATGCGGCAGAAACGTGGACCCTGCGAGAGAGTGAGAGGCGGAAGATAGACGCTCTAGAAATGTGGTGCTGGAGAAGAATGTTGCGAGTTTCCTGGACTTCTTTTCGCACAAATATATCTATTCTCAAGGAGATAGGTGTAAAACAGCGTCTGTCTTCCACAATACAAGCTCGCATTCTGTCGTTCTTTGGACATGTTTCACGGCGTGAACATGGTTCCATTGAAAAACTTGTAGTGCAAGGTAAAGTTGAGGGGACAAGACCTCGTGGCAGATCACCGATGCGCTGGACAGACCAGATTAAAGCTGCTGTGGACGCCCCCGTCCACGAATGCACACAAAGAGCAGCGATTCGTGAAGAATGGCGGCGAATTGTGAGGCGTGCCACAAATACCGAATGACCACGACCACTCTGCCAAGAGTGCAGCGACTTAGAAGAAGATACCTTGGATTAACACATAGCCTACCTTAAGTTCAGGTTTCCCGCGAGATTTGTAAAAAATCGATCTCTGCCGCGGGCGAAGCCTCGGGTATAAGCTAGTAAAGAATAATTTGCTCTGTCACATATTTGACTAGTAGTAACAATATTCACCCATAAATAATGATTAACATTATAACATTTTTTGATAAATTAGTTCATTTTAAACCCAATACTACATTGCTATAACACTTATCAGAATTCAAGGGTAGTCATGATTTACTTATGTATATTAAGAGTACATATTTAATCTTCATGACCTCGACAATAACACTTAGGCTGATAATTTAACTATAGTGATTTTGAGTACTACCAAGCGATCTTCACATAAATCAGGACACGTCCCAAAACGTCCAATGCACGTCCATATTTTATCCTCGGCTGTGGTTACCGCAGTTTCCTCAAGTGGGGTTTAGCCCTCATTATTTTAAGCATATAACTCACTTCAGGCGGTCAAAGAGTGAGTGAACCTTTGAAAAAAAAATGATGCTATACTTTTTTCTGTCACTGTTATCAGAATAAATTATGCAAAATGGTTTTCACCCTTGATAAATTATTATTATTTATTTATAAATGAAGAAAGTGCGATTATTCCTTCAATTATTTTTGAATAGGTCTAAAGCTTTTCTAATCAAAATCATTTTCAAGTTGAACATTTTTATTATTGTTATTTAAAACCGGTTTTATTCTAGGAATTCCAATTCAATGCATTTTATAGTAATATATAAATCCAGGTATTTATGACTACTATTATTTAACTACGGTTAAAACATTAAACTAGATGTAAAGTGAAATGGCATTAATCAACAAAAAGTTAGCTGTTGAATGAAATGGCTATTTTAATCACTTAGCTGCAACATTTTTATATAAAGAATTCAAAGTTTGAGGAAATGTGTAATTTTTCTACCTCAAATATTACTTACAAAATTCCACTGCGTAATGATCTTGTTTGTGTCAAAGATATAACTCAGGATAAAATTTTATCTTATTGAGAGAGAACATAAAATTAAATTTGGTTTGGACTGAATAATATTAGAAGTAAGTGGTTATTAATTTTTTGGATTAGGTTTATATTAGTCTACTTTGCAACAATCCGCGGTTAACATGTATGATATGATACTTTAAGACATGCGCGGCACCTTCTTAAATTATATACTATCATGTTAACCGAGAGGTGTTGCAAAGTATACTAATACTAAATAACAATGGATTTCCGCAAAGAAGGTAACGTCTGCTACAATAGTATCATATCCATATATTTTTTTATTTTAATTCACCGGGAGCTGAATGTTTTGTGTATTTTATACTAGCTTAGTTTAGTTCAATGAGATCTAAACAAAGGCCACGGAAAACGGATATACACATTTTATATTCAAGTATAACTGTAACATATCTAATCTATATAGATACTTTTAAACAGGATAAAATACATTTTTATCCCTTTTCTCCTGTTTAACAACTGTTTTGTAGTTTTGTTTTATTAGCTATTGCCGAGCAGTGTGGGAGAGAAAAACGGAAAATGGTGAGAAGAATAAAAAAAACATGAAAATATTTTCCTCAAGTGTTTAATATTATACTTAATTAAACTTTAAAATGTCTAAATTATAATGGTCTTTTTACGACCAGATAAAGACTGGTAGCCGCAATAATAATATGGAGTGAAAAAGGTGTTACCTGGGTAAACATAAATGCAATGCATAACGTTTATAACATAACAAGCCCTGGTATCCTAAGAATGAGGTGCTCGAAAATGGCCTATAAATTGAATTTCTTTCAAATTGAAAGCTATGATTCTTCCTCTACTCTTTCCGCAGACAAATCACCTCATTAATTCATCGTCACGGGTCGCACAACATCCTTGCAGAACCTAAAAAAATGACGGGCCAAAGATATTGCCTTGTGCGACCCCGTACCTTTAAATTTGGGAGAAATTGTTTTCCTGATTACATTGCCCCGGCTTAACGGTATACGAAATGCGGGTTGTTTTTTTACGAACTGATTTATATTGATGAGCAGGTTTATGCTGGAAACAAAAATGTTGTGGACCCTGAGGTGCTACGTGATTATACATTAAACTACATTTCGCATGGAAAAAGCAGTTTGTTTTCTAAAATAATAATTATTTCCTCACAGGTAGGCGAGAATAATTTCGTGTGCATTCGCGCGTTTGTCAAAGGCCAGCGCGAAAGCCAGTAAATAAAATTTTAAACGATAAAATTATTTGGTTCTAAATTTAATCGTTAGTCAGAGTAAGTTGAGCATTGCCTTGTTTGAATAAAAAAATTAAAAAAAAGAATTACTTAGGTAATGCAGATTATACGATAGATATACATATGTATTATAATTTATAATCGACCGTTTACCATACATTTTATTTTTGCTTTGCAGACTTGGGTGTTAATAACACATTTACGAGTAATTTGCTGTTATAATTATTTATCAACATTTATATTGTTACAAAACCTACAATTGTAATCTTAAAAGTAATTTTCCGGGTCATTAAACATGTTTTATTCTTAACAGGGTATGGAAAAGGTGAAATGAATTTCTCGGAATTACTTTTACGCTGTTAGCAGTTTTGTGATAGTTGTAATCCTTGATATATTACTTTAAAATCTGAAATTTACGGAATAGAATCTAACATAACATAGTGTAAATTTTAGCCTTTATGACAGAGGAATTTTCATAGGGAAAATATAAAATGTTATTACGCTCTATTTTGTCATTTATTACGATCATTATTTCAAATATTACATGTTTTTCTTGTTCAGCATATTAGCTTTGTATCTTCATATTCATATTCATTTATTTGCAGTAAATGTGGTACATTATCGTTGGTGTCTTGTCTACAATTTGTGACATTATTTATTGATAGATATAAAAACTTATTGACTCAGCAACGTCTGTAATGTGCATAATAATTATGTAATTAGAATTCAATATGTTTCAAATACTATTCATACCAGCCAAACAAGGGAGCCAGCAATTTAAAAAAGATACGCAGTATATCTCCCAGAGCACCTATAACAATTTCTATTACATCGTTTTTTATCGCCAAGAAAAATAACTGAGTTGACATCAAAAGCTATTGAGTTCTGAGCGCAATCCAATAACAATAAAAACCGCCATAAAACGTGTATTATTTATCGTCGACAGTCGAGCGAACTCAACTTCAAGAATAATGGTGTCGCAAAACGTAACAGCCACCGCTAATCTAATAGGCCGGACAGATTTATGTAAAAAAAGAAATATGGTTGTAGTTCTCGTGCTACTGTGATATTTTTTGGCCATATTGGTGGCCTAGAATACTGACTCCAATGCCAGTAAGCCAGGGTGTCGTAAGAGGCGGCAGAGGCTAGTGGGTGAGATGATAATTAATCTGCGTAAGATTAATTATCATCTCACAAGTTATAAATGTGAATCTTTGTATTAATGTTTGTTACTCTTTAACGCAAAAACTACTGAACGAATTTTCATGAAATTTTGCACAAAGGTAGACCTTGATCTTTAATAGGCCATAGGGTACTTATAATCATGAAAAACTTAAACATAGCCGCAGGCTAGCCTAGTTATTTTTATTTTTACAATCGGCGTGAATGGATGAGCTTGGAGTATATATTTCCGTGCCTAAAATTGTATTATACATATAAATGGTGCGAAAACTGACTGTTTTTCTAATAGTGCACGTTTAGAATAACGCTATTATTAACATTCCAGATTTATTGATCATCCAAATATTTCACATAAACATTTCCAATTCTCTATCGATATTATCAATATGAATTTGATCTCACTATCATATTCATACAAAATTTAGCTTTGTTATGCTTATTATTTCAACAATAATTGTTCAATACAATGTACCGTGAAAAGAAAGAATAAAATAATAATATTTCAATATCAAAGAAAGGAGGAAGATACAAAAAATTGAAAACGGGAACACAGAAATACACTTACCTATTGTTAATGGTAATAAAACAACTGTTCCATTTTTCTTACGCATTAACGATCTTCAACTTTTACGTCTTTTGTTACGCGAAGCAAGTTTCAAAGTTTATACGTACTCGCTGACACTTACTTCTTCTACTTTTAATATTGTTTACTATATATTATGAAACGTGGTAGTACCTAGTACAGGAGTCTGCATGGTAATCTCGAGTTTATTATCGGTGAATGAGTACGTGAATTAATCTTGATAACTATGAGTTTTTATATGTTCTTATCCGACTGCCAGGAAGTTTTATGTTTTTCGCGCGTATCTTGCATGTTTTTATGTATGTTTATGTGTATGCATGTAATATTCTTTATCACCTCGTATCTTCCAAACCGCTGAACGGGTTTATATAACTAATATATCGTTAGATTTCTCTTGATAACCCAAGTGTTCTTAGATAAGTGAAATTAAATAAAAGACAAATATAGTGACTGTGAGATGCCATTGTTTGAAGTGTCAAAAAGTAAAAATAAATTGAATAATATGGATATCAAATTCAAGAGTACACCATAAGGAAATAAAAAGTGGCATCATGATAGGTTTTTTGACAGCAGGCGGGTTTTTTCAATTTTTTAATTTATTGAACTTCGAGATTTATATTATACAATACTAGTGCTTTGCCCGCGTTTTCTGGGATATTAAATACCCCAAATCCTGTTCCAGATCAGCCTAGATAGACTTACCTGTCTGCTTAATTCTATGAAAATTCATTCAGTAGTTTTTTCATTACCAAATTTCACATATTTTATAATATTAGTAGAATCTCCTCGGGAGGTTATATTGGTAATAATGATTATAATTCTTAATTAATACCATTATTACTATTATTATTTCTCCATGGGGTTCGCCTGGATAGCTACCACCCTTGAGCATGAGTCAGCCGTCAAGAGATTCGTCGTATTCCGGCTGGGGGCTTGAGAGCCAGTTCTTTCTTTTTCTTCTCTATTTCTTGAATTACTATTCTCACATACCCTTTGAGCTGCAAATACCTTGGAAATCAACAAGGACCTCTGAACTGAGACTCAATATACATTCTTTTAAAATGCACTAATCCATAAGTAAAAAGGTCGTAAAGTGTAAAGCTTTTAACAGTAAATTGAGATTGACAAATGACGGGAGCCAGGAAAAGAATTTTTATCGGCGAAATGTAGCAATAAAACATTTTTGGGGGAACACGCACGCAAATAGTTGCCGGAACAGACGGTCGTTGACGCCGGAAAACTTTTCGAGGCATGAACTAATATCGGTGAGGGTTTTGCTGTGTTTAATGTTTATTGTGATAGTGTGAGTGGGTGTTTATGACACAGGTTTATTACGCATACAGATGTTTAGATAGTAACTATTATTTTCGCAGTACCGTATCCACTTTTATTTTCGCAGTATTACATGGTATCATTTTAGAAATGAATTGAAGAATATATAAAATGTTACTTTGATTACTTATAATTTTTGAACGTCGGTTAAAAAACTGTTTCTGATATCGGAGAAAATATTTCCGCTCCAAAAAAATGGTCTTTACAGACCCTTAATATTTATAAATACAATGTCTGTGATTATGTCAATGCCAAATTACAGCTTTCACTAAGGGTCTCTACGCTATGCTGTGGATGGACGGACGGACAGAGGGAAAAGACGAAACCGAATGCAAACGACTAATTTTTCACGACTCACAGCTCAAAAAAATACGCTAGTTTTGCCTCACTATAAGGTTTCGGTTTAACTACGGAAACCTCAAAAAGATGGGAATAGAGAAATCATACAAAGAAGCTATGGCGTAAGTGTGTTACGTGGGATTTTACGAAATAAACCCTCCATACTCGTTTTCCTATTCGGGAATTTCGATGGTTCCACAAGGTAATGTCTCAAAGGTCCTAAAGGCATTAGACGCTACTAAATATTTTTGTAGCGTTCCGCTTTGGTGCCGTGTAGGTATTTGATGATTTTTTGGGCTAGTTTTTTTTATCCTCGACTCAAGTGTTATGTATTGACGTATATCTATGTGGGTATTTTATTTTATTTGTGGTTTGTTTTAACTCCTAAGCCCATAAATCGATTTTTTTTGTATTTTTTGTTTGAAAGGTGTTCATATATAGGCTGAGCAGTGTGATTCCATCCATCCATCCATCAGCCCTTGGAGGTCCACTGCTGGACATTGGTCTCCCCTAACTTGCGGCACTCTGACCGGCCCTAAGCCTTCTGAATCCAGCGGATGCCCGCTGTCTTCTCCAGGTCGTCAGACGTCCACCTGGTCGGGGGGGCGTCATGTGCTCCTTTTTCAGAGATATGGGCGCCATTCGAGGACCTTTTTCCCCGACGGTTATCGGTCCTTCGCACTCTGTGGCCAGCCCATTGTCACTTCAACCGGCTAATTCTTTGAGCTATGTCGGTCACAATCGTGTACGGATCTCCGCATTTCTGATGCGATCATATAGAGAAAGTCAGTGTGATTCAGTAATGTGAAATTCGATGGTGTTTTCGGTGGGTAGTCCATTCTCATGGTCTGGACGTAAGAAAAAAATAATTAATTGTCTTGCGCCCAGTCACTGAACTATCTGAAAAAAAGTGACTTTGGCTTTGTTTGAAAGATGTTCAACTGATCGCGATCGTTTAAAGACAAAGAAAATTGAAATTGAATATTGGATATTTATACATCAACGCTATCGAAGAGGCGTGACATGTAGAAATGATGACTTGGTGACATAATATTTTTAGAGGCGCTACGTATAATGTATAATTGGCAGATAAAAATAAAAATAAAAACGCAGTAGGTGAACCCGCACTTGTATCGCGGGTGGCATGGACGACACATATAACACATCGCGCTATCACCCATGATCCGAGTACAAATATTTATCTGTCACATAAATATCAGTCTCATAGACCAGCGGCTTGTGTCGATCCTAAGCGACCGACAAAGTCAAGCAACAGCGGGCGCGGTCGGTAGTTCGATGGGTGACCGCTAGTGGCAAAAAATTCTTGAGCATTTCCGTGCTTCGGAGGGCACGTAAAGCCGTCGGTCCTGGTTGTTACGAGTATAGATATACATAAGATAACAGTCGTTAAGCCATGTCGGAGGCCTTCGGGTGGTTTGAAAACTTGCGACACTCGGGTTGGCCACTAACCCTGAAGGGGTCACCAATCCGCACTGTAGCAGCGTGGTGGAGTATGCCTCCTATGCTCGAAGCCTCCTCAAGAAGAGAGACTCGTGCTCAGTAGTGGGGCATTAATGGGTTGAAGCCAAATATCAGCCCCGGCCGGAAATCGAACTCTGCACCCCTCGCTTCGCAGGCAGGGTCGCTACCAACTAGGCTACATTGTCGTCAAACACGTAAAATCATACACGGAGCCTAGTTAGTATACAGTAGAAATAGGTCTAATCAAATTGACTGCCTCAGATCCATAGAGAACCACCGTATTTCTGAACATTATAAATATCCCCGATATTTTATCTAAGTCTAAGCAACTGGTTTTAGCTTTAAGTAAGCTGTATCATCGGAACGGAGATTAATGGAAACTTATAGTCTTCGTAAGTCAACAGCTGCAAAATCTACAAGCGAAATACGTATATTATTAGTCGGGTATTGAGAATTCTTACAGAAAAATTTATAGGTACGTGTTTAAAAGAAAATACATTTATATCAACATATCTTACGTACATTTTCAATATTTTTCAACTTGCGTATGATCCCAGATATTATCATAACGTAGAATTAGAAAAGGTCGTGCCATTCTTAGTAAAATATATTTATAAAATATATCGTGTATTTATAACTCAGTTCCTTGGCCTTTTTTCTTGAAGCCGCATGGATACTCTTATCTTATGCTCTGCTATGAAAACGGGAACGATTTTTTCACTAGATATTCTAAGATCAGATGTGTGCAATTTTTCTTTGGGATTAAATTTATAGTATTTGATACGTGACGCAAGAACTTTGTCTCTTACTCTCTCTCTCGATGAGCTGAACATTTAACAACAATTGATCAAGACTTGTAGATTTTGAATCTTTTAAGCAATACGTGTGCAGGATATACTTCTTGTTCCATTAGCTCACATTTTACTGCAGTGGCCAGTTGTTTGACAAGAGAGTACAGGTTTTCAGACACTCTCAGGCACACACTGAATTTCAAGATTGTTCGCGCGAGATTGTTGCTGCAATAAATTCATCTCAGTCCGGTGATAAGTTAGCGACTGTCGCAAGTCTAAATTTTATATTATTGTATTTTATAATTTATCTTGTTTTCTACTTTTATTCTCAAGGTAAAAAAGTGAAGTCTTCCTTAGTAATTTTTGTCCATTAATTAAAAATACTAAAAACAAAGAAGTATTTCTTGATTTAAAAAAAATTGCAGGATTTGAAGTTCAAAACTCTGCCGTGAGTTGAACAATAGTCAGTGGCCATCCGTTGAAGCAATCTAGTCCTTGTTAGAAACAGTGAAATTCAATATTGTTTAGTTTCAAAACTATTAATATGATAGCAGTTAGTAACTGAGCGGCGAGCGCATGGGTCATACACTGTACTTGATATTGAACGGCCCTTCTGAATTGATTTACCGGTCACACATCTAAAGTTTTTTAATTATTTTACACTCACTACACAACACTTTTTTGGCTTAAGAGTTATTACCAGCTTGTAGGGATTCAGTCAGACATATTAGTAATTTTTTGGCGAATAAATGCGATATTTACACAGATTTTGAATTATAGTTAAAGAGAACACCGTATGAGCGTCTGCACCGACTCCGAGTAGCGGAGGAAATATAAAATGTAATGTAAAATGTAAAATTGTACCTTATGAGCATATTACATAGTTTAACTGTAATTGGTAAGACAAGGAGCATAAATAGTTTTTTCCCGACCACTGCTTTTAGCAAAATCTTTTATGATTAGGTTGAACCGTAATAATTTATTAAGAAAGATGTACGGTATACGGCTGATGGATAAGAGCGCTTAGCGGTTCCGTTGATAGACGCTAGAAAAATGGGAAAGCGGTGATAGGAATCCTATTCCTACTAATATTATAAATGCGAAAGTTTGGATGTTTGGATGTTTAGATGTTTGGATGTTTGTGACTCAATCACGCAAAAACGGCTGAACGGATATGAATAAAATTTGGCACATGGATAGCTTTTAACCTAACTTACCGGATAGGCTACTTTTTATCCCGGGAAATATACCTGTTCCTGAAGGATAAGAGGTAAAATTTATAGTCATCGGAAAACAGGTGTCGTTTTTTGTCACAGTGACACTTCAGTTGACCGAAATGAAAAATGGCCGAACTTCAAACAGCTGATTGAGTGATTAAGTTGTAATATGTTTAATTGTTTTTAATAACTAAATTATACCATATTTTTCGGTGATGCATATTGTGATAATTTTATCACACAATGCCAATTAGTAGCCATCGTCTTGTATAAAATGAAATATAACAACAAAGCATTTTTTGCGGAAAATTAAGGCTGCTTACATACTAGCGTTTGTAAATCGCCCGTCGCGTCGCACCCAATGAGCTACAAAAATAATAATTTTACATTAAAGAAAATTACTCTTAGCTTATTATTGAAGTTTACTGTACTAAAGTACCAGAAAAACAATGTTTTCAAAATTGAGCCCCCGTTCTCCTTTCAAAATAGAACGGATCCATTGAAAATTAAAGCCCATTGCAGCCAATTCATTAAGCCAAACATTGTGTTCGCGGTGTCAGTTTCTATACGACAGTAGTAGTACTTCAATGTAGCTTATCAAGTTTTTTTTCCTACCTATCAAGAGGTGCTATCGAAGTATATAAGATATCGTATCAAGTTTAATTGATTGCAAAAGATCATGAAATTTGGTTATTAACATTCGTAAATATCTTTCTATTTCTTATATTTACTTTATAGAAAGTTCCTTAACCGATTGAGCAAGTCATTATTGAAATGTCGGATGAACGCGCACGTCTATAAAATCCTAGTGCAGTGTTGGCTTAATGTCAAAATTGATTTATTTTTCTACAGCTGTGCGTGCGAAGGTATATATATATGCCAGTTTTTTTGGCCGAACACTACAAACCTACAACTTTTTTGAATAAGACCGTTAGTTATATTGATATCATTGACTTTAGTTAATAGAATTCGTTGTATACTTATAAAGCGATTTTGATTATTATTTTCTGTAATAATACTGGCTATTTTGTTAAGTAAATCCTACTTAAACTCAATGAGGATCTGATGATGGGTTCTGCAGATAAAAAGTAGAACTTCTCAATAATAGGGAAAAATAGAACTTAGTTTAAAGATAGTTTGTTTATGTTATCGTTGACATTATAAAACCAGCTCTTCATTAAAAAGGCTCTCATGGGGTGTCTCGGAGAACAAATAACTTTTTATTTTTACGGAAATAGCCGGCAAACGAGCTGACGATCCACCTGATGGTAAGTGGCTATCGTCGCCCATGGACATTGGCAATAACAAAG
Source organism: Thymelicus lineola (assembly GCA_963932265.1). Lineage (NCBI taxonomy): Eukaryota > Metazoa > Arthropoda > Insecta > Lepidoptera > Hesperiidae > Thymelicus > Thymelicus lineola. The sequence goes on from OZ010704.1 coordinate 3,773,972, forward strand.
GCATCACTGATGCGTTGCCGGCCAAGAAAGAGAAGAAAAAGAAAGAAAGAACTGTAACTGTCCTTTAAATTATTGTGTGTACATAAATAATAAAATAAATAAATAAATAAAGAACTGGCTCTCAAGCCACTAGCCGGAACACAACGAGTCGTTTGGTGGCTGACTCATACTTAAGGGTGGTAGCTATCCAGGCGAACCCCATGGAGTTAATATATGTATACGGCTAATTCGGCTAATAACTCCTGAACGGGTGCGAATTACTGAACATGAATAGAAAATATTTGTTTTTAGTTACGTTGACATTGCAAAACCAGTACTTACCTACATTTTTGAGCAACATAGAGCCTGGTTTTTTATCTTGCATACACAAAATATGTGATTAAACTTTTATGCGAAATAAGCTAATGCTTGACTAAAAAGCCACCTGATGGTAAGCGGGAATGAAGTATGGGTGGTTAAACGCACTAGCTTAGCAAAAGCCTAATCACTATTGACTTGGAGATAGTCATATTATAATTGAATAGGAACGACCATGTGGGTAATTTATTGCAGGCCTTTGTGGCATAATAAAAGATGAAGAAAAGAGCGTCGTCCGTGCCGTTTGGATGCTAAAGACGAAGGAAAGAATACCTGCGGGGCGTCGGGATGTTCATTGGTGGAAGGAGGAGAGGAGGGGGGGGGGGGGGAATTATGTCATGTAATTCCTGCGCACACTCTCCAAATTGTAGCCTGTATATTAACAAGAGGCTGGAAACTACGTCTATACTCTGAGAATTGGAGATTGGTCTCAATCAGCTTAGGTTCAACCATAAGCACCTTAATACACCTCTTCATTGAATTCAATGATAATAGATGGTATTAAGCTGCATTAGCTCAAATGTAACAGCAGTACTCCATTTTTTTTTATTTTTTTTTTCCTGTGGGGAAAATGCATTACGCATACCACCCGGGCGCAGGGGGCACCCGAGTGGTTATGTGGGACTCCCGTATAGGCTAATGAGACCCACGGTATACCCACTAAACCCCCCCCCCCCCCCTCTTCCTCCTCGCCGCCTTGTGACGGGGTTACGGGAACAGCAGTACTCCATGGCCGAACCTGAATTTTGAACAAGATTAAGAGCTGTTATGGTGTGAAGTACCGCTGCATCTTTGCTAAGACGCCTAAGTCTTCCTAGCAGCAGCCAAAGCTTTGAATTCAATAAACCACCCAAAATTAATGTTTAAGGATATCTCAATTCCCAATAACTAAGTGGTCGGTGTATTCCAAGGATATATTCTGAAAAGTAAGACCCAAGATGAAAGGGCTTCTTTTGCCGATGAATCGACATGCTTGAGTTTTTGTGGCGTTGAATCTCACAAGGTAGGCATGCCAGACCCAATCGAAGGCCTTCGAGATGTCAAGGGAAACGGCTAGCTCTTTCCCATTTTTCTCGAGGGCCTCGCCCCAGATATGAGTGGCATACGCTAGAAGATCTCCCGTCGACCGATTTCCGCGGAACCCGTACTGCCGATCGCTAAAGAAATCATTGTATTCTAGATATACCATGAGCCGCGTGCTCAATAAACGTTCCATAATAACTGCTGTTGTTGTTGCTGATAACATTCACATTGGAAAACCAAATCAAGGCCAATCATTGACCAAATTAAGGCCTGAGAGTGATCTTGGACACAAAATGATATGTATTGAACTCCTGATCGGATGGCAGTAACGGAAACATTGTTTTTGAATATTAGTTGGTGGTACTTGAAATTGGAAAACTAGCATATTATTGACCAATCTTAGGGTGTGATGGTTTATCTTGATGACTAAATAATTATGTATTTGTTGTTGTTTTCTAAACCATTTTTAAAATGAAATTAAGTGGATGTTTCTTATTCACTCACGCACTGCTAAACGGATTTATTGTAGTTATGGCTCACAGATGTTTAATATTCAACATTAAAGGGTAGCATGCTTTTTATATCGGGGATAGACCTGTTGGATAATTTTTTAACAGGTTTACCGAGCATAGAATTTTTGTATAATTTTTTTATTAGGTAATCACACTTCCTCTAAGGACCCAATTCTGAAGTCCACGCAGACGAAGTCGCGGGTAGAAGCTAGTAATATATAAGGGACTCTATTAGATTGAAAAATAAATAGATCCGTGGCTAGTTAATGAGAAAAGGAATAGTAAATATACTTTTATTTAAGTTCTGTACGCATCTCTTAATTATTAGATATCATACCAAACTTAGCTATTAGTATTATTGGAGATGGTAATGATTTGAAAAAGGTTTTCATGTAGAACAATTAAAGTTCGAACTCTAAAATTAGAATACAGTATTATTTCAATTGCCTCACTAATAAATATAATGGTCAATTTAAAGGATACCGTCGAGTGTATTTTCAGGGTGGTCTCATGTCGTTAATAATTATTCTTATAAAAATAAGATAAGTTGCAATATTTTTGATAGATCTATTTATTTCATCGACCCTGTAGCCTATTTGGTAGCGACCCTGCCTGCAAAGCAAGGGATCCCTGGTTCGAATCTTGACCGGGGTAGATATCTTATGGTTGTTATTGTGATGTGTTATATTTGTCCGCGGCACAGGTAAAAACCTACTGCGAGGGTATGAGTGTGTAAGCGGTTGTTTGTTTGTTTGATGTACAATTCATGAGGCAAACGTAGTACAGCACACAGAGAAACGGCGAACTGTAAAATAAACGCATCACGCACACTAAAAAAAATTTCGAATTCACATATAAAAAGGTATAGCAATAAAGACTCCTACGACAAACAACTCTCTTATGCTCCATTCCCTGACATCTGTGGCCAATTATTAGCCAATTAGGCAATTAGAGCCGATTATATATCAAATAAACAGAATTAGGTTCATATAATCACATTACACGTAATTTAGGCACGTCAGCAATTAGAATTTATCACCCACTTACGATTAATAGCTTTATTGGACCAATAAACGGTAAAGCTGACTAAACGAAGTGCTTTTTGGAAAACCCTTAAATAAAATACATCTTTACGATGTCATATAAACGAGCCCTACGATTTCTGGCTTATTAAGTAGAAAGCCCGGGGGCATAAACATATGAGTAAAATTATGCCAGCCTCAATAAAATTCGGAATCACTAGATAAGCAGTGCTGATTCATCGGGTTGTTTTTATGTAGCATCATGCTAATAATACAATTACATAGTATTGTATCATTATGTATAATATAATATTTTATTATATACTTTTGGGATTACATACATAACTAATAGAGGAGCTAACTTTCGATATGATAAGTGGACACTAACTCGACAGTTCTTATCCTAATGAAAAAGAGGAACAATTTTTAAAACATGATATTATTTTTTTCATATGCACCGGCAGTTTTCGTTAAATGTAAGAGCTGGAACTCAGTTCAACTTTAGGGAAACTAAATATGTACGTTCTACATTTTGCTAACTGTTTTCGTGGTTTTGAATTGGTTACACGAATACGAAGTCACGTACTTAATATTCTATCTCTAATTTACTTAACCCTCAACTTTGATCTGACAAAATTACAGAAAGCTGAATACAGAAAAGAAACTATTCAACGTGAACTATCTTATATTCATGCGAAGAAGGCTTAGAACTCTTTATAATTAAACGAATCAATTTCGATTTTAATAAGGATTAAACTTTAATTTGGTTTGCTAAAACAAAAATCGTGTATTTATTCGTATTCATATACGTGTTAAATATTTAAAAATAAAAAGTTACTGAAGATTTTTGTAGTTCTTACATACATTCAAAAATAAATCTTAAGAAACTGGATTTGAGATTTATTTACGTCAGAAGAGAACTACCTATTCTTCTGTTATTCTAAGCAAAGTTGCGGTTGAGAGTTCGTTCAGCAAAGTAACACTTGACTTAATTCTAGACAGAAGCAAAGAAATGTACGTTGACAGGTTCTTTAACTCGCTAATGGTCATAATACTCGTGTATTTACTTTTTAGTTATATTTTATGAGTAATTTAAACCCATTTGAATATGTTTCGTTGCTTAAAAGTGCACGTGACATAAAAGTGATCTGACTACCTTAGGACATAATTACCCATGACCAACTTAGCATTATAATATACGTTATAAATAAGCGTTACTTGTCGTTAAGTAAATGTTGAAAGTATGAATATTAATTTTCTTTCTTAGTAGCATTCTGAATATTACAAAGACGTATCTAAATTTAAGGTAAATAAAAGTTATACGTCTCTCATAGATTCCACTTCTCTATAATTATTATAATCTACATAATGTGATGTACTAGTATTGTAGTTCTAATTGCACCTTAGAAAAAAGCAACTTACCAATGAGATTGAAGGTGATGCAAGAAGTGTAGAAGAGCGCGATTTGAACCAGAAGAGCCATCGTGATCATTTTCAAATGATTTCTTATATCAATCACATTCACAGTCACCCATTTCACTTGCACAAATTCGTTTTCACTACACTCATTTTTGATTAGTTTTAAAGCAATCAAATTTTATATTTAACCTAATGCATGTCAAATGTTATTCATAATTTTATATCACTGTAATTTACAATCATCACAGCGGATTGTTGATCAATTAAAACTCAATTTATCGATGTTTCGGCCCAAAATTTTATCAATTTTATATTTTTTCTCTTTTATGTAACTTTTTACGAATCTTCTTAAATCTGATGCCATCTTACTGCAATTCGTTTTCAAGTACGTTCTCACACGGCGTCAGATTTCCTGAAACAAAACAGTAATATTATGAAATAAAATATTTGAATACCATAGGGGAAGAAATTTTGGATGGTTTCCAACATCTTGAAGCGAGCAGTGTATGCTCGCTTTTGATGTAGTGTCACTATCGCTTCTTATCTTCAATTTAAGAAATGCAAATAACATATTCTGTTTATTTAGAGAGAATTCTGTTATGGGTCTAGCATATTATGTTATCTTGAAGTCATATATTTATTTAAAACTTCAAAAGATTTATTCCTTCCAGATTTAAGGTCGTGTTAATAAATTCGTCTAGACAAGATCTTTATTTAGAATTATGTGACGTGTATAATTTGGCGCCTTTTTTAACATTTTAACAGATTTTTTGCGCTCCTGTAAAATTGCAATTTTCATCTTATGCGTTTTTTCCACTGAGCGTGTGATATATTCTAAACTGTTACTTAAAATGAAAAATGATGAAGGGATTCTAAAAATCATTATTGAATACCCATTCAACGATACCCCATTCGATAGTTTTTGAGAAAGAAAAATTATGAAGACACAGTATTGCGCCAAAAATCGCCAATTTTTTTTTCAATTTTGATATTCCCAGTGTCACTCTCACAATTACGACCAATCTAACGACATCTGTCAAGCTGAAATCGATCTGATCTGGATATATACATACACTCAAAAACATAACCCTCCTTTTGGCGCAGTCGGGAAAAAGATATCTGATATCTTCAAATATTTATCTCTGTCATCTTTTCAAATGATATTTTGAAGAAATTGCTCTTCGATGAGGTCTTCTTTTTATCTATTGTTATTGTTATACTCGTAAGATCTTCGTGGTATATATCAGAATGCAATAAATATATCTTTTACTTTATTTTAAGACTATAAAATTTTAAATTACGAAAACAATACACAGGGATTTTAGTCATAAAATTTTCAATTATGCTCATTTTTATTACACTCCAATAAAGTTTGAAATAAATCTTACAGAGTTTAATCTTACAACGTTAATCCAGTTGGTTCTAGACGTTGTTTTTGTATTTAAGCAGGTGTCCATTCGTTTGTAACAGTTGCACCTTACATAGTGACTTATGGAACTCGTTATAAACTTGGGCCACTTTAGCGAAATTGAGTCCGTTACAGACGTTTATTAAAAGACAGATTTTTATTAAAAGTTTTATCGCTCGCCGTGTTGGGACAAGCTGTTCACTGAATTTTAATAAATTTGTTTTAGCTTTGGATTGTATGTTTGGTTTAGGATTCAGTTTTAGGTCCTGACATAATAATATGAGTAAGTTAATTATCTCCAGTATTAAATAATTTGTTTATTGTAAATAGTGTGTCTATTTAAAAAATACTGTACATAAATGAATAAACATCTTGACCAAAAGAATTAGATTCTACTTAGGTTCTTAATTTAGTCTGTTTTTTAGACAAGTCTCATAAAGTAAACAATCTTACAGGGTCTTTTAGCAAATTTCACTTTAATCCATACATTTTTAACGCGCAATGGAAATCGTAGAAAAAATTAAAATTATTCAACACAAACTTCAAGTATGCTAAGTGAAGTAACATTCCACTTAGATATAGACTATATAGACTTTTTGCGTCGCAGGTTAAAATAACGCTGAACATTTAATAACAAATAAAAATTTCAGATTCCGAAATCACTTATTAAAACGTTAAAATATACGAACTGAATCGGTAATCGTACATTTATTTTGTTTCAATTGGTATTTATTATTCCTCACATCGTGGGATATAAATGAAACAAATGCAGCGTTATTAACCTACCCATGTCGCATTTCGTTAACAAGGTCGTTCATTAACTTTCAACATGTAACTGTGATATTTGTTACTTACCATGCTATTATTATTATGGATAAATAATATCGAGCAAATAACCATGTTTTTAACCGACTTCAAAAAAAGGAGGAGGTTCTCAATTCGACTGTATTTTTTTTATGTTTGTTACCTCAGAACTTTGGACTGTGTGCACCGATTTTGATGATTTTTTGTAATCGAAAGCTGGTGCTTGTCGTGTGCCCACATAAATTTGAGCGAGATTTGACAATGGAATCCATGTCAAAAGCATATAAGTCTTAAATTTGCATTAAGTATGTGGACGAATAACTATTGAGTTATTCGTGAGTTAGTGATATTGATCACGCCAACCGATTTCGATGATTCTTTTTTTATTGAATGTACTTCATTTGAAGTCGGTTCTTTTTTGTTAAAATGTTAGATTATTTACGTTAATATTTCATCCCTCGTTTTTAAGACTCGCACTTGGCGTAAATGGTCACAGTTACTTATGGGTACCTACACATACAGCGACAGCTATATCAATGGCATCACCAAAAATTTGCGCCAGGAAGTATAGAAACCGCAATATAGGTTCTCCAACCTTGCATTCACATTTCAGTCAGTTTAGAAGGAAAGGAAGATGGTTGCTAGCTATTAGGATAAAAACGTTTATGGCTCAACAAGGTAAGGTTTATAGGCAATGCGGCATATTGCTAAAATTTTCAGTCTTTGTTTATGTGGATAATTCTAGTATAATGAAAAAAAACATTTCCTGGAAACCTCCATGGCATACAAACGGGCCCTACGCAAGATCAGCGCTGTCTGGCGAACTTCAACACAAGGGTACGCAGGCTTCGATTCGTAGAGTCCACTAGTAAGTATTATATTCACCTGTGTTTTAACCTTTTGTTTTATCAATAACCTTATGTAACGCTACATATAGCCCCACACTAGGATTCCATGTCGTGGGTTCCATGGACAACACACATGACAAGAACACATACTCTGACTGAAATTCAATTTCATCATTCAAATTTCCGCCTCGCTGGGGTGCGAACCCAGGAATGTTTCGGCGGTCCGGCATAAGGGTGCTTTTCCACCAGAGATGTTATGCTGCGAAGATGTGAAATCCAATAAATATGATTGGTTCAATAAATTGATTGATTTCCACCAATGAATATGATTGGTGGATATCAAATGCATCCATGGCAACGTAACATAGCACATCTCTGGTGGAAAAGCACCCTAAGAGTAGTAACCATTACACCGCACGGATCGTCAATGTATTTTTTTATGAAGTGTATTTTCTTTCTTTCTTCCTTTTCATATAGGTCCAAAGAATGAGGAGTAAAGGTCATATTCACATATTGGTCCAAGAATCGTGACCATTCTCCATTCGATGTACTATACACACAGTTCGTCGCGTCTTTACCGTCAATATCTATCTCTCGATGCTTTAGACGAAAAACATTTTTCTTTCACACCGAACGTGATAACCATTTTGAGTACAATAAAAGAAGAAGATAGACATTCGTGCCCGCCATATTGATAGGCTAATAATAGGTACAATCATTGGGCTGGAGCAAAGCGCTTTGCACGATAATTATCCAGCTTTATTCTCAATACGATACTCGTAGAATAAACGTGCTTAATTTAGAATTACCAGATAAAAAAGGTCAGGTAGTACTCAGAATCTCAAATAGATGGTTCGTTATTAAGGATACCTATTTTTATAACCCATAGCTGTGGAATTAATGATAATTATCATTTTTTGAAGAATCCCTATGGCATTGCTAATATCTATCCACGGACGATGGTAACCACTTACCATGAGGTGGTTTGTCTGCTGGTTTGATGGCTATTTAGATGTCATAAATTTCAATTCACATTGATATAATCGCTGAATGTCTCTTTTATTTTTTTATTTTTTAGTTCTACTAGAATTCACTTTGTTTAGATTACAAAAGACAGCACTCTAAAATAACAACGTATACTCCCAGCCCAAGAACAGAAATTTAATATCATCGCCAAATTTTCTGCCTCGCTGGGAATCGAGTCCAGGACCCTTTGAACGGCGCGGCGCGGGCGTCTGGTTTACTAACTATTGCGTCACACGGGTCATCAGATATAAACAGACTCATGCCCTGTAATATTTTGCTTTGGGTCAAAGCCAATAGAGATCGAAATGAAATGGTTAATCAGAGTAGCATCGTTGCTCTAATAACAGTTGGTTTTATACGCTTGTACGCTCGTAGTGGAATCATGTTGATACTAGCGCAAAGCGTAGTTTTACAGCAGCTGCATAGAGTTAATCTGCGCTTAAATTGGGACTCATGAGACGAAATGGGCCATTGCCTGGGGCGTTAAGCACGTTCTGTCTAAAACATTCGAACACATCAACGCTATTTGATGCTATAACCTAGATTTTAATTATCATACCGTGTGCTATTGTGTGGAACGTTACACGGTTAGTAATTTTGACTTATTCGATGGCATGTAATGAACATTGAGGTATTTTACCTAGACAAGTAGGAATTATACGAATAAACGAATTTTCAAGAAATAATATCCTCCTCCTCAGTCGTTCACTCTTGACAGAGTGGTCGTGGTCGATGATGCTCTGCTGTTATTGGACCATGCAATCCTTGCGATGCGTCTCCACTTATTGCGGTCTTCAGCGTCTCGGGCATTCTGGACTATAGAAGTCTGTGTTGATGCTTTAATTATGTCTGTCCAACGTGTAGGTGATCGACCGCGCGACCGCCTGCCTTCTACCTGCCCCTGGACAATGAGACGTTATACTATTGTTATACTAAAATTTAATAATAGTAAAAGTTTCTAATACGCGCTTAAAATACTTTATTACTTTGAAAAGTTATACCAAGAACATACCATACATATCTTTCGAGCTATTCATTCAGAATTACAACTACTTCAGATACGGTTAAAGACTGTTAAAGACACCAAAAGTCTCCTAACCTACTGTAACATTAATCCTTAACCCCTTACCTCTAAATTGAAATATCAGTCCCTTTACGTAGTTATTACGAGAGCGTAAATGTGTATCAAAACGCCATCAAGATCGTAGACCGTAAAGCGTTTTCGTGGAAACGTGACGCGAAATCATATCTTGCTAAACGCTTCGTTTGTAACTGGGCAATA
>OZ010704.1:3783872-4017379 GCA_963932265.1 Thymelicus lineola
TATCAAAACGCCATCAAGAACGTAGACCGTAAAGCGCTTTCGTGGAAACGTGACGCGAAATCATATCTTGCTAAACGCTTCTTTTGTAGCTGGGCAATACGAAAACTTAAAAGCAAAGCAAAGCAACAACCCATAATTGTCCCACTGCTGGGCTCGGGGTCTCCTCTCACAATGTGAGGGGTACAGGCCATAGTCTACCACGATGTTTTCCTTCACCGAAGCAAGTGATAATTAAACTTGGTAATACCCACATAATATTTGAAAATTAGAGGTGCGTGCCAGGATTTGAACCCGGGCCCCCGCGTTCGGGAGACCAACGTTCTAACCACTAGGCTATCACGGCTTATACGAAAACTTACTTCGCTTCTATTGGTCAGCTTCTGGGAAAGAAGCTGTGGTGTGATCTTTTGTTTTTAAATGCTTAATCGGTGTCAGTTTTTATAATTGCAAGCTTGGTTGTAGGGCTCGTGAGGATTATAAATCTTAGTACCCGGATGACGAAACTTTGTTCGGTTTAGTGTTCTTTAACAACGCCATCTACTGAAGTAGCTTTAGTGTTGCTACTCGCCAATAGATGTCAGGAAGAGTCTTTTGTAGCAGTTTTTCATTGCTTGTAATTACGGATAAAACGACATTTTCTTAAAATGAATCCAAGCTAGATCGATTTGTCGCCCCCGAAATCCCCTCCATACTATTATAAAATTCATGAAAATCGTTGGAGCCGTTTCCGAGATAAGAAAAAATATATATAAACAATAATTGCTCGTACACAGGTACATATTATATTTATTCATAAATATATTATTAGTGATATTATTATCTTTCCTCTTGTTAGAGCCAACCGCCAAACGACTTATCGTATTTCGGCTGGGTGCTTGAGAGTTCTTTCTTTCTTTTTCTCTTATCTTTCTTAGCTGGCACCGTATCAGCGATGCCTAACTGGTTACTGGTGTTCATTGCCAACGGTAACCACTTACCATAAGGGAACATACCAAAACCACGTAACCCATTTTTCCAACTTTTTACCCCCCTCCCCCCTTCGTGACTATCCGTAGTATATGAGAAGACCTCCCCCTCCCCCCTAATTTTCACGTGGTAATTGATAAATACGGTTTTTAATACTTTTTTGCAAAAACAGAGTTAAAAAATAATAATTTTGCTTATATTTGACGACTTTGTGGCGCAATGGTTGCTAAAATATTGACTACGTGACAAAAACCTAAACCCCCCCCCCCCTCCCCTCTGTGACCAATCGTGGTGTTTTGAAGACCCCCCTCCCCCCCTAAATGAGGCACGTGGTTTTGGTATGTTCCCTAATGTGGTTCATCCGCACTGGAGCAGCATGGTAAAGTATGCTCTAGGCCTCCTCAAGAGGAGAGGTATGCTCGACATGTAGTGTATGGCTCATGAACGGTCTGAAGTCAAATATCTCATTTGTAACCAAATGTATGCATACAACGTGCGACAAACAGGAAGAATTTCCAAAATTTAATATCATTTTATTACAAACCGAAAAATGTGTAGAGAAATCAGTTATCTCTAAAGCTTACGAGTAAAAAAATTTAAAATCTCTATAAAAGTGACCAACAAAGCCGGTCAGGGCTTACCCTGCATCAATATCCTCTCCAATTCTCTCACAAACCCGGTTCAAACGTGAAACTTTTTGATGAGAAGCTTTTTTCAGAACGATCGACTTATCTCTGTTACGGAGTTGACATGATTTGGAGCGCATTTACTGGTTCAACTGGTTTGGGTCAAATATAAAAAAATATCCGGATTTTTTAATGCAGAAAAATTATCTTAGTAATCCTACTAATTCCTATTATAGTGACAGCTGTTTGTGAAAACGTTTGTTACTCTTTTACCTAAAATTAAAAAAACCGACTTCAAATGAAGTAAATATATCCTTTCCAATAACAATAAAAAAGAATCATCGAAATCGGCAGGCGTGATATTGAGTTATTCGTCCATTTGTCGCGCACAATATAATATACTTAATGAAAATTTAAGACTTATATTGTTTTATCATGGATTCCATTGTCAGATCTCGATAAAATTATTTAAGTGGGACCACATGACAAGTACCAGCTTTCGATTTAAAAAAATTATCAAAATCGGTTCACCCAGTCAAATTTTCCGAGGTAATAAACATAAAAAAATACGGAGGAATTGAGAACCTCCTTCTTTTTTTGAAGTCGGTTAAAAATTACTAAATGGATTTTCATGAAATTTAGTACACATGTAGACGACATTTGGAATAAGATATAGGGTAGTTATTATCCTGGACAATGCGGACAAAACCGCGGACAGAAACTAAATAAATTTTCGTATAGCCCGTAGGATAAAGCAATTTGGACGCTAATACGACTGTATAATATTGTTTATAAGTTTTATCATATTAGTGCGTTTGAGTGTGTTTGTCTGTTAAACTTTAAATTAAAACTTTAATAATTTCTTAGTAAGTAACAAAATTGAAGTTATTGACGATTTTATTCATGGATGATTATGGTATTTTACTCAGAAAATTTTAAATACATACTGAGCAAAAAAATATTTATAATTAAAATATTGATTGCGATATGTGATGTCGCAGATATACAGTCAGACCTAAATAAAATTGTTTCACAAATAAATTTTACCATTTAGCCACAAAATCATGCCCTGATCTCATTTTTACGGGATATTCAAAAGTATGAATAGTATCGGGGTAGCCGCAAGAAAGCTTTGTGAAACGAAATTTCACCTCATTTCCTCTTTGAACGAATGAAAATGTGGGTAGTTTTAAAAATATTTTGCGAAGTATCGTACTTTTGCAAAGGCTTTGTGGCCTAGCAATATGATTTAAGCTTGTTATCAGAGCTATTATTTTGGTTTCTTTGTAACAAAACTGATCAATGAAACATTAATTTCAACCACGACAATATTTCCCATGTAAAATGTTTGGTATCTCCAGAAAATTGTGGGTATACTTTGTGTATATTAAAAGCAAAAACATGATGTTATTTTGAGATGGTATTTTATGATACGTGCGTAAAAGACGCTTGCTTAGCCTTCGTGATAACGTACTTAGATTCACGGGTACATTGCTTGTTCGTGCCGATATATCTTTGGGAAAAATTCAAATGAACATCGCTTTGGTAAAATATATCTACAATAAGCTTGTTTCCTAAACCTTGATATATTTATATTACAAGGAGTGGGGTGATGAAAACTGGTAAGTAAAGTAGATAAGAATTGGCGAGTACATTTTGATAAGTGAGTAATTATTTTGCCTAATAAATGAATCAAATACTTGTTAAGTGATTAGTGATGCCTATGGACATTAGGTACTCCACAGGCATCAGCGATGCACTGCCGGTCAAGAAAGAAATACAAAGACTACTCATATCTGAGAGGTAACAGATTCATTGCAATCTGCTATCCAAGATAGCAAGAATCAGTCAGGACCTCGTTAAAGATGAATCATTCTTTATCATCATGTGCGTTCATAAAAATAACGGTGAAAAGAGTACCTGCACCTTTTAAAAGAACAATTTAAATTTAAAAGAAAGTTCATAAACTGTTTGCAATTGCGCAAATTGCAATAAAAACGCCTAAAAGGGACTGTAAAGAATCAACTCAAATTCTGTGAATGCCGGGCGAATCTCATTTAAAGAGTGGTTCTTGGTTACAAAAAGGAAACTGTTTAACAAAGAATTCGTTATAGTTAGTTCAGTGATGATGCAGTATGAATGTTTTACACTATAAAAGAAGTTTTTGACTGTACTCAAACCACAAAAATATGCTTTTTTTTAATATCTTGGTAGGTTCATCAGAAAACGCCATTTTCAGATTAAGCGCCTCATTAGTCCTTCATTTTAATTGCTCTCGGAAAAGTTTACAAAAAGTACTAAAGAAATAATACATAAAACCACAAAAATACACATCTAATAATAATAATCACCAATGACAATTATAAGTATTAATATTTAAAGATAAATTATTAAGATATTGTAAATAAAACAGTGTATTGATGCTCACGGCGAATATGTATTATAGATAGACACTCTCCAAAGGATAAAGACTTAAAAGATGGAATGTAAGTGTTATAAACATTTATATTTACACTCTATGAAATCCCGAAAGCTATCACCTAATAATTATTAACATTTCGAAGACCATTTGTTTATTCAAAGTAAAATAATCTTAATCTTATATTCCTCTTTTCCAAAATAGTAAAATCTGGCACACGAATGCTTTCTACGTAATGAAGTCGAAGAGATATTGATTTTGCGTAAAAAAGGCCTGCCACGAAATGAATCACAGTAAAATCTGTCAACGGGAATGTTCATGATGTACTTTCGTGAAGATGAGTAATAAGGTAATAAAACAGACTTTATGCTAACAGCTGAAACAGATGCAGATACAGACAGGAAGGTATTACGAATATTAAATTGTGAAAAGGTAAGTATTTGTTTTTGTCATTGATTTGCAAGTAGTTGCAGAATGGTCAATACACAAACATACATTATGTCTATGGATACATTCAACATGGTTAATACATGAAATTGCTGCAGTTAAAGGAGACGAACATACAGAGGCACAAGCTGTTGGATACATAAGCGTATTTTTGCAAAAAACTTGAACGATTTTGAAGAAGCAGTCTTCGAGAAACATGAATCATAGTCACCGTAATATATACATATAATATTTAAGGACGTAATTAAATTTTGATAAGTATGCGACATCAATACATCAGTACATAAATGCATAGTTCTATAGTAACAAACATTTAAAAATATCAACTGATTCGAGAACCTCCTCTTTTATAAGTCGGTTAAAAACGAAACTATTTTAATTGTATGCAGTTATTATTACATAAGAAATAATATAGGTTACTGAAGAGAATGGGCCGCGAATTATTAAAATCAGGAGCTTGTTGCTCATGCAATGAAATGACAAACGAGAAAAGGCGATGGTGACACAATATTTTCAATCGACTTCAAAAAAGGAGGAGGTTCTCAATTCGACTGTATTTTTTTAATGTTTGTTACCTCAGAACTTAGGACTGGGTAAACCGATTTGGATGATTTTTTTTTAATCGAAAGCTGGTGCTTGTCGTGTAGTTTCACATAAATTTGAGCGAGATCTGACAATGACATCCATGTCAAAAGCATCGATAAATGGATGAATAACTCAATATCACGGCAACCGATTTCGACGATTCTTTTTTTATTGGATGTCCTTCATTTGAAGTCGATTCTTTTTTTGTTAAAATTTTAGATTATTAAGCAGAGAAAAAAACTTTTTTTTTATCTTACTGCAAATTCTTATTTTTTCTCTCTTTTCTTTCTTGGTCGGCAACGCATTGGTTATGCTTTTCTCATTACCGGCCGTATATATGGAACAATATGTACCTAAAATATTAACTCTAGCAGACCGAAATTCTTGCTTAATCAAACGTTGCAAAAAAATAAACTCTTAGCACAGAAGCGTGTTTCAATTAGGTTTTTGCTGCAAGCCGTTAGTTGATCGAATTTCATCGGAAATAGTTGCTAAAGTCTCATAAAGTTATTTCATGTTTCCTTTTACGAGTGGTTTAAAAAGATTTTAATGGATTTTAGAACCCTATTAATTATAAATGTGAAAGTTTGTGAAGATGTTAGGATATTTAGACGTTTGGATGTTGGATGTTTGTTCCTCAGTCACGTCACAACTACTTAACCAATTTGGCTGAAATTTGGGAATGGAGATAGTCTATACCCTGGATTTACATATAAGCTACTTTTTATCAAGGAAAAATCCAGAGATCCTGTGGGATTTGTAAAAAATCGATTTCCACGCACGCGAATCCACGGGCATATACATAAATATAAATTAATTAATAAAAAAAATTGTTTTGAATCCACTCTACCGCGGGCATAGCCGCGGGCAATATCTAGTGTTTTATAAACCTCTTAGTCTTAGGTTACGTTTTTAAACGCTTGACATTTAAAATCTTGAAATTTTAATAAGTCCTACTTCCTAATGACCTGGTACAATGCCCATGGTTGGCTCTAGATGAAAGAACTCCTTAATGGTTAACAGAACATTCACATTGTTTTGTTTGAGTTCATTGATACTTTAAAAGCCTGTATTTAGTCTTAAACTATTTCCTTGTTTAGACATTCTATAAGCCTGTTAAATTTACTAAAACATTATAAGTACTATTATTTCATATGCTAAACTACTCTGCGGTCAAAGTCCAACCGGTGTCAAAAGGTTACTTCATTATTGACATTAGTGTGTATATGATGCGTGTTTCTAAATTCTAATGAATATAATTTCTGTCTCTCTTGTTTTAAAAGAGCAAAGGAAAATTCATTACGTTTGTCCTATTTCCCTTTCGTTCGAAGAAAAAACTGTAAACACCCGTGAGAACTCTCATATAGACTCCAGTTTTCACATTTGCCAAAACAAACTCATTCAACCAGGAACTGTTTTATCAGAACGAAGCTTCATCAAAAATGTAATTGAAAACACGACGACACCCTTTCGCGAAGTTTAATTTGCAACCGAAGTTCGACCTACGACGGAGTAACGATACGCCTTGAATATTTAAAAAGACTCTGCATTTTATGAGCACAATAAAAAAGTATGACGCGATAAATATTCATAAGGCAAAAACCTTTGTTGTTTTATTTATTTAGTATTGTGTTTTGTATTATGTATTGTTTCAAAACTAGCTAAACCCGGTCATGTTTTGCTGGGGCATTAAATTATTATAACGACGGACCGTAGGTACTGGATTATAGAAATAACTCTAAATTTAAAATTTAAAAAATCCAACCATTTATTCACATTAAACATAGCTAAGAACCATCTCGATCAAGTCTGCTTTGAAACAAAAAAATCGCAGTTAAATCGTTCCATTCGTTTAGGAGTCACGATACCACAGCCACACAGACACGCACGAATACACACCAAACATATAACAACTCTCTTTTTGCGGCGGGGGTTAAACAAGATTAAAAGTGAAAACAATACCAAAGTTCTTTTTTTATGCTTAGAGCAGGCAAACGAGCACACGGGTCACCTGATTGTAAGTGATCACCGCTGCCCATGGACATTAGCAACACCAGGGGCGTGACCAACGCGTTGCCGGCCAAGAAGATGACGATAGACCCGCTTCTTGAAGGACCCATTATACCTTAGAGGGAACACAGATGCAGGTACTTTGTTCACAGTTTACACATACGAGGTAGAAAATGACATGAGAACCGAACTGTGGACGAACGCCATGTATCCAGGTAGTGTTGGTGGAACCTGGTACGTGATGTGCAGTGACGAAAATTAACTGCAGGTATTAAGCCAAACAGTTCTTCAGAACATTCCTCATTATACAGACGGTAGAATATGCAGAAAGAGCCTACATCTCTCCTCAACTCAAGCGATTCTAATCCGTCTGTAAGCTTGGGATCGAAAGTACTACATATATGTTAACCCAAAACATAGACATTATCCTAAGTGTTGCCACTTCGATAAGTACCGAAGACTCTTAATCCAGCTGATTCTCATTATTCTTTAGGTCGTAATATATAGGTATCTGGATTAAAAGCGAAATATACTTTTTTATATTATTACTACTATAATATACCTAACTATCCATGATAGTAAGTGGCTACGGTCACCCAGGACATCAGCAACGCCAAAAGCATTAGTCAGCGCCCAAGAAACTAGAGGAGATAGATAGAAAGAACTGGCTCCCAAGCCCCCAGACAAGACACTATATGTCGATTGGCGGCTGGTTCAAGCAAGGCATCTGAGCCTAAGCTAGGCTTGACGGTAAGATACCCTACCATCAAGCTGATCAGTTCCTGTTGCCTACACTCGGTTTTATCCGCATGGGTTTAAAGTTTCTAACTCCTTAAAAAATATTACAGAATAAACATAAAAATAAATAACGCTACACACTCTTTTAAGTATGGGATTGAATTGAATGTGGGGTTATCCCCACAGTAGGATTCCATTATCGTGGGTACTATGAAAAACACACACAGACCCAGACCTAGACCAGAAAATTTAACTCATAATTCACATTAAGGATCGCTGGGAATCGAACCCAGGACCTATCAAAGGGCGATCCGGTATTGCGACATTGCGAAACGCGGGTTCGAACTATAGTAAGAGATTAAACACAACACAGAGTTAACAAGTAATACAAGTGAAGGAGTCAAGCCAAGATAGATACTTCCTACTTCACAACCGGGCGGCCCATCTTTTACGAACCCACAATTGACATTGATGTATCACTTCAACACGAACCGTTCACACTTTGTTCAAATTAGGAACTCTGATTGAACAATGACTGCCTCCGCCATTTATCTCTAAGTGATTTTAAGAGATGCTTTCCCGTGCTATGCGTGTTGTGAATATTTGTTTTTTATTTAAAACAACTTGTTTTTTAGCGATTGAGTAATCATTATAGAAATGCTACATAGACGTAACAACATTCTTTCATCATCGTATCTGTGTTAGGATAAAGATATGCTTAGGACTTGGTTACGAGTATGTAATACTTACCATTCACTATTATATTTCTGTTTCCTATTCCAGACATTAAATTATCTAATGATAATATATTATTATAGGTTATCTAACCTATTCCTGATAGAACCTTAACCCGTGAGCAAACAAAATCATAAATACTCTCAGAGGCATTGCCAAATAAAAAAAAGAGCGGTATTTCCTAGTATTATAGACCGCTTTTTTGATATACCGATGTATAAAATACATATAAAGCTGCAAGAAATCATATGATTTCACCTGCAAATTCTACTAATTTGATTCTTCTAACTTTAATACAATCTTAAAATTGTCATTGGTCGATGCAAACGGTTCGCGACAAAATAAAGGAGAAGACAGTTGGAGAATAGCTTTAGTAACAACTCGAGCATGTAACGACACGTTTTATAGCCCAGAAGCGCTAGAACATAATCCACTCTGTAACATGCTGCAGATACAAAATTACCACTGAATTTGGAATGAAATTCTAAAATTTTAAAAGTATCCACCGGGTGGAACTTGTTGTTCTGTTATGTTTAAATGTTTATACTCTCATATCCTCGCACTTGGAATCTCTGAGGACAGCATGGATATATGTATAGAATTAGAACATCTGCTTGGCTGCAAACCTTTAATGCACTACTACTGAGCTCGAGTCTCCTTGGCTCGGCTGTCTCTTGGGGTCCTCTTGAGGAGGCCTAGAGCGTCACCACACTGATCTAGTTTAGTTGCCAACTCAAATATTTTAGACACTCCTGAGGCCTGGGCTGATACCGTAGCCTTATCTGCTGATCAGCAATGTACCAAGAACAGTAAAGGTTAGCTTGGCGATGGCGTATTCAACTTACTCTACAAATATCATAACAAATAATATTATAGTACTTGGCTATGGAGCTTCCAAACCTTTGAATCACATGCAATCCTATTCACATAATTTTCTTCTACATTCAAACCAGATGGAAGGATTAAATTGTATTCAACTACACCAAAATTTACGCGATACAAAAACAGGATTTATGCATGGACTTGAAATAACGTAGGGTGGAAAATATGAACAAGTTTTCCAAATATTTTTCGCTGGTAAAATTTCAGCTATTCGAATGCTATTCACACACCATGTTCTTGTAGGCTTACGCAAGCTCGAGTACACTAATGAGGCTTGGAATATACGAAATATTTTTTGTTTACTGCAAAAAAATCTTACAATAGATTATTTTGCTTTTAACTTTTTGAAACAAGCTTTGGTTTTTGATAAAAATACTATATTCATATCTCATGAATTTAAACTTACACTTGTATTATTCGTATAATTTTTGCACGGTATACTAATAGATGTAATAATTCATCTCAATTTAACTTTCTCAGTGGTTTGGTGGGACACACCATTAACACAAATTAACACATCTGATATTGATGACTATTTAAAACTGTCATGTAAATGTCTGCCATGGTTGGTAGTTGAACCCGGGACCACTTGCGCTAATGTTGGATTCCCAGTAATTCAGAAAAAATGATGAATTTTTGTTCTCGGTCTGGGTGTGCATTCTTTTCTTTGTGTCTTGTCCACAACACGCACGGAACAAACTGTCCATTATAATGAATTCTTAATTCCAGCCATGTTTCAGTGTAAACGTCAAAATTTGTACTAAAATTGTCACGTGACACTTTTTAGCCAATCATACGTCGTTCAAAGCTCGATAAATGAATTGCCTGGTACATGAATGGTTTTATAAAAGTTCATAATAGGCTCACAGGTAGTCCTAGAATGGCAGGGGCGGATTATCCTTAAGGCAAACTAGGCACATGCCTAGGGGCGCTTCTTTAGAAAAGGGCGCGCACGGACCGAATTTTTTGACGAGAAAGTTAACTAAGTACCTACTTCAAAAAAATTATGCTTACTTTTTCTAAAACCTTTGGACCACGCTCGTCGACAAGATTACACCTACATCGTTCGATTCCTGTCAAAATCACGCTATGGACACTATTACATACACTATTGTTAATTGCTCTACTATCTAACTGTATCTTCTCAGACGCCTGGAAAGAGGCAGATGTGATAGGCATTCATAAGCTCGGCAAACACAAGAATCAGCCTCCGAGCTATCAGTTTCCTTAACACGTTCGGAAAAATCCACGAAAAGATACTTCTCAGCCGTATCAAGGTAGTCGCCCTATGCAAGATTCTCCTAATAAAGGATCAATTCGGCTTCAGAATCAATCACTATTGTGTACAACAGGTGCACCGCATAACGGAGCACATCCTAACCAGCCTCAGTTACAAAAGGCCTACCAGAGGCACCGGTGCCCTCTTCTTTGACGTAACCAAACTTTACCAAATGGGAGTGCCAGATTGGTGCAAATCATACGAGAATTTTTAACGAATCACAAGTTCCTATACAGAGGTGAGGACTCACGTTTTTCTATCCACACAATAACGGCCGTAGATCCTTATGGATCTGCCCTTTCCCCTTTACTCTATGCTTTATAAACTAGAGACATTACTAGACATCCAAATACACCTGCCAGCCAATCTCACCCTATACCTGCCAGCATCACTTCAACCCTCCAAGCCGCAAACACCGCCATAAGTGAGCAGTTTAGGAAATGAAGAATAGAGTTTAATCCCGAAAAAGATCAGTTCAAATTCAACAGATCCACCCATAGATAAATGATCCGCCCTGTTTCATTATTCAACCATTTCTTGGGCGAAATCTGTCGAATATCTCGGCGTCACTCTAGACTCAAGAGCTGCCGCGGCACCAGACCCCCGACCGTCATTCAAAGAGCACATCAAAAACGCAAGAAACCGGGCTGCTTTCTAAGGTGACTCTATCCCATGATAAGCAAGAAGAGTAAAATGTCACTCCGTAGCAAGACGAAAATTTTCAAAATTAAAAATTTAAGGGCACCTCCCTTAGGTCTTTTGCATCCCCTATTTTTCGTAGAGGGAGAGCTCGTCCTCCCTTCTCGCTTTGTCTTCTCGGCTGAGCCTTTCCAAGCTCGCCCATCTGATCGCTTGGAGCTGTAAAGACCGCTAGGGTCAACAGCAACTGTGCATTCGAAAAAAAACAACTCCATAACAAAGAGCAAGGGGCGCCGATAAACTCCTTGCCTAGGGCGCCGTCGACATTTAATCCGCCACTGTAGAATGGGGTTATGAGTGTATCACGTTTTAATATTACGTAGAATCGACTGTGTATCCAAAAACATACCCAAAAATACTACATCAAAATAATTTATTACTCGTTCGAAAAATATTCAATTTAATAAACTAAGCTCACAAATCAAAAGTCAGCATGCGATTCAATGGCGCAACCGAGCAATAACTGAAATTTTTGTTGTCATAACAAATTGCTGAGAAACGTTCGCAAATCGCCTCTTTTGTTACCTAATTCGAAGCTTATGTCCGTAACACAGCTGCGTCCAATTTATTGCTTAACCTTTCCTTTTACAGATGGAATTGAAGACGATAAATTATACTTCAAACCCAAATAAGGCCCGTAAGTTACGATCCTCGCAAATACCCGTCTAATGGTCGATCAGCCTAGATAAATTAGACAGGCCCGCGAGAAAAACAAACTGAATCCAGATGCCAGAGCGACATAATACGGATTTCTTTTTAACCGACTTCAAAAAAAAGGGGAGGTTCTCAATTCGACTGTGTTTTTTTGTTTTTTTTTAAGTATTTTACCTTTTAATTTTTTCTGGGTGTACCTACCAATTTTGATGATTACGAAAGCTAATGCATGTTTTGTAGTCCCATTTAAATTTGATCAAGATCTGACAAATAGGTTTTGATTTATCCTTAATTTTAAAGTCGGTTATTGTTGTCAGGAGTCATATTTGTCAAACCTTACGTTTATAAAATTGATCTAACTCTAAAACAACGTAGTGACTACTGTCTCAAACAAGCTTCCAAAATAAGAATTCAAAACAGAAATACAGCTTACTTCATATTATATAAAATGTCCTGTAAGTAGAGGGGAATAGAGCTTGATAATATAAGTTCTTGAGCTTGAAATAAATATTTATTCTCATTTTTAACTGTTTCACAAAATATTAATAAAAGTGCCTATAAACATGTTTCATTTTTCAATCTCGTTTATGTGTTTTTGTTTCAACAACAATACATCCTATCCTATCCTACTATCCTACTTACTACAAAATAATATATTTTTATAAATGTGAATGTTTGGATGTTTGTGACTACATCACGCAAAAATGGCTTAACGGATATGGATGAAATTTTGCACACAGATAGTTCTTGACCTATCTGGATAGAATACTTTTTATCCCGGTAAATAGAACTTTTCCCGAGGGATAGGAGGTAAAATTTAGTTTTTTTCAATATAAAGGAACTTCGATGATTCTTTTTCAAAATATTTTACCTTAACCGTGTTATGTATACCTAAAGCTGCTAAATACTTGCAGTAGGTTTTCTGTGTCGCGGGCAGCATAGAAAATACAAATAACACATCACTATTACAACGACTTGAGTACAAATATCTGAATAAAAGCTAGTATGTATATTGAATACAATTTTTATGTATATCAGAATCAATTATAATATTTATTTGCTTTGAAGTCCGTACACCATTATAAAACACACAGAAAGTGTACAAGAAAGCAAAACAATGAAACAATGAATTTATCGATTTACAGACATTTTATCCAAACAATCCAAAAAAGAAGAAATAAACAACATAACAAGAATCATTTGAAATAGCATAGTGCTTTTCAATTTACTAGCTTTTTTTGTGTTTTGCACTTTAATAGCAACCTAGGAGGCCAACTTGACAAAATAAAAAAATAATATCACTGATTGGAGCACAAGGAGCATTGGTATATTTCGGGAGTCGTAATTGTTCAAAATGTTACATTGTACGCTAGTTACATGTTATCCTAACAGAGATAGTTGTTTGTCACGTTATTATTACGGAATACGTTAGTTGGTTGGTTGAATTTCAAAGCGCCTAATGCATTCTCGGCGGTTGAGGATATCATGTAATTCCAGTAAGTACCTAAGTGATTGATTCACCTACTTATAAGCTCCACTGAATACGACTGACGTGAGATGTGAACCGAATAATACGATTATTATGGACCATTTGTTTTAATCAGGTTGGAACTAGGTAAGTTTATATGGAGCCTCGACACAGTGTACTGAAGGCAAGAGTATCGCTTAAGTGAAAAGGCCTCGAGCGGTCATTTTGAAAGAGGTGATAATGCATTCTCGTAGGCGTTTAAGGCGTTCAAGAGAAAAGGGTAGAAGTTATAAAAAACCTTTGAAGACACCTAGATGATTTAATGAAAATAAGAAAAGTAAAACAAGCACTGTTTAATATAAGAGGGGTTTTTGGAAATAATCTTAAAAGGCACTACTTACTACTTATTACTACTTCATTACATATTGGTGTAGTTATTAGGAAAACCCAAATATCGGATGATTTCTTTGAGTGTGAGATATAGCACCCTGTGCGTCAAAGCAAAGCAAAGCAAAGCAACAACCCATAATTGTCCCACTGCTGGGCTCGGGGTCTCCTCTCACAATGTGAGGGGTACAGGCCATAGTCTACCACGCTGGCCAAGTGCGGATTGGTAGACTACACACACCTTCAAGAACTTTATGGAGAAATCTCCGGTGTGCAGGTTTCCTCACGATGTTTTCCTTCACCGAAGCAAGTGATAATTAACTTGTAATACGCACATAATATTTGAAAATTAGAGGTGCGTGCCAGGATTTGAACTCGGGCCCCTTGGTTCGAGAGACCAATGTTCTAACCGCTAGGCTATCACTGCCTTGCGCACCCTGTGCGTAATTTGTTGAAAATAAATTAATTTCCCTACTCCCGTTTCTTCATCGAATGACAAGAGTACATCACAAATAATGAAACAATCCTTTATACGTACCTTCCGGGGAGAATGAACCGCTTCCGTACTTAGGAGGGCATAGCAAGTTATTATCCAAAAAGCAAAAATCAATCCATTTTGTTGCCATTAAATGATACGATAACTTCCGATATTTGTACTGGCCACTAACTCACATCAATTTGGAACAGCGTGGTAGCACAATTTCTAAGCCTCTACAATTACGAGAAATACTTTTAGTACCAGTAAGTTTAATTAAGTTTAATTTATTTCTTGGGTGAAGACGTAAAACAAGAAGTAATATTCATTTGCAGCACAAAAGGCCTAAATTTAACTAAAACAATTAATGCGTCCTTGAGGATAAGCTTTGTGAATTTTTATGAGATTTCCCAACTCCTTTGTTGTTACTATTCAAACGTAAAAGCAATTAGATAGTTTTTATTCCTCACTTGCTTCACCAAGTTTCTGATTTAATTTGTCCATCCAATTTCCTTTGGCGATATTCTTTTATAAGCGATCGATCTTCCTGCCGATATATATTTTTTATGAGACAAAGGAAGTTGCTATGAATATTCATTTTGGTAGGGGTGTTTTTGAAGTAATAGTTTTTATGGCGCGTTTGAGGAAACAAATCAGAGTATTTGTAGTGTATATGCATCAGATTCTGATTCAAAATAGGTCTTCTACCTACCTATTTTCTAATAAACTACTATGTAATAATATTATACTATTCTCTGCACACCCTGAATGTTGACTGTTAGAGAATGCTAATTAGCATTAAGGCTGCCAAATGTACCTTTTTTATTCGGTTCAATAAAGGTTAAATCAATAAATTATAATTGTGAAGGTGAAGATGTATAGATTTTGGATGTTTGCATTCTTAACCGACTTCAAAAAAAGGAAGTGGTTCTCAATTCGACTGTATTTTTTTTATGTTTGTTACCTCAGAACTTTGGACTGGGTGAACCGATTTTGATGATTCTTTTTTTAATCGAAAGCTGGTGCGTGTCGTGTAGTTCCACATAAATTTGAGCGAGATCTGACAATGACATCCATGTCAAAAGCATATAAGTCTTAAATTTACATTAAGTATGTGCGTGATAAATAGACGAATAACTCAATATCGATGATTCTTTTTTTATTGGATGTTCTTCATTTGAAATCGGTTATTTTCTTTAATTTTAGATTATTTTTCACGTGCCAACCGTTGTATTTATATGAAACCTGGCAACAGAAAAATAATGTCCAGGATTATAAGACATAAGATACACAGATTTGTACTTTGGAAACTTTGTAATTGTTCATAAATTGTTTCTTGATAGAAAATTATTTAATCTTTTAAAAAACCAACCGACTTCAAAATTAGGGCTAACTCAAAAACTACCCGACAAATCTCGCTCAAATTGAAAAGAGATTATAAGACAAGCACCAGCTTTTGAATGTAAAAAATCATTAACATCGGTACACCAAGTTATGAGGTAACACATGAAAAATAGAGTCGTCTGAAAAAGAAGAGTAGATTCTTCTTCTTCTTCTCATTTTTTTGAAGTCGGTTAGGCTTCAACCCAATATGGCCCACTACTGGGCACGGGTCTCTGCTCTTGAGGAGGCCTAAAGCATAATTCACCACGCTGCTCCAGTGCGGATTGGTGGAGGGGTTAGTGGCCAACCCGAGTGTCGAAAATTTTCAAACCACCCGAGGGCCTCCGACATGGCTTAACGACTGTTATCTTATGATAACAACCGGGATCGACGGCGTTACGTGCCCTCCGAAGCACGAAAACGCTCAAGAATTTTTGTCACTAGCGGTCACCCATCCAACTAATAACAACAACCGACAACTACCGACCGCGCCCGCTGTTGCTTGGCTTTGTCGTTCACTTAGGATCGGCGCAAGCCGCCGGGCTATGAGCGCTTCATAGCTTTATTGAAATCGGTTAGTAAAATATAAATCGGCGAAGGAATCCTAAGTAAAATGTCTTAAGGATTATTGAACTTTTCATTTCTAGGATTTAATTGTGTACCCCGCAATGGTTCGTGAATAAAATACGATAAATTTTTCTGCCTAAAACAATAAAATTATGTGCTTTCTGTAATATTCTTGTTTATAGTATTGACACACAATACGACTCTTTGTAATATTATCACGTCCCATGTAGTACTATGGTCGTAAAAGTCTACTAGGAATAATTTATTCATGGACCGTTTCTCCTAACGGCATGTAGAACCTCGCTGAAAATATTTTGTCCGGGCCGCCAAGTCCAAGTTCGATTGTTAAAAGCTTGTGGCGCATTCAAAACGCAAGTGTGGAGTTTTGTTGCTGCATATCGACAATAAACATCACTTAAATCATTGAAGTATAATGTCATAGAACAAAATATAGACATCTCGAACAAAATGTGCGTCCCGCCCGGGAGGTTCGATTTTTAAAATTGAACCCCCGTTCTCCTTTCAAAATTGAACGAATCCATTGAAGATTGAAGCCACGTGGCGCCAATGCATTGGGGCATACATGGTGTTCGCGGTGTCTGTTCTATACGCTAGTAATGATACTGTACAATACAATGACTTAAATAGTTTATTGTTGATTCTTTGGCAGAAATCAAAGTTTTGATCATCACGAAAGAAACATTTCGTAAAACATGAGTATGAATAGGATAGCTCCCCATCTTTATTTAAACTGTTGGACGTTCCATCCTTGTGTTCAATTTTTCTATTTAAACGATAGCATCTATTTTATATCTTTGCTTGGTATTTTTTTCGGTATAGTTTGGCAAAGGACAACAATGGCAAGTTATTTGCGGACGGAGATTCCGTTATTAAAATTGATTGATTGAGACAGCACATCTCTAACTTATTGGTGAAAAAGTTTTTTACAAAATTTGTTTCAACCGTACTTAAAAACTTTTAACAATAGCATTCGAACTTGGACTGAACACAACCGTGCTCCAAAGATTGCAGGGTACTGAAATACGTGGTGAATCCACCAAAATTTATTGTTTGACCTTTTGCAAATGCAGACGTCGAAGACAAATAGTGAGTTTGGCACGAATAATCAAACCTCTCTCAATTTGGTGGAAAACGGTCAGTACGGGGTATTAGACACCCTTTTATGCGTAGTTTGAGTGATGACTTGTTTACTCCAGGGTGTTTTGTCTCTAAACATTTTCCTCGCAAGAGGCACTTGGGAATATATCGAACCACCATGAACAATGTCGATGGATATATTATTATGTATATGATTTATTAAACAGTAAAAAACACGATGTATGTAAATATATTCCTGGATACCTGAATTAGGTTTTTTTTGGTAATAGTAAAAAAATATAATCCTGTAAAAAAAGTTGTAGGACAATTTTTAAGGCCAGATATTCCCACAAAATTATTTCCTGTCGTCCGTAAGCGAAAGCATGTGACTGACTGGACCTGCAAAGCCACCACGTACATCAGATTTTGTAATAGAAAGCGTTCTGAAAATTATAAAATAAAATGTATCGAAATGATTTCTGTTTTCTGCGGCAATTTTAATCCTGTTATTTTGGTACAGTTTTCATTAAGGTTAACTCTGAGTGAATTAGTCAATAACCATTTTCTCTTTTATGTTCTGTAGTTTTGAATCCATACACTATAACTACTAACTAAATATTTTCCGTAACTGTGACTAGGAATATATTCTTTTGATTACAACAAGTAATACAAGGAAGTTAAATTAATTTAATGCAAACCGATATCTCGATGAGAATAATAATTGCATTTAATCATTGGAAGCTAGGTGCTTTATCAAATCACTAGCGAATTTGCGACCATCAATCGAACTGACAATTAAACTGGGGGAGGGTTACATCTGCTGTTATTAATTTGAATCCAATACATTTCAAACGAGCCTAATTACGGTAGATTTTGGCAATGAATTAACATTAATTCATTAGAAAATCATAACGATAAATCTATTTAAAGCACCTTCCGAAAAGCCAAAAAATGACGTGCATAAGTGTATCAGTGATACCTATATGAATAAAATATTTTGACTTTGACTTTGACTTTGAAAGCTTAAAAGCAAGGTTAAAAGCAACAAATGTTATTATTTTTACGAAACAATCTGACAAGCGTTACATTTTCAGACACGAAGGTAAAAATGAGTGAATGATATTATTTTCTAAACATACAAATAGTATTTCTGCTGTATTGTATAACTATATATGTATAAACTTTCCTTATCAAGATCTGGATGAAATCTAAAGTTAGACCATTTCTTAGATATTTCCGAGGTTTTAAACTTTGTTAATTGTATTAAATATAAAATATCGCAATCACGAACTGAAATATCTAGACAGAAAAGTTTTAGGAGCTTAGAAATAGGACAAAATATCAAATGGAAAACGTCTACTCAAAGTGTTTATTATTGTATTGAAAGGAAAAGGAAAATTGTATCACGTAATTTTCTTTGCCTTAGAAAATAACAATAACGAAATCTTGTTACCGAATTCGTAATAAATTCCTAATGTCACTTATCATGGATTCTTAAATACTTATTAATGTGTTTGACGTAAAAAAGCTATTTAATATAATATGGAAAACATTCCAGAGATTTTTTAATTTCCGGGATGAAAAGTTTTCTAAAATATGACCCGGAGTATAAGTAACAACTACCAATTTTTATCGAAATCCGTTCAATAGCTTTCATGTGATGCCCGGACAGACAAATAGACAGACAGACAGACACTTTAAATTCTAAATTTTTTATAGTATATATATTTTATAATGACAGAGCCAACGCACTCTTTAAACGATTAGCCCAATTGGACTAATGCTCAGGACATATTATTACACGCTGCAAAGCTCATAATATAACGTAGTTCATAAGACGGAGAGCACTCTCTCTCTCTCCCTCGCGCTACTTTTTGTTTGTATGAAGAATATTTTTATAAATTATATTTTTGTAAGTGAAATGTTTCCACGAGCCTGTTCTTCCGCTTTTGTAATCTTTAAACTATTCAAATCAATTTCTTGTGAAGTATGAAAATGACCAGTCGTTTGCCAATATGAATTAGTCACATCAAAGATGTCTATCTTTACGTTACGACGTTTATCTTTAAGTTACGACAGTCTTGTCGTAACTTCCGCACAATATCCTAAGTAGGAAGAACTGGCTGAAAACCGGCGCTACAAGGAAGCCCAGCCCCGCGTTAATATAAGCTGAGCCTACTCCTGTTGCCATTTTAATTTAATTTAAATTATTTATGTTGATTTTAAGTACGAGTGCCTTATAAAACGATATCAATATCAATTTGTATGGTAATAATTAGATTTTATTATTATTATTTATTATTATTATTATTAAAGATTTTGTACTTGAACACGATCTGCAACCCTCGCGTATAGATGTACTGATTGCGCCGACTAGTCAAATAATTTTACTTCATTTCATTCCGCTCGCCTCTTGCCAGAGTAAACTTCGATATCCACTTGAAGCGCAGTGAAGAGTGTAGTGACTAAGTGTAGTGGAGATATTATTCCTCAGAGTTCTATGGTACTTTAACTGTTTATAGTCGCATTATCTATAGCATTTATATGTGAAAGATCTTTGCATCTAATTTTAAGAATAATTTGTAGGAGTCTTACACCCCAACTCAGAGTCACTAACATTTACTTAAACGAGTATCACTCCTTAGTGCAGAATTTGTATGTGATTATTTACTAAAGAGCGATTAAAGTAAACGATAGTGACTCTTAGTTGGGGCGTTAGATTTGGTAAAGTTTATTTAATATTATTTATTTATTTAATCTTTTTTGTTCCTTACAATATGTAAAGGAACAAAAGGCGGACTTAATACTAAAAGCATTCTCTCCCAGTCAACCTTTGGGCAGTGGGAATACTACAAAAGTTTTATAGTAATAAATAAATAACTACTAGCCCCACACTAGGAATTCCTGTGTCGTGGGTGCCATGGACAGCACACACGACAATTATTTTCACACCCAGACAGAGAACAGAAATTCAAACTCATCATTCAAATTTCCGCCTCGTTGGTAATCGAACCCAGGACGCTTGGCGCGGTGATCCGGCATGGTAACCATTGCGCCACACGGGTCGTCAAATAGTATCTAATATATTAATACGTGCAGGGAAAGCCTTTGTGTCCACTTTTAAGTACGCATGACGTAGGAGTGTTATCTATACTAATATTATAAAGAGGAAAGATTTGATTGTTTGCATTGAATAGGCTCCGAAACTACTGAAGCGATTTGAAAAATTATTTCACTGTTGGAAATATCCCCGGGTGACATAGGCTATATTTTTTTTTACTATTTTTCCCAAAGCGAAGCGAGGGCGATTTCTTAGTATTTGGTAAAGTTAAAGTTTACACAATCAAAAAGTGAACAAAACTTCAAAAAGAACATTCATTCACGATGATAAACTACTATATAGGTAAAGTTTCAGTGTAAAATAACCATTTGACAGTTAAAATTAAGTTTGTCCCAAGTAGTGACTCAGTAGTCAATGAGGGTAAGCAAATTGTCCTTTAATATTGATAACAGATTTTTATTTTTTTCTTTATAATTCGTGCTTTTTATGTAACCAGTCAGCTGATTGACTCGTAGGTTGTAGTCAGATGCTAAGTGTATACTTATTAGTTTTAGTGGATATACTTCTTTAATCATTAAATCAGTATACAAAAATATTTCCGAAAACAGCTTTGGTTTTGGCATTTCATTATGCTATGCAAAAGGAAAAACTAAATGGATCTGATAATAGATACGTGACTTTTGACGTCAATGAGGGTAGATTTCACTTACGCCCAAATATCTTCCCATTAACTAGCGTGCCGCTGTAATTGCTGAAAGAACCTTAATTGAAACCGAATGAGAATCTTGAGGGAGCGTGTATCCCAAACTATTCTAGGAAACAACAAGGAAAGAGAATATCAGGATATTGTAGTAATCATTAATTTGCGATTTTGTGTAGTAACATGCTCTGTTGATTCCTGTGTATAATAATAATAATAAATCTTTATTTCAGGCATCGAGGCCCATAACATAAATACCTTACAGACTAACATACATACAAAAATATAGACTTAAAAACTAATTCACTTCTTCGCGAAGTGAGACGCGCTTATAAAACGCGCGCGCGTATAAAACAAATACCCTTTTTCACGGCACCCCACACAACTGAATAACAAAAGAGATTATCTATTTTCTACTAAGTTATTACTACTACATGTTAAATGGAATAGCCAATTCAAACAGCAAAATTACTGAGCAAAATATCGTAAAGATATCGTATCGTATTATTCTAAAAGCCGCTAGTGGCAAAAAATTCTTGAGCGTTTCCGTGTTTCGGAGGGCACGTAAAGCCGTCGGTCCTAATTGTTATCATATGATAACAGTCGTTAAGCTATGTCGGAGGCCCTCGGGCGGTTTGAAAACTTCCGACATTCGGGTTGGCCACTAACCCCTCCACCAATCCATACTGGAGCAGCGTGGTGGAGTATGCTCTAGGCCTCCTCAAGAGGAGAGACCCGTGCCCAGTAGTGGGCCATTAATTGGTTGAAGCCATTATTCTAAAGGAACATGAAAATAAAGGTTAGTAATTTAGAATATAATAAACATAGATTTTTGATTCTACTGTAAGAACAATAAGTGGATTAAAGATTCCATGGATTTTCAGACAATCAAGGACCATAACAAATTATTTCAGTCTGAATAACAATAATTCCAAAACAGCGAGGGCCAATCACCAGGTTTCAAATAAAAATTATGCATATTTATTTAAACTCATGTAAACAATATTTGCAAAACATTCTTTTTATTTCGTACCATTCATTAATCTATTTACGTTTAGAAGAAGACATTTAATTCGCACATCAAAAGCATCCATTACCCTTAATTTTTAAAATTAATGAAATATTTTGAAGAAAGTAATATAATAATTATAAGGTTTTTGACTTGATATTTCCCTCGCAAACATTTTCATTTAATTTCTGGTCTTGCGAATTAAAATTTTCAATAATATGTATAATTTTTTTTTAATATATAAATTTATTTCCAATATATCAGAAGCCATTTTAATCTGCTCACTGTCACTTGTGCACTAATTCAATCATAAAGAGGCATATCCTGTATTAAATATAATACCTTTAAACGAGCAATTCTTGTATATATATATGTATATATATATAATTGGAATATATATAATCTCGGAATCGGCTTCAACGATTTTCATGAAATTTTGTATATAGGGGGTTTCGGGGGCGATAAATCGATCTAGCTAGGATTCATTTTTAGGATTCCTGACATCTATTGGCAAGTAGCAATACTAAAGCTACTTCAGTAAATGGCGTTGTTAAGCAACACTAAATCGAGCAAAGCTCAGTCATCCGGATATTAATAAAATAAACAATAAAATGTTTTGATTAAAATTCGCTAATATTCATTAAAACTACAATTTCATTGTAGTTTCTAGTTTAAAGGTATTGGATTAAACTATCCCGGAAAACGTGGATAAATCCGTGGGCAAATTACTACTAGTATAGCAAACTCATCTACCATAAATTAACGTAACGAGTAGATAGATATTAAATCCGAAATAATTGACATGTAGTCACTGTACGCTTGAGGTAGCTTCCTAACTACATCTCAAGTTTATTACAAATCGATGGTATTTCCAATGCGACAGATACCGCACGAGTACTCGATATTAACACTATTAGTATGTTGATGAGCGCACGTGCCTCTTCGCTTGAAGCCGAGAGAAGATAATTGCTTTTGTACAAGAGTATATTATACATAGTGAGTACTATTAGTAGTACTATTTTATAGTGTAATGCTATTAATATTATAAATGTGAAAGTTTGTGAAGATGTTTTGGATGTTTGTTCCTCAATCACGCCACAACTACTTAACCGATTTGGATGAAATTTGGAATGTGTTTATGCCGTATTGGGGCGGCTTAGAATACTAACCCCAATCCCACGCCAAATGCACGCTGGTGGTAGGGCCCTCGGAGGGATTATATTGGTAGTATTGATTTTAATTGTTAATTAATACCATTATTACTATTATTGTTTCTCCAAAACTGGGTCGCACAGAATATCAGTGCTGTGGTTATCCACAGCAATTACTGAGTGCGATCCTTTTCCATAGTGCTTACAGCAGCTTAACTATAATCTTATTGTTTTAGTTTTTTTTATACCCATATCTGCTTGTAACTTGGAATAAAGTATTTCTTTCTTTCTTTCTTTTCTTTTTCTTTCCATGGGGTTCGCCAAGATAGCTACCACCCTCGAGCATGAGTCAGCCGCCAAACGACTCGTCGTGTTCCGGCTGGGGGCTTGAGAGCCAGTTCTTTCTTTCTTTTTCTTCTTTCTTTCTTGGCCTGCAAATCATCAGTGATTTGGTGTTACTGGTGTTACTGGTGTTCATGGGCGGCGATAACCACTTACCATCAGGTGTATCGTCAGCTCGTTTGCTGGCTATTTCCTCAAAAAAAAAAGGTTAATAACCTTTGCCCTGGATTAGCACATAGGCTACTTTTGTTCCCGGAAAAATTCAGGGTTTCCGCGAGATTTGTAAGAAATCCGTATCCACGCGCGCGAAGCTACGGACATTTCTATATTAATTAATTAAAAATTTCGTTTCAAAACCACTCCACTTTTAAGGCTTATGATTGGTCAATGTAATGTTCATGTTTGTAGGGTGCTCAAAATAAAATACCAGATATAAGAGCTCCAGCTAAGTTTACCCCTCAACTCGAACAATCTAAGCAATTGTTTTTAACGAATGGTTTAGAAAATATATGCATTCGATAACTAAATAATGCAGCAACATGCAATTGATACCGTCGTTTATTTATTTATTTATTTATTCTTTATTGCACCTTAAAATTAAAAGATACAAAAGGCGGACTTAGTGCTAAAAGCATTCTCTGCCAGTCAATCTTAGGGCAGTGGGAGAACAAAGAAGTCGTTACCGGATTAATTCATATTTCCTTAACACAGTTTAGTAATTATTCACTGAAATTAACTTGTGATATGACCCAACGGAGTTGTGAGTCATCTTGCGGGATTTGATCAAATCCCTTACGGAATTAATCAAATCACGGATTCCTTCACTGTCCAATAGAAATCTTATGTACGTGAGCAAAAGTGTTAGGTTTGCTGAGTATGACATACGAGTAGAAACGTTAGATACAGTTTAATATTGGTGAAGTTTGTGATATTATCAATGTTAAATCATACCTTACGTTAATAGGGAGCATTTTGTAGACTGTACAATGGAAAGGCAAAACGAAAGGTCAACGTAATAAATAAATGATCATTTTAACAAAATCGATGTTAAAAATTACGTTTTTAGGGAAATAGCCGACAGTCCGATTCAGCCCGATTAAAGTCGGTTAGAATATATTTTAAGCAAATGAATTATTGTCAACTTATAAATAAACCAACAAGTATCTTTCAAATAAAAATAAGTTACGTTTTCCATTTATTTCTTCTTGAATTCCAAGAAGCGTAGAACTACCAGTTTTATCGCTTATTACCATTCTAATAGTGTTAACACCGAGCGAATGTAAAAAGATAATATAAAAGATTGAATCGTTATTAATGTTAATTTTAGCATTATTACATAGGATACTTGTATTGTTTTTAGAGCCCCACGGGGAGATTATATTCGTAATAGTTCCAACTGGGAGCTTGAGAGCCAGTCTTTCTTTCTTCTCTCTATCTTGGTTGGCAACGCATCAGTGATGCATTTGGTGTCACTGAAGTCCATTTACATAATAAAGTATGTCCACGACAAATAACATCTTTCTACCACTAAGAGTTTCTGTGCTGTTGTGGACAGATGGACCAACTAAGCTGTAAGGGTTTTGACAACAAAATCCTAAAAAAAAACAATAATCTAGTTAATGAAATTGTATACAACTTAGGATTCAAATCGTTGCTGTTTAATATTCCCTGTATTAGTATGCCGATGCGCGAACGTGCCTCTACGCGTTGCGAAACCCGATAATTGCTTACACAATGTTTTTATACTCTTAAATGTAAAATGCTTTTCCTTTTCTTTTTTATTGTTGAGGATTATATGTATCGTAATGGGTTTTATTTTGTTTTCTCGTGAACATGAAATCCTACTGCTAGTTTTTGTTATAACACGCTTTTAATAGCTTGAAGCGTATGTTTGTATGTACACATCTTCCAACTGATTTTTCAGGACATCTGATTAGCTTGAAAATTTGTTTGTTTAAGTTTTTTTTTTTTATGGAAATAGCCGGCAAACGAGCTGACGATCCACCTGATGGTAAATGGCTACCGCCGCCCATGAACATCAGCAACACCAAAGGCATCACTGATGCGTTGCCGGCCAAGAAAAAAAGAAGAAGAAAGAAAGAACTGGCTCTCAAGCCCCCAGCCGGAACACGACGAGTCGTTTGGCGGCTGACTCATGCTCGAGGGTGGTAGCTATCCAGGCGAACCCCTGGAGAAATAATAATAATGGTATTAATTAACAATTAAAATCAATACTACTAATATAATCCCTCCGAGGGCCCTACCACCAGCGGGCCGGATTTAGTCGCCTTTTACGACACCCTTCCGGCGTGGGATTGGGGTTAGTATTCTAAGCCGCCCCAATACGGCTAAAAGTTTTTTTTAACTTCATTTATTTATTTCTGTATTTACCAATATTAAAAATCTGGACAAGTGCGTGTCAGGCCACGCGCAATGTAGAGTTCCGAAGTAGTAAGTTTATCAATTATTACTCATTATGCTAACATAACCATGATGTTTTTCTTATAAATACATCATATAATAACCTATTTTTGCGAATATTCTCCAACTCCAACCATTTAGCCGGCAGGCGGGGACACTTGACTCTAACCAAAATTAGCACTTTAAAGCCAAATATTTTGCAATCGGACCCCTAATTCCAATAATGGTGGTAAAAGACCCATAATATTTTTGAAAGACCTTTTCAACAATACCACACATTATAGGGTACGCAACGGATAAAAAATTATCCCCACTTTACTGTAGGGGTTACTCTGAAAAAAAATGGTTTTCAGACGGACGGATGGACGGACATGACGAAACTATAAGTGTTCCTATTTTACCTCGGAACGCTAAAAACAAATTATACGAATTATACGTTCTTAGTCAATACGAACATTTAAAATGTATCAAGAGCAGGAACAGTGTTAAAATTTTTCCCATTATCATTAGGTTTTAAAGCTACTTGGCTTAGGACGCTTACAATGAGCACAGTTTAACCTCATTGCGCCAAGTCGACCAAATGCTAGCTCGCGGACTTGGCACACATTTTTGAGAACATTATGGAAAACTGTCAGCTGTGTCTTTCTTCACCGTAATTCATAATGACTTTTTTAAGTTTTTTTAAAGGTCGCATAATTTTTAAAAGGCCTGCAAGATTCTAAAGGTATGTCACTTTTGCGGAAGACTGATAAACAAAAACAAAAGCAAAGTTATAAAAGACTTATAGGGTTTAGTTTCTTTTACTCTAATAAAAAACAATAAAGATAAAAGATGACAATAGTGCAATTGCTAAAATAGGTTTATTAAGGGTTTATGAACAAGGCCATTTCCCTTAGGCTGAACTCTTGTATATCCACAGACATTTACTATCTATGTCTGTGTATCACTTGCTTTTATGACATTGATATATATTATGTCAGAGTGACGTCACATCAGACCTGAGTCACGCTTACGAAGTTTTTACAACGCTTACTTACAAATACGAACAATCGTGGCACGATCACAGGCTATAACTGTTCAGGCTCTTGCAGCTTTGGTTGTGCCGTTGGTGACCCCGTAGCCTAGTCAGTGGTGACCCTATCTGAGTGAAAAAAATTATAATTTTTTGCACTAAGTTTAAGGTTATTTATATCTTCACGTGTGTCTACGGCATAATAATAAATAAATAAATATACCCGGAGCAAAAGAAATCTTGCTAAAGTAAGTGTGCGAGAGTTAAATAATTGTGATGCAATATTCTGTTGTATCCGAGGTCATTCCTCCATAGTTTTTTTAACACAGACTGTAGGGATAAAAGAACATTCTGGAAAGTATCAAACGCCTTAAATAGATGCGAGAATTCATCAGAGACTACGTGACTTTACGCGTTTTGAAAGCGATGCCTGTAATCATTTTAGTTTCGCCCTGCTTTTGCGACAAAGAGGGCTTTGTGCAGCAGGGATTAGTATAGGTAGGATTTTCACAGAAGGGATTTATAAAACTAGTAATTCGCATAACCTCACTTTACTTAAGGACACCCAATTCTTTTTACCCGACTGCCGGGAAGGGTTATATTGTGTGTATTATTTATGTATGCATGTAATATCCTTTATTACCTCATATGTTCCAAACCGCTGGACCGATACCATATTTTTTTGCAGTCGGGTTTTTTATTTTAGTAATTTATACTACTGTTTCCATAAGTTTACTTATGATAAACTTATATATAATGATAATTTCCGATTTGTATTTAATATACACAGATATACACAGAGGAATTTTGAGGTTCACAAGTGTCGTTGACCTAAAAAACAAGGATTGAAGGATTTTCTTTACGGCATTTATAAGTATAAAGATAGGGTATCCACAACTAGAATTCCTTCTAAAACAGACTGACTTATTATGTTTTCATGTACTTGTTTATAAAATAAAATAAATATTTACTAACAAAGACAGTGGACATAAGTTAACAACCCCAAACAAAACGAAATATCCTTTAAAGATCAAAGAAGAAATATACAGAGGAGTTTTGAGGTTCATATTTAGTGTCGTTGACCTAAAAACAAAGATTGAAGGATTTCTTTACGGAAGAAATAGAGGGTGTTCTGATAATATTGACGTAGTATTTGCATCTCTAGCGACACTGGGTTCCCAGAGTTTATTTTATTTCAGTCGATTTAGAAATAAATAATAACTATGAATAATCTTTAATTTCACTATATATTTTCTTGAAATTAATTAATTAAGGCACGAATAAAGAAACTAAAGCGGCTAAAAATGGGTAAGCTTTTTAGTTTGCATTGAATAGGCTCCGAAACTACCGAACCGACTTGAAAAATTCTTTCACTGTTGGGAAGCTACACTATCCCCTGGTGACATAGGCTATATTTTTTTTAACTATGTTTCCCGAAGCGAAGCGAGGGCGATTTCCTAGTAAATAATAATATAATAGAAATTGTTTCATCTAAACTAAGACCTAACCGTACTTAACTATATGCCATACATTTCAACCCTTGTGGTGTACTATTTTGTACTACTAATATTATAAATTCAAAATTTTGTAAGGATGTATGGATGTAAGGTACTCTTTGATACAAAAACTGCTGAACGAATTATCATGAGATTTAACATCCAGGTTATTTTAGATCATGATCTGAAATATATATACATATACATATAAATACATAGTATGGATAGCCTCAGGAATCTCAGATAATTACAATAAAAATACAGTTATATTCCTTCTCTTTGCATGCTTATATTTTCAATATTTTCATTATTACAATATTTTGCTATTTTTCTAGCTTGACAATGAATGACAATCATGTTATTCTCTAATTCTAAGGTAACCAAACCAGGGTTGCTCATCTACAATGTACAAATGTAGGGTCGCTACACATTTTCATTTATAAAAATAAGCTTATAATAGGGTACTTGTTATCTCGAAAAACGCAGGTAAAACCGTGGACAGCGTGCTAGTTTATTGGTAAAAAATACATGAAAATCCATTATTTTTTATACATTACATATTCCTTTATTCACGAGCATAAAAAAGTTTCACAGTTCATCTCCAAAATAGAAGACATTTAGTTTAAATTTTTTATCATCCCGATAAAAGAAAACATTTATTTTCGCATACCTATAATTATTGAAACGGAAAGTGATTAAATAATATTTTAATTCAATCCTTGACGCAACAGTAAACTTAACAGTAAAGTGAATACTTATTCAAACAAAGACTTTTAATTGGAAAACGTAATAAAACCTTGGCTTCTCTGCGTACAAAGTAACGGATAAAATAAATATGGTTATTAAAAACAGAACCTTTCTCCGTTCTCGTCTTTGTAAGCAAAAAATAATTTTCAGTATGGAATTTCACTGTTTTTACGAAAATAGCCGACAATCGAGCCGACAGCCTGGTGGTAAGTGGTTACCGTTGCGTGTAGACAACAGCAAAGATATTACAGATCAAGTGTCGATCAATAAAGAAGAGAAAAGACTGAGAAACTACTGACTCACAGCTGCAACACAACGAATAGTTTGAACGCTGATACTACCTGGAGCATTGTCAGCACAACACGCGCCGGACGCGCGTATTCGTGTTCGAGTATCTAAAGCATTTTATGGTTCCGAAGTAAAATCGGAAAAGTGAAATCGGTGTCCATGCGTCCCATCCGTCCGTCCGAAGCAAAGCGGCGAGACCCTTAGTGCTAGAAAGTTGTTATTTGGCATGGATATTGAAATATAAATATAATATATATAGTATAATATATAAATATAAATATATATAAAATATTGAAAAAAAAATCCGTTAACCTCTCCTACAGGTAACGTGAGGATGATTTTTTTATTCGTCGCGTACCCTATAGTGTGGGGTATCGTTGAAGGCCATTTTTCGAAATATTAGTCCATTTGCGAAATATTTGACTTTAAAATGCTAATTTTGGTTAGTGTCATGTACCCCTCCCTCCCCCCTTTGCCGGATCGACACAAGCCGGGCTATGCACTAAAACTTCGATGTCTATTAAAACGCGAAATCAGTGCACCTACTAACATCACGTATCCAATTACCGATAAAAGATTCAGTAATAAACCATCATCGCAAATTTTATGTTCCAAGTTCATGATAGGATCGTATCTTAATTGAAAATCTTAATATAAGATTTCTTTCATAAAATAAAATACTGCAAGCTATAATATAAAGCGTATAATAATTGAGTGTTCCTTACGAAAATACCTATAAGACGAAAATGAAAGCTCTGTTTAACAGGTTGATTTTGTATCAGATATCGCTGGCATTTTTAATTGGAATAGGTAAAAGGGGTTTGGATTATGATAAAAACATAATTGGTATCGTTATTTGGGAGCGTGGTAGTGCCCCCGCCAAGTTTAATTCAAAATGAACACTGATGCTGTCATAACACTCTTTTTTCGTAAAATATTAAAGTATGATTGATTACGCTATCCATGACACTAGATACATCCAATCTCTGTCTTACCTATTTATTCAATAACTCTCTTCCCATTCAACCTAGTTACTCGCTCACTCAATCATTCATACTTTCCATCACCTATTCACTCACACACTTCACTCACTCTGAATCTCCAAGGCGCGGGCCACACAGAAAAGACGCAAGACACGGACCCGTCGCAGTCGCGGCGCCCGTTTAATCTACTTTTATATAAAATGTATGCAGCCGTCGCGACGTAAAACATACAGAAAAGACGGGACGCCGACACGACGCTTACTCGTCGGCGCCCTATTGGAAAACATACAGAAAGGACAGGACGCGGGCCTGCGTAGGCGCCAGCGGGGGAGCGGAAAGGACGCGGAGAGCAGGTCTCTTAAAACGTAGTGATTAAGTACTCTGTGGCCGGGAAAAGCCCAGTGTGCACCGACCGTCACGCCCGTTCCTTGTCTTTTCTATATGTTTTAACGGCGCCCTGTCTGCGACGGGTCCGAGCCCCGTCTTCGTCTTACGTCTTTTCTGTGTGGCCGGCGCCTTAGCTTCCAAACGGCCATGTTCTGCGACTATTATTTTGCACCTTCAATGGAAAAAAGGCGTAAGATGAAAATTGCAATTTTACAGGACAGCAAAAAAACTGTTAAAATATCAGTAAGTAGTCAAAGGAATTTACATTAAGATTTCTTGCACAAAACCGTCAAGATTAATGATAAAAATTTGAAAAAAATTGAGCATATGCAGCTTTTGTCCTTCTTTTGAATCATATTAATAATTAAAATTCAACGTAAGACGACTTATGCTTTTTTTCCACTGAGGGTGCGATTAATCCCTCACTACTGATAAAATATTACACTGTCTTTTTAGACGTCTTGCGGATGGCTTAGACTACAAAAAGAAGACATCACAAGCACCCACGAAAAAAAAATTTTATCTGCCACATAAGTGTACCTGGGAATCCAAGACCCCTCACTTCACATTCTACACCAACCAGGTAATGGGGTCATAAGGAACAAAGTTACGTATTCCGTGTGCTTAAAATCTCGTCACATAAATCAATAACCAACTTCGCAATTACGGTTATTAATGTATACCGTGGCGGGCAGGTGCGTCGAGTTTCGATAATCGTAACAATGACCAACCTTGTTAACTCCCTAAGCTGTAACTAGCCACTTTCTTCGTTAGTAAAACCCGTTTGGAACGAAAGTTTTAATCCCGGATAATGACAGTGATTACACACTCCTTAAATCCGCCACGACCGCGGTAATCCCTTGTAATTTGCGAGTTGTCATACCGCCCGTGACTTGGCTATCCAATTAATGTAAATAAAATTAATTTTCATTAATTGTCATTCATTATTGTAAGCCGGGACTGACCCATTTCTGGACTTGATTGGCACAGTGGAGTAAAGGTCTAGTCCCCCATGCTGACCAAGTGTAAATTTGCAGATTTCATACAATATTGAGAACATTATTTAGAACATTTTGAGAACATTATTTTGTAAGGATCTTCATGTTTTTGTATTATTTTAATTTTCTTATTCTGTTTTTTTTTTTATTTTTTCTGTGTTTTGTATGTGTTCGTGGCCTTGAAAATAAAAGTTTATTCTATTCTATTCAAAATTTTAGGTGCGCAATTAATTATTATTTTTCTATATCATTAGGTAATTATTTTCCTAAGTTGAAATCAACGTGATAATTCAAGTCTAATATGCAATGTGCATTTTGAAAATCAGCAGAGCATGCAGTATTTGAATACAGACTCTTGTACAAGATACCATAATTCAAGTTTTCGTGATACAATTTGAATCATATTTCCTTAGTCAACCAGTCAATAATAATACATAACAATATGAATAGAATATAACAATATCCTGTAGAGCTCATTTAAAATGTTCCGATATCCGGTAGAAACGTATCTTTTGAATACTGGAAGTCCCAACAGAATATTTATATATAATAGATACTTTATGATTTTGTCTGATGTTGATATTTACGTTATGTCACAGGTTATGTTACAAACATTGTATTTAATATTTCTTATTTTCACTGGAAATAATATTATACACAGTGCAATAATTGGTAAACATACTTCAAAATGTGTATTTTTATAAGCTTATAATAGTTCAGACCTGAAACTTGTGTAGTAATCTTTCTCAAGCCTTTGGTCTAACTTAACCGTCGGTTATATCTATATAAGAGTATTAATCCTTCCACTGATTCGCACTGTAGCAACGTGGTGGAGTTTGCTCTGCGCCTCCTCACTTATAAGGAGAGGCCAGTGCCCTTTAGCACAAAATACATTGTATAAATCTACTTGTGTCGCGGGTGGCATGGACGACACATATAACACATCACAATAACACCCTGCACCCGAGTACTAATATTTATAAATCTGATGACGTCACAAGAATATCCGTTTAATCTGAAAAGCTAGCATGTCTCTTGCAATGTAAACCAGCATACGACGCTCTCGCAAAAAGAGGAAAACTGTACAACGACCTTTACTATCAAGTCACGCTGGAGAAGGCACAAAAAATATGCTCGTAAATCTAGCTAGGGTTGAATAAATAAAAATTTAAGATTAATAACTACAGCGCATAAATTTTTTCGTAATTGAAGAAGCCTTGACTGTATTCTAATGCAGTTCTTAGACGATCAAAAATATTTATTTATTTTGACTTAATTAAACCATACAGATGTATAAGAACAAAAGGCGAACTTAATGCTAAAAGTATTTGCTACCAGTTAACCTTTGAGCAGTGGAAAAACAACGAAGGCGGTCACATAAATACAAACTTAAATATACATTACAACAGAATTGCAACATGATATGCTTTCACGTACAGAGAAGAAGGCTTGTTCAGTTTACTGCTTAGGATGTAATGCGTTACTATGAATGATGGCTCACATGACGGTCCATCATGCATGCACTATACAAAGCGGTCCATAAACGATCCCATGAATTTACGTGCATGATCATGCTGCATGATGAACCGCCATGCAAGCTTATCATGTACATCTAAATAGTACAGCGAAGAGGTCTGCTTCTCTGTATTAAATTGCATGATATGCTGCATGATCAACTAGGGATCGCAAAGATCTTTTAGCAATGGTCATAATGAGTTATTAATCAATAT
Organism: Thymelicus lineola; assembly: GCA_963932265.1. NCBI lineage: Eukaryota > Metazoa > Arthropoda > Insecta > Lepidoptera > Hesperiidae > Thymelicus > Thymelicus lineola. The sequence continues at coordinate 3,817,616 of OZ010704.1, forward strand.
ATTGTAAGAGATTCTGCCATCAGACGTACAACTATTATTCGTATGCTTTTTAAATTCCACTGCTGGGCAAATGATTCCCAATTGACACCATTAGGTCATATTAAGTTCTCTAAATCCAAGTATTACCCACTGCCTTTTTTAGTTCATCAGTTCTCTTGTTGGCGGCGACCTATGCTTCTTTTAAAGAGACGTAGCCGCCATTCGAGAACTTTTTGAACGTGTGATAAATCTGGCATCTAAAAGATGAGGGCTATCAATTTTCATTTTAGTCGGTAACTCTGTGAGCTCTTTTAGTAAATTTCTTTTAGTAAGCTGATGATCCACCTGATGATAAACTTAGTAACTTTTATCCGCAAACATTTTCAGTCCTCTAATTTTAATGAATAAAATCTGCTAGCACATTTACTGGTTAAACATACAGTTTTTATGCTTAAGGGCTTTTACACTTGAGCATTGTCGTAAGAGATTCGAAAATAGCAGTTTGTTAGATATAGGTTACGTGTATGACCTTACGTTAACATCTGCGATTTTTGAAGTGAAACTTCTTTAGAATCGTTAGTGATTTGAAACCGGATGCAACGACAGGTAAGATAATATAACCGCTAATTTCGTCATTCAATTTAACTTGTCCGTAGCTCAATGGTCAGGACGTAGATACACAATACCTGATGCGCAGGTTCGCGTCTCACAATATTTCTTTTTTTTTAGTTTTATTTATTTTTTTAGTTTTATTTTTATACTGTTTTTAAATACTTTCAAATGCTCTTTTAAATATTTTCAAAGAATTTATCAACAAAAAATAAGAATTTCATTCTTTCATTCTGTCGATCGACTAGCCGATTATACAGACAGTAAAAATGCTAAGTTGTATTCATAGATGGCGTGAGGAGTAAGATAGAACATTCGTTTTATTGCTAGATAGATTTTTAAAAAGTGCTAAGTTGTATTCATAGATGGCGCTTCGATTTATTGCTTTAAGATTCGATTTATTGCTTTTTCATATCATTATCTTGAAACCAAAATTTTGGAAAGTTTCACTTCTAACACGTGTGAATTGCACACATTTTCTTTTTTTTATTGAAATAGCCGGCAAATGATCTGACGCTCCACCTGATGGTAAGTGGCTATCGTTGCCCATTGACATCAGTGACAACAAAGTATTTAAATAAAAAACATATCACTTGTACGTAATTTTTTGAATCTACCAGCTATTCGGAAGGTGCGTTGTCATGAAGGACTTAAAATCAATATGAGATACCAATATAATCTCTGAGGAGCTTTACTACCTCTTACGACATACAACCGGCGTGAGATTGGGGTTTGTATTCTAAGCCGCCCTAATACGGCTGAAAAAACTTATCGTGTTCTGCGAGGTACTAGATAATTGGAAGTCCAACCTATTAGGCACAGGACTTGTAATGTCAATGGTGAAATTTAAATTAAACTATGTACCTTTGACAAACCAATTAAAATACTTTCAGAATATATAACTGTCAAGTCAAATATTAATACTCTGAAAGTTAAATAATTTTGTACCCTAAAGTTATCTTATTTAAAACATACATTTTAAAGTACCTACCTACAGATAATGTAAACGTTAAGGGTAAGAGTAATTAAGAGCAAAGGTAAGGTTGGTAAATAACCCATGGTAAAGGTTGAAGCGCTCATAGCCCAGCGCGGCGGCTTGCGTCGATCCTAAGTGATCGACAAAGTTAAGCAACAGTGGGCGCGGTCGGTAGTTGGATGGGTGACCGCTAACGGCAAAAAATTCTTGAGCGTTTTCGTGCTTCGGAGGGCACGTAAAGCCGTCGGTACCGGTTGTTATCATAATAGTCGTTAAGCCATGTCGGAGGCCCTCGGGCGGTTTGAAATCTTCCAACACTCGGGTTGGCCACTAACCCCTCCACCAATCCGCACTGGAGCATCGTGGTGGAGTATACTCTAGGCCTCCTCAAGAGGAGAGATCCGTCCCCAGTAGTGGGTCATTAATGGATTGGAGCCAAGCTTCAGTATCGGCATCGGAATAACAATGTCGGAATTTGTAACAAAAGTAACAAAAAATATGAAAAAATGAATAAGCCTGTCGACAACGTATACTAAGCTTACATGCTAGGATTATCCTTAAGTCCTAACTCGATTTAAGTCGTACACGATTGTTATCTGAGACTAAGTTTTTATCGCATTTCTCATCAGAGAATACGTAATACGATTAGAGACTGGAACTTTTGGGCTATCGACCAAAACAAGTAAAATTAAAGTTTACTTATTACGGTCATATTTTTCTATTTTTAAATATTAAATATCAGGTTGCTCCACAATTTAGAAAAGGAGATATTCAAAAATGAGTATTTGTGAATTTACGTTACAAAATAAATCGATATTGTAATCGGAACTGATTTATTACATAAAAGTATTTATAAGTCCAAGTCATGATTGATTTATTACGAACAATGCGAAGATGGTTTGAGATCACTAAAACAATTCATTAGGCACATTTTCTATTTTCGACTTTTCTCATACAAAAATTTATGGCGTAGTGGACCACGCTGGGTATCCAATATTCTAAATTAAAATGTTCCATTTATATGTGTAAAGACTTTTCCGTCATCTTGGCATTGTAAATTACTATCACTATTTTTTAGAATTTTAATTACAAAAAAAAGTGTTTTTGTCATAACCATAGTATTCGGTAATGTTACATCGTTGCATTGAAATACGATGATGCCATGACGATGAGATTTCTAAAGATGCATGACAATGTGTTCTGCAAAGAACATGCCGAGGTATATGTTATATTTGAAGTGATCGAATGATGTTATATTTGATCAAGCGATAATATTTTATAACGAGGTTTAGAAGCGTTCCTCGAACATCTAACGAACCGTGCGATGTTTGCACTGCATAGATTTCCGTCATCTCACGTCGTCTTTTGAATATCGCGACGAATATTTACTAGCGCTCAGGCCGCGACTTTGCCCATGTTTTCCGGGATAATAACTACCACCTTATTCCTTATCTTATTTTATCAAATCATGGTCATGGTTATGGCCTGAGTGTTCATGAATAGAAATCCGTTTAATACATTTTTTGACCATGTTGGAACATAAAAGGTAGTTTTGTTGCGATGATTATCAAAATTTTACTACAATTAATAAGTAGTTTTCTTTTTCCACATTCAAATTTTAAACATACACATTACAATAAACATATACCTTTAAATTTACATATAAATTTAATACATCATTTAATAAACATATACATTTAATTAAAACGTTTATTAAATTATATTCTAACTTTAGAAAAATCATTGACAAAATAATATGCCTTGCCATGCAGTAATTAAATAATATGCCTACGTGCAATATTTTTTTTAAATGTGCTTAGTTATAAGGTGCTATAAACATAATCCGAATCCGAATGCGAACTAAAGTTTTTGATAAAAGCTGAGAATTTAAAACAGAATTCGTGGATTGTTCTACGCTTGGAACTCTTGAAGCTAGTTATACTTTAGTATTGGAAGAACGTGAGCACAATGCATAGAGTGCCGTTTGGCTGGCTCAGATTTATTGGCAGTGCCTGAGAGAAGAAATTTCTCATTCGTAGTTGAAAAAGATAAGTAAGTCATAAAAGAACAACAAGACAGAATCACAAATCAGAAGGAAAAATGTAATAAAATACAAAACAGACCGTGAAACAAAAACACGTACGTGTATCAGATTTCTGTGTACATATCGAAATTTTCTATACGTTAAAGATTGTGTGTTTCTGGAGAAAGTAATAAGTAAAGTTGACAGAAATTAAATTTCAACCAAAACGGAATAATATTTTACGCTTAGTAGGAAAAATGGTACAGGCAATCTGTATAATCTGCTATTCTATAAAATACCTAGGCAATGTATAGAATAACTAGTCCAGATCCTAGAAGCTGGCTTTGAAATAACGTGCTAGACTATTCTAGAATTGCTATAGGTAATTAACTATTACAAGATTTATAAGAAGAATGGAAGAAAAATTAAACGAATCATTTTCCTTTGACCAGACAACGCTTTGTTAATAACTCCAATTAAGTACTCTATAAGTTGAACCAATAGCGGTTATTTGTATTACATAGAGTAATAAAGATAAGACTAATTCTATCAAATTACATGAGTTTACAAAGTGTTATTGGAATGTTACTTAATAATCCCACTAATACATTTTATAACTGTGCAAGTTTTAATTAAATATGTATTACAATAGATAGACAGACATAATAGATAGTTTGAATTTGAAATCTAAATTAAGGATGCTTTTATTGCAGTTCATTTTATTGATCTGAGTCCACGGGATAAGTGACAAAGTTTATATTTAAGAAATTTATATAATGCCTAGTAAAAATGTGTAAATACTAAAGCAATGTTCTCCAAGGGTAAGTGAGGATTTAGTTAAAATCTATTTGTGATGATATAATGTATAAAGCGTATTGACAGACACACATTATTTGTATAATATTATAATATTTACAAATGAGTCTGCGCGATGTTTTCCATAACCATATTAAGTGTTAATTAATTTCTAATAAAAATAATCTAATAATAATTACACATATCAATTATTATAGAATAAGAAAATTACAAAAATAAATGTTGTGTGAATACTAGCCTAAGCGAGATAAATAAAAACCTACTGCGGGGTATTAGTGTGAAAGCGGTTATTATTTATTTATTATTATTATGTTCTGAGAAACATTGCGTGCCGTACAGCAAAATTGGCATACCAGACCCAAATGAGAAGCATAAATATAACAACATATATTAGAAAACGTACCAGTCAATTTAATAATTATTTAACATTGTTTGACATTGTTGCCCGCAGATTCGCGTGTGAAAATTATATTGTATTTTCAATGTGGCTTGTATTTGATCCGCGCTAAATACATTTTGGTAAAACCTCAAAGGATTGCAGCAGTGGAAAGGGACGCCCTTTTGTTCACAAAAACAACGTTAGCAATGTATCAAATATCGACCGGTATAGTAATAATAGTTTCGTCCATCCGTCCGTCCGCAACATAGCGTAGAGATCGTTAATGTAAAAAAGTTAAACAAAAATATATAAAAGGGAAAGATTTACTGGAATTATTTGTATTACATTATAAGAAATAAACATTAATAAAGTAAAGTATAACGCGGCAAAGGGCGGAGACCTCTTCAAACTTACGAAATCACTTATCGAAAGTGGACGATTCGAAAGGCCATTTTTCTTCCCAAACATATTCAAGAAGTACTTTGTGAGTAACTTGGAAATCGGAATAAGGTTATGAATATGAAGATGTCGTTGCCTTATCGAAATATGTCTCCAATGAACTTTCTTTGAAAGATCTTGTTTCATTTTCCTTAGAATCCAGAAAGTTTTAGAACTTTTCTAAACATTATATTTTTATTAAGTCTCACAAGAAGTGACATCATACTGGATTAAGTATAACAACTGTACTATAGATATATAAATCATTACTTGCATTCAAAAGGAGGATAGTTGCTAACATTATACATATACATTATACCGGTAAGCAATACTATCTCTCTCTATGCGTATGGGTGTCGGTGTGAGAGAGAAAGAGAGAGAGAGAGAGGGAAAATATGTGTGTGCGTGTGAGTGTGTGTGTTGTAGGTAGCTTCTTATATCTAAAAACTATATCTTGGATACTGCTGTCGAAACATGTAAACTTTTCATTTGATTCTTCAAAGTGTTCTTAGCAAGTTAGATAAAATTTAACAAAAACATAACCGACTTTGAAAACAGTCTTCGAAAAACATATTTATACAAATTACCTTTTAAAAAACCTTATATCAATATTTCAGGAATTTATCAATCCCATCATCGGAATTGAATTTAAAAAAAAGTGATAAATCTGGAATGTCTTTCAAATAAAAGAACAATTTTCCAAATTGGTTAATAAATACCACGGAACACAGAGCCGAGTTCTAATAAAAAGTCAACGAAATAGATTACCTTCTTTTTTTGAAATGGTAAAGAATAAAATATAGTATTTGTCTCTGAGGAGTAATTTTTTTGGGTTACTCTGTACTGCTCGTACTCTGTAACTGAGTTAGTGATATAAGAGTGAAAGGTAATACGGGTTCGTTTCCCGGCCGATGCAAAGTTCGTATTTGGGTGTGGATGTTTGTATTTTAGCTGTGTAGTTAAAATTGCTACCTGACGTTTATTATAACTTGTTTCTATTTAATTAATTTTTACTTGATACACTTTATTGCACACCATATTTCACAAAGACAAGCTTAACTATATTAATATTTACAAATTAAGATATAAAATTAAATATTATAATATTATTATATATAATTTATTTCTCTCTGTCAACTGATTCATAAAATATCGTTTATTCATACGATAATGGAATTTTGTACGTTATTCGTCAGCTGTATTTCTTAGGCATTGTGTTCTCTTTCCAGACGTCTCCTCTTAAATAAATGCCCTAAAAACGTTATCTTGTCACAAAAGGTACTTTCAACGAAGTGTTAGTTCGTGTAATATGATTTGTAGACAGAATTTTCTGTTATAAAATACAGAAAAAATGTTAATAGAAGTTTCACATACAAAGATTTAAAAAATCATATTGCTTGGAAATATTGTTTATTGTATGGAGAGTACGTAAGGAAAAAAAGTAAATAGGTATTTGTTTTAATTCTACACATTTTTTCCATTTTTACTGCTCATCTTGTTTAACCATGGCATACAAAATGTGAGCAAATTTAAAAATAATGTAAATTTAAGATATGTATAAAATGGTTTTCTCATGGATTCCATTGTCAGATCTCGCTCAAATTTAAGTGAGACTACGTGACAAGGACCAGCTTTCGATAAAAAATAATCATCAAAATCGGTTCACCCAGTCGAAAGTTCTGAGGTAACAAACATAAAAAACAGTCGAATTGAGAAAATCCTCCTTTTTTGAAGTGGGTCGATAAATAATAATCAAACGAAAATGTTGACGTAATTTCATTACTAAAATATCACATTAGTATAATAGACAAAGCCTATCGAAAATACACTTAACATAACGAATGTAATAATACTAATAATAGAGCGAGATAGATAAACCAGATCCTTGAAAGTTATGAAGAAAGACAAGGACGTCAAAACGAAACAAAACACACATTTCCATAAAACCCCATGTTTATATTAGTTACTGTCCACTTGAATTTGTTTACTCCTTTCTCCGATGACGTTGCTATTTGAGGACAATGTAAACAGCATATCCAATCGAATGAAACAGTGTAGAAGAATACTTTTCTCGTTTTACTGAGAGTGGGTAATAAATAAAATGCTCCATCTCAAGGAGTGCACTTCCGTTATACAAATAGTATTGAAAGAATTGGAAGCGGTTGTATTAGGAGACAGATTGGATAAACAATTTGTGTGCCACTCCTTAATTTTGTATTGAGCTTTAAGATAAAAAAACATGAGAGGTGTCAAGGGACACCCGGATGGAACGAAGTTGCTTTCGATTTAAGTATTGTTTTGTTGTACAGCGCCATCTTTGTAAAATGCTCTGAATCACTTCAAAAAAAGTGTCGTCATTCGTAAGAATCAAAAAGTGTCGTAATTTTCCGTCTAGCCCCCTTTCACAACGCGCGATAAGAAACTTCGTTCCAATAACAAGTAATAGTCGAAAAAACAAAGATACTGATGTATGTAGATACTGAACACTGAAGAAAAAACTTGGGACTGTGCTGATAATCGTTAAAGAGTTCCCTCGGTTGAAGCCAGACCTGAATGTTGTATCAGGTTATGATTACCACAAAAATGCACTGTCATCAGAACTAAAGCAATGATTAAATTTCAAATCAGGATAAGCGAAAATGGCCTAATTAGGTTTGCAAGATTTCACACAAACAAATAAATAAACAGGGCAAGCTAAATAAAACCGTTTAAAAATAGCAGTAGAGTTATTAAGTTATTGATTGAGTTTAATATCGGTTATAGATTACTTTGATTATTGGTCGCTGGTAGCAAATTATCATCGGTTCCTCGAAAGCTGAAGTGGCCAATTATAGTAAAGAAGAAGAAGGAACATTTATTCTGTCATAGGCATAGTAACAAAGTTTACAAATTACTGGTATCTATACTAATATTATAAAGAGGAAAGATTTGATTCTTTGTTTGCATTAAAATAGACTCCGAAACTACTGAACCGATTTGAAAAATTCTTTCACTGTTGGGAAGCTACACTATCCCCGGGTGGCACAGGCTAACTATATTATTTTTTTTATTATTTTTCGAAGCGAAGCGAGGGCAATTTCCTAGTATACAATAAGTTTGAGTTTTGAGTTGCAACTACCAACATGACGGAAAAGCAATGTCTCACTCAGCATAGAGCAATGTCTCTGACAACGCTGAAAGTTTTTGGGTGGTAAAATCTTTCCAAACCTCTATTCCTACGTTCCTAGGCCGGACATGGTAAGGTATGTTATAGTGTGCAGCTCCCTTATAATCAGTCTATACCAGATTTTTAAATTAAATCATTGTGGACTGGACACATTTTTAGTATAATACGGGTACTAATGATATATATTTTATTTTATACGCTGATATTTCGACCCATTTGTAGGGATTTTGATCAGGGCTACACTGCTGTGGCGCGGAGACTGCGGCGAGAGAAATATCGGCATATAAAATAAAATATATTCCTACCGTGATTACCCGTATTATACTAAAAATGCAGGCTATACCAATTAGTGGGATTTTACCTGCCAACACTTCAAATACCCGGATTTAGTTCGAACGCAAGGTTAATTGCCACGTAATACGTAGAAGCGCAGCACTAGCGCAGTACAAATACAGATAAAGAAATTTAAACCTTACAGATGTACCAGATGTGTCATATCCTACTAATATTATAAACTAGTGGATACCCGGCGTGTTCCACTACGCTAAAAAAGATGAAAACGACAGATCAGTGTTTTTGTGTTGACATTGACGTTGATGCGCCATCTTTACTTATTATCTTCAAATTGTTGTACGGGAAAAGTGGAAAATCGACTTTATCAGTGAACCGAATATACCAAATTTTAGTAGAAAATCACCTTCGGATTATTGCCTTTCAAATGAAATCATTTTGGGGCATATCTGTTGGATGGTTTCAGAGCCCATGAAGGACATCCGTACAAAAAAATTGTGTTTCATATATCTTATGATGTATATCTTATGATGTATATCTTATGATGTATATCTTATGATGTATATCTTATAGATGTATAAGTATGTAAGGATGTATAGTTGTTAACTATTCTTTCACGCTAAAATACTGAACGGATTTTCATGAAATTTAGCACACAGATAGACCATGATCTGAAATAAGGTATGGGATCTTTATTATCCCGGAAAATGCGAGCAAAACCGCGAGTACAGGACTAGTGTAAACATAAAAACTTCTACACAAGAGAACGTTCTGGATTTAACTGGGTCGCACAGAGCTTAGTAACCTAAAACAGAAGGGACGTAATACGATTGAGCCGTCTATTGAGCAAGGAGCACTTGAAGACTGGAGTGGACACAAGAATTGATGGCGTCCTCATCCCATCAAAGCAAGTGTTATGGAAAACCCCTTTTCTCATTTCATTTTATTAAGATTTGTTGTTAATTGCTATAAAATTAGTTTTGAGACAAAATTTTGAAGACTGACTGTAAATTTTAGTTTTTATTAACGGTGATAATGATGATTAATTACATAGCGGTTGTAACAATCTTAGATTAATAATTATATAGAGGAAAGTATTCATTTTTTGTTTGTAAAGGTTTAACTTAAAAACTACAAAACCGATTTGAAAAATTATTTCATCATTATAAAGCTAATTAAGTACTTCTTAATGGCATAAAATAATTATATTTGATTATGATATATTTTATGGCAAATAAATATAAAGCATGTGTCAAAACATAATCTGCGTGTCGTGTTTAAAATCTTATTGTTATTTTAACATTTTTAAATCATAGCACAACTACAGAATACATAGTATTACATGAATTACATGTACAACTAGATATTCTGTAAAAATTGCATTTCAAATTAAGACCAACATTCAAATATTGAACTTATAAATAGGGTTCCATTTTACATCAGGTATCTTATACTCCATTTGTTCTGTTTACTCTATGCCAGCGTTCTGAATGAAAGCGTTGTGTAGGCAGCGATCTAAACGGAGTTCATAGGGTTTTTTTGACAGTTGAATGGAAAAAAATAAAATCATAAATAAAACAAAACGGTGTTGACCTCATTTACAATCAACGGTCAAGAGTTATGATAACACAATAACCTGCCTCGATTTTCAACCTCTGTTCTGGCCCTTTTCGTATTTTCGTACGGCATAAACACAGATATAAATAGTAAATACATGTCTGTGGGCATAAAGGTGGGTTATAAATTGACTTTTAAGTTGATTTATTGATTCACTTCTGTTATGTGCTGTTGAATTTAATTCATAGGTAAGTTGTAAAATAAAAATCTATTGATTAATTATCACTGAAGGCCAAAAGTCTCCTACTGATGGGCTCAGGTATCATCACAATGCTAATTTTGGTGATAAATTCACTTGCGAGTATTTCTGATTTTAATTAGTTTACTAATGTAATAAATTTTGTACCTCAGTATATCGTATTTATGACAGTTAAAATTAAAAACTGTAATGGGTGACCGCTAATAGCAAAAATTTTTTGAGCATTTCCGTGCTTCGGAGGACACGTAAAGCCGTTAGTCCCCGTTGTTATCGTAACATTGTTACCGTTAAGCCATATCGGAGGTCTTCAGGCGGCATGAAAACTTCCGACACTTGGCCACTAACCGCTCCACCAATTTGCACTGGAGCAGCGTGGTTTAGTATGCTCTAGGCCTCCTCAAGAGACCTGTGCTCAGTAGTGGGCCAATGAAGCCATGTTAATCATCAGTAATTGTCACTACAAAGAGTATCAATTCGCTATACCTTTAAATCTTGTTTACTTATATAACATACTATGATAATAGTGTAATGTCAATTCACTGAAGGATTCCTGATTAGAATAAACCACAATTAGTTTATGGTTTATAACGTATACAATGTTATATTGTATACAAATGTATCTAAGCACACTCGCATTGTGCAATCAGTTGAACTTAGGTAGTTAATCAACCTAATCAATATATCTTCACTTTTCGAAAATGAGCTGAGGAGCTTATTTTGCTGTTTCTTCTGGGAAGGTGAAATAAAAATTTCGAAAATCGGTGATACCAATATAAATTACTATTTCACATAATAATTAATATGCAGTAGAATATACTGTATCTGGATTTCAACAAAAAGGAACAAACTTCACACAAAATATATTCTATGGGTATCTTATTTGTGTAAATTTTATAACTAGTGTGCGTTGGCTGAAATTTCAGTTACATTTTTAAAATTAATGTAATCATATATTTATTTAAAATTTAATCAAACATAATGCAATCAAATATTTTTTCTATTCAAGATTCGATAATTGGAAGTTATTCTATTTTGGGATAAATAAAATATTTAATCACCATCATCATCATCGCATGCACATGATGATGCGTTTATACTAATACTTCCAATATTAGTGGTATGTGTGTGTGAGAGTGTGTGAGAGAGATGGAACAAAGGAATTGGATATGTAATTTATTTATTTTTGTTGAAATTTACACAAATGATCATTCAGCTAATCAATTATCAGCTTTAAATACGCTTTAAGGTTAGCCTGAAATATTTTTATTCTTTATTAAAAATCTATATTTTTATAAGACGATATATAATTAATTATATTGCACGATTAAATTGATTAATCAACATATATACTTGAATCTCTAATTTATCCTAATTTGTCGCACACATTTTTTTTATTAAAAGTTTGTAATACTCATAAGTTCGCCGAAATTTTAATTTATTTTAGTTTGGTTTTAGCGTTATCTGAAAGACATAAATGAATTTATATACTTTTAATTCTTTAATAAATATTATTAAATATTAATAGTAATCTTTAATAAATATTAATAGTAATTAAGTTATGTTTCTTGATTTAAATTTCAAACAACTGTATTTAATCACTGGCTTATACTGCAATATTTGTATTAATACATACACAAACTATAAAAACGTCTTCGTTTCTAAGTTCATAAGTTCTTCTTATGTTGTTCTTCATTGAGTTAATAATTAATAATACTCAAATATAAAATTATCTTAATCATAAAAAAGTACAATAAAAACTTACCGTAACCACAAACTATTTCACTGAAAAATCCTTCATTAAACACAGCACGCAAACAATTTACATATCGAATTTCTATTACTATATTCGATTAATCCGGAATGTTATCTTGAAAAACGATTTCTATGCAAATCGCTATCCCGATTTGAGAACACAACGACCTCCAAAATCCAATTAATAACAGACTCACGTTGATTTGTCAATTATCGAAATTACTCCGGTTGGTTTAACGACAGACGTCTGCACGCGCCGACGTCTCGAAGCCGACTGGATACTGACTGAATGCTGAACTGCTGACAATGAAATTGGCAGAAAGTGCAGCATTGGCGGAGTAGAATGTATCCAACATTCTTGGGGATTTTCACAGTAATGTTAAGTTGGAGTTTAAGTATTCTTTAGTGTACACCACATAAATGAAAATGCATATGAGTAACAAAAGGCGTTACCTCTAAGGTAGCGATCTCTCCCAGACAACCTTTCGGTAGACGATATTAGTTAGTGAAAGAAAATGGACGAGGATGTTGATAAGCATATTAATATAATAGGATAATAATAATAGTTAAGTTGATTATTGATAACTACCGTGACATCACAATTAACTACAGATTTTAAAAGTTATATCGATATTTAAAATGCTTTATCAGTTTCATTATTCAAAATGGAGAAAATCTGTTTACATTTTATCTAAAATATACTCAAATTTGTTTAAAATATGCCAAAATGCGTTTAACTGCACTACCCTTTATCACCTGAAAGGATCAGTAGTTGAAAACTATTGATTTGTAACGATGATACTGAGCAATCAATTTAAACCAAAATCTAACAACACAAATCGGGGATAATTGTTCCTTACCTTCACTTCAACATAATTTATAATTGGATTCAGCTTGTTTAGTCTACGGAGAACAGTAACGAGGGGTTAAATTAATTAGTAGTCACGTTAGTCACAAGATAATCTGTTACTAAACCAAACTTAACTTAATAACTGAATAACAACTGATAACTTCCTAGTCATTGGGGAATTCAAGCAATATATTTTTTCACAATCGCTCAGTGGCTACGCTGCTACGTGCTTCAAAGGCTACGGCGTAGCTTCAGACGCTACGACGTAGAGTATAATTTGTTGAATTTTATTATTCTTATAGAAGCTTCAAGGGTAGAATTTGATTAGGTAAGTCTAGAACTCTAGAACATTCCTGGATGATGTTATCTGTAGTTCGTGAATTATTGATGTGATTCAATCATTTCCTCCTAATTCCTTTAGGTTGCCAATAGTCACATAATCTCGCATGGTCTTTAAGATGTTGCATTGATACCTAATAGAAAACAAAAATATGAAATGAGGTACAGAAATGTTTTTGTATGATGCACTGCACACCTAACTTTTTTTGTTAACTGTACATTGATAACTTTTAAAGCATCCGGCTAATATTCATTGCTCAGGAGAAGTCCTAGTAGGTTAATAAGAAACTCATCATTATAATGTATCGTATCGCTACCAAGATTTTGGTGAGTAAAAATTCGGAAACAAAACTTTTTAGGTATAAACGAAGTATTTAATTACGAGTATTTAATATTCATACATTTTAGGTAAACTTACAGCTATGTTATACTCTGGCTAGGAACACTAATTTTTAACTATGCATAATTACAAGTTGCCACCTGTAAGTGTCAAAAGGATTTTGCCGAAAAATGGGCACGTACAGATTAATAATTACAATTGTGGCGATACGATGTGTCCCACACAATTGTAACTTGCTGAGCGGGCGAATAGCAAGAAATGAAATGAAATGAAATGAAATGAAATGAAATGAAATGAAATGAAATGAAATAATCTTTATTCATGTAGGTATCACTGATACTCTTATGCACGTCATTTTTTTAATCTACCAGCTTTTCGGAAAGGTGCTTTGTCATGGAGGAGAAGAAAAGCCGTAAAGAAACTCCTCAGCACATCTTTTAAAAATAAAACTTATATCTATTACAAAAATAGGTATTCTTTAACCTGTGCAGAACTGGTTGCCTAGCTAGTCATTTCCAAGCATCCTTGTCATTAAAATATTCATTTATGCTATAGTAGCCCTTGCCTAAGAGCTGAGCCTTTACACGTTTCTTAAAAGATTGCACCGGTAAGTCATGTATTTGTTTTGGGACTTTATTATAAAATTTTATACCTAGTCCCATAAAAGAACGTTGCACTTTAGAAAGACGGTACGAAGAGGTAGCCAATTGATGCATCCTTCTTGTTTGACGATTTGAAAAATCACAATTTTGTTTATATGCAGTTATGTTATTCCGTATAAACACTAAATTATTATAAATATATTGGGAAGCTACTGTAAGTATACCTATTTGTTTAAATTTGACACGCAAGGACTCCCTTGAAGAGGCCCGGATGGGTGAGGGCGCACGCCAGTCGCTTGCATCATGCCATCCAGTCAGGTCATGTGAGAACGTAAATAGTTGTGTATTGAGGATCCTCACGGTATGTGTATATAATATATATGTGTGTGGACAATAAATAAAATTATATATGAGTTCGGACTAATAAATCATTTAATATCCAATAGAAGAACACGCATCAATCAAAGACAATATAAAACAATGTTAGTTTATTAACCAACTTCAAAAAAAGGAGGAAGTTCTCAATTCGACTGTATTTTTTTTATGTTTGTTACCTCAGAACTTTGGACTGGGTAAACCGATTTGGATGATTCTTTTTTTAATCGAAAGCTGGTGCTTGTCGTGTAGTCCCATATAAATTTGAACGAGATCTGATAATGGCATCCATGTCAAAATCATATAAGTCTTAAATTTGCATTAAGTATGTGCGCGATTAATGGACGAATAACTCAATATCGCGCAAATCGATTTCGATGATTCTTTTTTTAATCGAAAGCTGATGCTTGTCGTGTAGTCCCACATAAATTTGAGCGAGATCTGACACTGGCATCCATGTCAAAAGTACAATGTACTTCATTTGAAGTCGGTTAATTTTTTGTTAAAATGTTAGATTATGCTTGAAAAACTTATCTTTTCTCCCTTCAATGTAAACAGGTTCAATGAATAGAGGTTTACATAAAATTGCGGTAAGTACTGTATAGAACAAATAGCATGTAAATACGGATATTCTAGTGCATGACGTATGCCTGGTGAATGTATTGGAACTAATTGGAGCGTTAAGGATAGCCGTGCAGGCTCAGGCAATCGGCATAAATAAGGCCAATAGCCCAGTGGCTTGCGTCGATCCTAAGTGATCGACAAAGTTAAGCAATAGCGGGCGCGGTCGGTAGTTGGATAAGTGACTGCTAGTGGCAAAAAATCATAAGCAAACGCTTATGAGGGCACGTAAAGTCGGTCCCGGTTGTTATCATAAGATAACAGTCGTTAAGCCATGTTGGAGGCCCTCGAGTGGTTTCAAAACTTCTGACACTCGGGTTGGCCACTAACCCCTCCACCTAGTAGTGTATTAGTAGTCGTAGTGGATGTTCTAGGCCTCCTCAAGAGGAGAAACCTATGCCCTGTAGTGGACCATTAATGAGTTGAAGCCAAGTCTCTTGCTATAAGAGCCTTATTAAGTTATTGAGACTACAAGGGACTCTGGTATGATTTTTATAAAAATTCTACTATCTTTCTAGTATTATAAATAAGTAAGTTTGTAAGGATCTATGGCTGTTTGTTACTTGGTCACACAAAAAGTACTGAATTAATTTTAATGAAATTAATCACATAGACTATGACCTAAAATAAGATATAAGGTAGTAGTGGCGGTACAGCCATACAAGCCGAAAATCCCAGTTTACTATCATTGCTTTACTATCATCACTCTGCAGCTGTTAACACTCATATTATTTGTTGGTAAGTATAACACGTAATAATACTAAAATTGTAATATTTTATGTACTTCTAGTGTGCACAATAAAGAATATTGTATTGTATACGTATGGAATGGAGTGTTCTGTGTTGTCGAACCGAAGATCCTGAGATCCTGTACGACACAACTGGGCTTGTCTTGTTCTGACAGCCTAGGCACGCCACTGTAGGGTAGGTAGGTACTTTATTATCTCGAAAAATGCGAGCAAAGCCACGGGCAGGCATCTGCCTAGCAATCTTGCTAGGAGCTGAAGAATGACCCGACCAAGATAAAGTAAGTAGTCATCTCCACCCAAGGACTGATGTAATAGCGCAGGCATCACCGATTGGTAAGGTTGTATCATTAAATAAATAAACAAAACAATAAATGAATGAAGGAGTGTGTGAATGAATGGATAAATAAATAAATAACTCAATACACTATAGTCATATTCTAGGATTATCTGTGTCATGTGTGCCATGGTCAACACACAAAGACAAGAACACACACACCTGAACCGAATAGAAAAAACTCATCAGTCAGTTATCTATCTCACTGAGAATTGAAAGGACCCTTGCAATCGGGCATGGCAACCATTACACAACACAAGTCAGTTTATATGCAAAGAATTTTATATGTTTCATAATTCAAAAGTTAGTCGGCAAAATGTTGTTTTCATAAAGTCACTGCGAAGAGTGGGCCATTGAATGTTTGAAGACTTTCAGCTTTCAACGCTCTTTCGAGTGGAAACCATTCAGTAATTTATTTTTGTTTGCCAGTGAATGGTCAGAGAGCTACAAGGCTGTGGTTTAAATTTGACGCTATTGTCGACAATATTATAAAATTTTAAACTCATTGTATATTCTTTGCTTTATTACTTGTAGGTCTATTGTATTTTCAATCTTTAATGTTTAAAGGACTGAAACGAAACAATTCGGTCATAAGAATTTAAGAATGATATTAATGGAGGCCCTATACAATCAAATATACTTGTCAAAGCAGCGGACTTAACATGGCATCCATTACGATTATACTTGTTCGTGTGCTGTATGGCCTCCCTAAAACAACGTTGTTCGCGCCAATAATGGCATTACTCTGTGGATGCATTTGCCTGCTCCCGCTGTTCCCGCCAAAATTATTATATCTTCTATGAAAGCGCGGCAATCCATTCCTTCTCTATTTAATTTCCTATCCTCCCTCTCTTTCTGGCAAGCGCACTTTTATATAGCGGATTCACTCGCACACCGCCGAGGCTCAGACAGTCGTAAAGAAGTCTGCCGCCAACATCGAATGCAACTCGCGCTCATTATCAAATGTAATGAACTAATCCGCATATTATCTAAAAACCGCATCACCGCGCCCGCTAAATAACTCTCATAAAGCAAGTGACATTACTGTGAAGTGTAATAGTAAACCTAAACCAATCAATTACGGCATAATAACCAATAAGAAGTCAAGAAGAAAGAAGACTGGAGATATTGGGGCAGCCGCCTAGCCGTCGTTGCTAATACGAGTACCAGTCGAGTCCTGCAACCAGGTTAGTGTGCTTGCCAACCCTCCAAATAACCCTTGACTTTCTTCCCTTCAACGCATACTACAGTCCACTTTATAAAACGCCCGCATGAACCAGTAGCAGTCTTCAAAGTCTGCATCGCATTCACACCAAACGTATTTTAAAAAAGTCCTGACAATCTGAATTCATTGCTAATATGTGGAACGACCAAGGCTTGCTTGGTCGTAGTTCCACATATTAGCGCATTATTTAACAATACTCACTTTATTTATGTGATTTTTTTTATAATAATACATCGATCCAAAAAATTTTGTAATAACGTAATTTTATAACATAAAACAATTTGAGAGTGACTTTAAGCACCTTCATTAATCAAAAATTTAATAAGCGGTAATCCCTTCAACGCAACGATAGCTTTTTAATTAACCCTCTACTCGTTGGCTTTTGTCAAAAAACTTACTATAAAAACTACAGGAGACTAAATGGACAGTACACTTATCAATTTACATATACTGCGGTCAATAACACGCACTGGCCAAGCGTGGTGACTATTGGCCCAATTCCACCATGACAGCCAAAATATAGGACCCCCGACCAGGTGGACTGACGATCTGAAGAAGACAGCGGGCATCTGCTGGATTCAGAAGGCTCAGGACCAGTCAGAGTGGCGCAAGTTAGGAGAGGCCTATGTCCAGTAGTGGACCTCCAAGGGCTAATTTATGGTTGGATAGATGACACTTATCCCAAAGAACTATTTCACACAATTCTGATGATCTGTAAAGATGATTACTATTCGGATTCATATCATTCCATTTTCCATCCTACTTCTTATTAATATTGTAAATGACAAAGTTCGTTTCTTACTCTATAACGTCTCATACGTTATATATTTACCTAACATAATATTATTACCACAGAAAACGTAGGGATAATCCATAATCCTTAGTCCATAATCTACGACAAGCTGTCCTTCATATTATTTTGAGTAAGGATAGCCTTTTCAATGTTGGCCTTAAGAACATCGTGAAGTAACCTGCTCTAGTAAAAGTTCTCCAAGATGTTTTCAAAGCCTTAAATTCTCCTCTAATTTTCACTTGGCGCTCACATTGTAAGACTATCGAGTCAGAAATATTAAACTTATGGGTTGCTGACTTAAGCGATATTATAGGCTTCTTACCTCTTTTTATTTCCTCTGTTTTTCATCCACTCCACATCTCAAGGTTGTCTGGAAGAGATCGCTGATGGAGAGATTATTGGTGTACTTACTTATTTTTTTTTTTTATGGAAATAGCTGATAAACGAGCTGACGATCCACCTGATGGTAAGTGGCTAACGCCGCCCATGAACATCAGCAACACCAAAGGCATCACTGATGCGTTGCCGGCCAAGAAATAAAGAAGAAAAGAAAGAAAGAACTGGCTTTCAAGCCCCCAGCCGGAACACGACGAGTCGTTTGGCAGTTGACTCATGCTCAAGGGTGGTAGCTATCCAGGCGAACCCCTGGAGAAATAATTATAGCAATAATGGTATTAATTAACAATTAAAATCAATACTACGAGTACTAATATAATCCCTCCGAGGGCCCTACCACCAGCGGGTCGGATTTAGTCGCCTTTTACGACACCCTTCCGGCGTGGGATTGGGGTTAGTATTCTAAGCTGCCCCAATACGGCTAAAATAAAGAGTTATAAATAAATAAAAAAGGCAAAAGTACTCCAGAAGTGCCGACAGAAGTGAAAACTTGAACAATTACGTGTTTATTTTTTAAATCGTCAGGAAATAGGAGCCCATTATCTCTCTAACTAAACAGTTTCTCTCGTTACTCCCTTCCCTCTTCTTCTTAATCTTGTCATCCATATTTATGATATTATTATTTTAATTAATATTTGTAATTTCCTCCATGTTATTCGTGCACCTTACCTCATTTAATCTTACTCTAATCAGCTCTCCACATCTTAAGGTTGTCTGGAAGAGATCGCTGTGTAGTGACCACCTTTTGAATCTCATAATATGTCTGCGTTGCTTGTTTATTTGTTGTTGTATTATTTTATTTGGTGTACAATAAAGAGTTAAATAAATAAATGAATAAATAAATATTTTATTGTGTAAGAAATACTTTTAAATGAAGTGTTTTTTATTCACTATATTTTAGTGAGTACTCACTCCGCTGAGTACATACGGTCGAATGAGCTGCCTGGAATGTTTAGAAATACCGGGTATTTCTATTCACTTATGGTGTTCTAGTACTCCTAGTTAAAATTTATTTAAAAAAATGTGACTACGCTGTTTAATAATACGTTCAGTTGAACCTTTTTGCCGCTCATAGTGTCCTAGTACTCCGTTCAAATTTTTGTTTTAACTATACCAATGCACACACAAACACGTGTTAAATTGAAGACCACAAAGCGTTTTGCAAAAGAGAGAGAAGCGGGCTTACAAGGTCAAGTCAATTGTTCCTCACAACAATACACGCAAATTCAACGCAAAATGCAAAATCTCCGCAATTCAAACAGCAGCATTAAGCATTACCTGGCGTTATCAAACAAATATACTACAACGATGTTTACGAATGTAATTACTGCCTTCATGATAATATTCACACACATTCTGAGCCAACAAATCTAAACAATAATTTCTCCTGTTTGCAACCGTTTCGTAACAGTGCGTTATTTCGCAAACAATTACTTGTACAAAGTTGAAGAGAAATTTAAATGGATTACTGAAGGTATGACTACGGAAAGGAAGCTACGCTTGTATAGAAAAGGCTTTCTTCGCACAGACTTATGAGTTTTATAGACATGATAAAATATACAGAATTTTTACGTTAATTTTTTTTTATGGAAATAGCCGGCAAACGAGCTGACGATCCACCTGATGGTAAGTGGCTATCGCCGCCCATGAACATCAGCAACACCAAAGGCATTACTGAGGCGTTACCGGCCAAGAAAGAAAGAAGAAAAAGAAAGAAAGAAAGAACTGGCTCTCAAGCCCCCAGAAGCAACACGACGAGTCGTTTGACGGCTGATTCATGCTCGAGGGTGGTAGCTATCCAGGCGAACCCCTGGAAAAATAATAATAGTAATAATGGTATTAATTAACAATTAAAATCAATACTACCAATATAATGACTTCGAGGGCCCTACCACCAGCGGGCCGGATTTAGTCGCCTTTTACGACACCCTTCCGGTGTGGGATTGGGGTTAGTATTCTAAGCCGCCCCAATACGGCTAAAATGAATGCTAATTGCGGCTAATTTTATGTTAATAAATTATTTATAGCCAACATGTACCCCTTACCTAAAAATAAAAGTACATTATAAAAAAAAAGAAAATGTGTGCAATTCACACGTGGTAGAAGTGAAACTTTCCAAAATTTTGGTTTCAAGATAATGAGATGAAAAAGCAATAAAACGAATCTTAAAGCAATAAATCGAAGCGCCATCTATGAATACAACTTAGCACTTTTTAAAAATCTATCTAGCAATAAAACGAATGTTCTATCTTATTCCTCGCGCCATCTATGAATACAATTTAGCATTTTTACTGTCTGTATAATCGGTTGGTCAATCGACAGAATGAAAGAATGAAATTCTTATTTTTTGTTGATAAATTCTTTGAAAATATTTAAAAGAGCATTTGAAAGTATTTAAAAACAGTATAAAAATAAAACTAAAAAAAAAAATACTGAGAGACGCGAACCTGCGCATCAGGTATTATCTACGTCCTGACCATTGAGCTACGGAGAAGTTAAGTTGAAAGTCGAAATTAGCGGTTATATTATCTTACCTGTCGTTGCATCCGGTTTCAAATCACTAACGATTCTAAAGAAGTTTCACTTCAAAAATATTTAATCATCTGACTATAGAAGAAGATTTGATTAATCAATTTGTCACTGAAAACATTTTACTACAATAATATTTTACCTTGTACTTACTAGTATTAAGTCTTGAAAATCTTATTCACTAAGACCCATCATAATACTGTCATACCATATACCTAAATACAAATTAAGTGCGTACTCGAATTTCCTCTCCACGAGATAAATATTCCAAATGATATCTCGTTCCTTACAAAACAGGAAGCTGTTAGCGTATTCGTCAATATTTAACAAATGTAATTCAATCAATGGATACAAAACACACTCACATAACTGTTATGTAAGGTCACACGCACACAAACGCGAGAACTTTTAGTGTGTGCGTAAACTCATGTGTGTTTATCCTCATGTATGTCTGTAGGCGTGTAAAGTAATCGATAGTAGGCAGGAATAACATTTTAACAAAAAAATAACCGACTTCAAATGAAGTACATTGTACTTTTGACATGGATGCCATTGTCAGATCTCTCTCAAATTTATGTGGGACTACAAGACAAGCACCAGCTTTCAATTAAAAAAAGAATCATCGAAATCGGTTGCCGCGATATTGAGTTATTCGTCCATTTATCACGCACATGCTTAATGCAAATTTAAGACTTATATGATTTTGACATGGATGCCATTGTCAGATCTCATTCAAATTTATGTCGGACCACACGACAAGCACCAGCTTTGGATTAAAATAAAAATCATCCAAATCGGTTCACAGTTCTGAGGTAACAAACATAAAAAAAATACAGTCGAATTGAGAACCTCCTCCTTTTTTTGAAGTCGGTTAAAAAGCTCAGATATTGAATAAATTGACTTATTCGTAACTGAAATATGTCCGAAATTATTGCACTGGTGCACTAATCCAATTAACGTTAGTTAATTAATAACGACATTATTAAAATGTACCGTGAATATTGGAAAACAGTTTTATATAAATATTTTATGAACAGCGTTAATTCACCGCGCGCGTGGAAATTATCTTAGTCGTGTTTATGACAGGATATAAAAATGATTTTGATTTTTTATGTCTGCAAATAATTGACAGTTTGTTATAGTGTTTATCACGTAATTTAAAAAAAATCACAAATTGAAAAAAATCATAATCTCAATTTATTCGTTCCAAGTCAATTAAGTTAATTTTATCATT
Organism: Thymelicus lineola; assembly: GCA_963932265.1. NCBI lineage: Eukaryota > Metazoa > Arthropoda > Insecta > Lepidoptera > Hesperiidae > Thymelicus > Thymelicus lineola. The sequence continues at coordinate 3,840,248 of OZ010704.1, forward strand.
AACATAATCACTTTGTTTAACAAAAGTCAATCAATTTTTAGATTACTGGACAGTTACTGGTTGGCTTCAACCCATTAATGGCCCACTACTGGGCACGGGTCTCTCCTCTTGAGGAGGCCTAGAGCATACTCCATCACGCTGCTCCAATGCGGATTGGTGGAGGGGTTAGTAGCCAACCCGAGTGTCGGAAGTTTTCAAACCCCCCGAGGGCCTCCGACATGGCTTAACGACTGTTATCATATCATGCTAGTAGCGTGATTCAACAATACTTAAATCGAAAGGAACTTCGTTCCATCCGGGTGTCCCCTGACACCTCTCTTTTTTCTATTTTTAGATTACTGGATAATTACTGGTTACTTCAGTAGTTTTTACATGAAAGAGAAACAAACATTCACACATGCTCACAAACAAACTTTTACATTTATAATTTTTATTAATTAGTAGAAGTGTCTGTTATTTAGCAGGTTTCATCTCGAACAGGGGAGGTTTGGGCTCTAAGGCAAAAAGAACTATCGTCGTCTTTACGTGTCCTTTTTATATCATAAAATAAAACTTGTCATATCATAGCATATTAACTCTATATCAATGATATTATATATTTAAAAAAGGCAGATATGTCATAAGCGCGCGCGTTGTGTGACTCAAAAAGTTCCCAATTGGGAACTCTTATTCAGGTGAAGAAAGAGATAGCGATGTAGTTTTGACGCGAGAGCGATAAAGACGTGCGATAAAGCAATAAAGCGTGCCTTGCGGACATCGGAACAGATTTTTCGGTTGATTTGTAAGGGCATAACGTATCTATATTTATTTAAACATCATTACTCTATATATAAAAGCCATTAAGAGATTTTGTCTCATTAAATATGTAAATATCACAGGTGCAAATGGAAATTCTCCGCCGCTAAGAATAAGATCAATAACGAGAAAAACTCACTGCCTTTCTTTTGAGTTAAGTTCTCGATTGCTTTGATTTTTGTGTAATCATGTTTATCTCTCGTGGACTATTTCTTTCTAGTGTACAATAAATGTTTTCTTTTTTCAGTACAACTATCTTCACTCACGGATACGGTATCTGTTCAATTTATTTCAACTTATAGTTATTAATTTATCTTGTATTGCTCTTTATGAATAAAATAAAAATTCGAAAAATACTCCACTTATCAAACGTTTTTTGTTTGAAATGTGATATGACCGAGAAGGTTTTTAGCTATGCTTAGTGTTAATAAAACAACCTTTTTTAATTTACAGTTATTTTTAAACTATTATGTAACTTGTTTAGTACGTCATACATAAAACAAACCGAATGGCGGCTAGTGCGACGCTCGTAAAATAAAACGTCTTCGGCGCTAATTGCATCTGGAAAATCGAGTTTCATTTGATCGATTGAGAAACGCTGCGGCAATTACGAAACAAAGAAGTAATTGTGGAACGAGCGGAAAAATACTTCAGTCCTGAGAAAAGGCATTACTTTATACTTTAAGTTTATATACCACTAGTAACTTTTGTTTTTTAAATATAGCCCATGTTACTCAAAAATAATGTAGCTTTCTATCGGTGAAATATTTTTTTAATTCAGTCCAGTAGTATTTGAGTTTATCCTATATAAGCAAATTAACAAAAAATCTGAACTTTTCTCTTTTTAATATGAGTTTAGATACAGTCATTCAACGAAGCAGTTAAGAGAGGTGCGGTACATATCCCATACACACATGGTACACTACCCAGCTGTGCCTAGAAGTGTTTTTTTAGTCAAAAGTCGAAAGTATAATAATATTGTTTCGGGTTATGCCTACTCTATCCTAGAAGAGACTAAGGCTTTTTTTTAACGTTGATTTAAAATGACAAACGATGAAATCACCGGTGCATTGGCCTCTAAAAAATGCTAGTACTATTGGACATGTAATTGTATAAAATTCCATCTCAATTCTATTAAGCGCAAACAGTTTATGCAAGACGGTAATATTATGAGAGAACTTGTTCCGCGAATATTGGGTCTTTTATACTAACCATTTCTAATTTAATTACTGTTCCAAGAAAAGAGTAATTAATTGGATTTCAAAATAAGTACTAGAAATTTTAGTCTTTGCGTACAAAATTAATGATAAAATTAAAGGAAATATTTATGTACAAAAATTTCCACCGGTAATTGAAAATTAAGTGAGTTTGGTTATAAAATTGAGAAATAATAATATGTATAATATTTCCTACCCTTCCCAATTTCCATGTAAAATTCTAATAATTAAAGATTAGTAAAAGTATCCAAAGGAAATGATGATATTAATTTTTGGTTAAAAGTTACATGAGTTTGGTTGTACGATTGACTAGCAATATACCTAATACAATATTCATTTTGTACTACGACTCTATAGCCTAGTTGGTAGCGAACCTACGTTCGATTCCCGGCCGGGGTAGATATTTATTTGACAGATAAATATTTTGTACTCGGGTCATGGGTGTTATTGTGATAATGTTATACGTATATATTGTGTTGTCCATGCCACCCGCGACACAGGTAAAAACCTACTGCAGGAGTATGAGTGTGTTACATATGCGTAACGAGATTAATATATAATATACATACATACATACAATATATATACAAGATCCATAGAGAAATATTATAATTAATTAATAAAGCAGACATCGCCGCATCCACCGCTTGTATAGTCAAGATATCAGGTGACAGTTCGCGGAGACGAGCCTGGGAACCTAAACAGCTAAGCATTCGGACCATTCCGGTACAAACATCGACCGTAATCACCCTAGTTATAAGTATTTTAAAAATGTAATTTCTAATATTGAAATTAAATCGATCAATTAGTTAAATTACCTACTAGTTTTCGTTCGCACCCTGCTGCACCTATTCATAACTAGTGTGTAAGCGTTTATTTGTTTATTTATTTATGACTAACTGACTCGGCGAACTTCGTATCGCTATTTTTTCTAAAACTATTTTTTTTAAATAAAAGTAGCCTAAGTTACTCCTTATTGCATCAGCTATCTGCCAGAGAAAGTCCCGTTAAAATCTGTCCGGCCATTTCAGAGATTAGCCGAAACAAACAGACAGACAGACAGAGCAAAAACGTTGTTTTGGTATATGTACAGTGTATGCATCCAAATGCACTTAGTAAAAAGTGGTTATTTCATTATTACAAACAGACACTCTAATTTTATTTATTTGTATAGATGTATAGATATTTAATATTGTATCGAATTCCGTTCATGAATCCGTTCATATTTATGAAAAAATATGAAAAGGATAGATCTGTCATATAAAAAACATCAATGATCTTCATGCAAGCAAAAAGCACAATCTCTCTCACTCTCTTACGAACTACAAGATCAAACATCGCGCGTCGCTGCGTTGAATATACTCATACTGAATCGCATTGGTCAACCTAGCATCAATTTTATTGCTACAGATAAACATTGAGACATAATCGAAATCAACAACAAGTGAAATCAAATTTCAAACCACTTAACATCTCGCGGTATCATACCTATGAAACCCTAATCTAAAATCGATATCATGATATTATTCACCATGGTGATATTGGTTAGCGTTTTGAAAAGGCGTGAATTATCCCTGTTTTCAGATAACTTCATTAGGGGACTTTAAACTTTCTGGTAAAAGCGACATTGATTGATATGGGGTAACTGAAATGATACTAGAGGTTTATTGCTAACGGGTGCGAAGAGCGAACAACGAAAGCATCGCTTCGAGAAAATTACAAGTGAAAGAATAAAATGTTTTATTTTTATTTTAAAAGGAACTCTAAATCCAATGTTTATTTATTTATTTATTTATTTATTTATTTTATTAGTCACACCAACAAGATATACACTACAAACTTCCTAAGAGTAGACAATACATAATTAAATGCTTAGCGATACCTCTTTTATAGGTGTAATCTGCTTACATATTGAGCGTCATATTCACATTGCTTTTCGCTTTACATTCAGGCTTACATAAACATTCTTATAGACTACAAAAATATATGTTAATGTGAGTTATTTTACATTTTGATTTTATTTGTAATTTGATATTGATTTTTATTTTAAAGAACAATTGCTACTTCCCATACATAAAGTATAGCAGAAATACTACGTGTAAGTTTAGAAAATAATATAATATAGTCATTTATACGTAAGTTTATCAACTACCACGCTGCTCCAGTGAGAACTGCTTGAAGAGTTAGTTGCCAACTCAAGTGTCGGAAGTTTTTATGCCGCCCGACATGGCTTAACGACTGTTATGATAATAATCGGAATCGACGGCTTTACGTGCTCTCTGAAGCATGAAATTTTGGAACGAAGTTCCTTATCGCGCGTTGTGAAAGGGAGCTAGACGGAAAATTACGACACTTTTTGATTTTACGAATGACGACACTTTTTTTGAAGTGATTCAGTGAGTTTTACAGAGATGGCGCTGTACTGTACAACTTTCTGAATCACGCTAGCGTGATTAATTAAGTTTTACAGAGATGGCGCTGTACAACAAAACAATACTTAATCGAAAGGAACTTCGTTCCATCCGGGTGTCCCTGGACACCTCTCATTTGCTACTATCAGTCACCCATCCAACTACTTACCACACCCGCGTTGTTTACCTCGGCAGATTACCTAGCATCGACACAAAACGGAATAAGAGCAGTCATAATGATTGGTATATATTATTTATTGGTATAAATTAGTACTGCAAGGCTATTCTGTTTTGTAACTCGACAGCGGAATCCGCGATAAGTTTCAAAATTGAAGTTAGAGCTCGAGAGTCACTTCACTTCGCAAATGCTTACTAGATGATTAGACAATGACATATTTATTTGTCATATTTTTAGTCGTTTGACGTTGGATTTCGAGACTCACTTCACTAGTGCGTAATAGATGATTATAGAATGACATATCAAGATTTCTGACTCGAACTTCAACTTTGAAACTTATCGAGTTACAAAACAGAATAGCCTTGCTGATTCTATATATGTATATAACTTGTGATGAAACAGTACCCTGTTCCAGCTTGCGTCAAGCTCTTGTTTTATGAAATATGGATTGTTTCAGTGACACTGATCGTAATTTATTGAAATGTCATCGACAGGGTGCAGCCGAGCTTTTTAGTAAACGTCGGTGCTAATAGCTGCTATTTTATTGGACGACACGACATACACAACGGACGAGACGACACGACAAGAATACTTAAATAGAAATAAAATAAATTAAAAAAGTTTTAATCCTTTTGTCACAGATCAATAAATAAGGTAGATAACTCACCGCCTTGTTTTTGAGTGAGGAAGAAAAATACCGTGCTGTATTACGTAATTCCTATATTTACAAGGTTCCACGCCCATCCATACGTCAAAAACCATGCTAACTGCCAGTAACTTCCAGTCTGGCATTGTAAATACAGCTTATAAATACAGGAATTACGTAATCCAGCATGGTATTTCTTCCTCTCTCAAAAAGCGGTGAGTTATCTATGATCTGTGCCTTTTGTCCACTGATGACCCATGTGGCTCTTTGTTTACCGTGCTTGATCGCCACGCCAAGGGTTCTGTCTTCGATTCCCAGCGAGGTAGAAGAATGATGAGTTTAAATTTCTATTCTAGGTCTGGGTGTGTGTGTTCTCATCTTTGTACGTTGTCCATGGCACCTACGTCAAGTGTGTAGTGTTATTATCAGTACCACATAACCGTGCTAGGAAGGTGTCGAAAAAATCTTTGTGTTGATAAATATGAAACTATTCCCATATCGTTCTTTCACGGTTCCATCACCGACTAATACTGTAGCGTATCATGCACGGAACAAAACATGTCGACGAAAATCTATACGTACACAGAACGCCGTCTAGTCGTTTGAGTGGACTTAGAAGATACGTCACTAGGTGTAATCTTAGCATGATATGGTCACTATAGTGGACATACTACTTATATTTCCAATGTTGCCACATTTACTGGCTTAACACCACTTTTGATTACAAGCCACTCGCACACTGAACAGTTTGTGTGTGTATGCAATAGATACAATGTGGGAGTGTGTAGATCCTCCACAAGTAATTCATTCTCAAAGTATCTCAGGGCAGGGTAGGTAAAGCTATAAATAATAAGGCACAACTCCGATTCCCCAAAGTATTACATTGCTTTATAGCTATAAAACTATTTGATAAATAACACCAATTATAATAGTAAAACTAATGAAAGTAATCATTGATTAATATTGTATGTGGAAGTAATATAAAAATAATAAAATATTCTTAACAGATAACAGATTCGATAACCTCCCATGATGATGAAAGCCCAGTTGAATGATGCATTTTTGTAAAAACACAGTGGGTTTTGGGTGGGAATGATTTAAAATTTAGAAGAATATGCATCTGCTAACCAAGGAACATTGAACGAGGTTTATTACACCTCGTTACAATGTCGTAATCGTGTCGTAAACAAATAATCGACTAATCGAAGAACTCAAGGTTATTATGGTGATTGATTAATGTTTCTTTAGACACGTCAAAGGCATTTTCAGGCAGGTGGGAAATTCGCGGTGGATTATTAATACATTGGATTTGTTTTTGATTCTACAAGATGGGCATACGTCACTAAAAATAGTAACGTCAGCCTGTTAAATGTCCCACTGCTGGGCTCGAATCTCCTCTCACAATTAAAAGCATATTAGAAGGTGGATTATTAATTCATTGGATTTGTTTTTGATCGTGCAAGATGGGTAAACGTCACTTAAATTAGTAACGCAGTCATACTGTTAAATATCCCACTGCTGGGCTCGAATCTCCTCTCACAATTATAAGCATATTAAAAGTGTATAAGTTCTCCTCCGCATAAGTTAAGCTAGATTAGGATTAGCAGAAATATTAAGGAAAAATCATAATTGTGCTTTTCTCACGATATTTTTTACACAAATAAGAGCTAAATAATAATTTAATTTTTTTACTTAACGTAGGATATTAGGGATAGATGTAGGATTCGAATTCAGAAAACTACTCCAAAAAACATTAGAACCTAGGTTACCGGTTATGATGTGTGTAACTAAAAGTTATTTCTAGTTATTTCCACGTAGATTCGGGTCTCGATAAAGGGTTCTCTCATCTCTTGAGTACAAAGGCCAGTAAAGGCAATTCCCATGAAAATGATCCCCTAGCTTTTCATCTTACCTTTTTTGATAGCCATTCTTAAACCAGCGAAAAATTGCGTGGATGTAAAGTGAAACATTTTAGCTCGCAGCTTAGGCGATTGTCGTAAAAATGCGGTTATGCTGTGCAATTAACCGGAAAAGTGCTTTAACCTTTACTCGGGAAAGCAGTTTCCGTATCGTTACAGCGTGTTCTGATGCGTGAATGACTTTACCTGATTTCGGAAACCTAACAGGATCACTATGTAGCCTATTTAGCAATGATATTAAACTATAGATACGTTATGCCCTTACAAATCAACCAAAAAAACTGTTCCGACCGAGCTACAACACACACACGTTTATCTTTTGTTTCACTACACCAATTACTATTACATTGGTAAATTATGTAAAAGGGATGGCACTACTAAAACCATAATAGTAAAACAGACAGCTAGACGGCCTCACTCAGAGGCAACTATCAACTGTCTGAATTAAAATCGCTGTACTTGACTAGATTCGACTGACGTATTTCAGCGCCGTTTTGGCATGTCTACCTCTTTTTATACATATAATATCATTGCTATTTAATAATGAATTTGCCTGCAAAGAAAATTGTATTGGATTGTATTCCCGGCCGGGGAGGACATTTACGTAACAGATCACATTTCTTTTTTCTTTTCTTCTCTTTTGGAAAACAACGCATCAGTGATTTTTTTGGTATCGCTGATTTCAATGAGCGACGATAGCTACTTACCATCAGGTAAATTGTCAGCTCTTTCCACAGTAAACAGATAAATGTTTGTTTACTTTGCAATATCATCGACTGTTTATTTAAAGTGCCATCCCAAGCACGAATCGTTTATCAATGACACCCAAGTTTGCTTTAATTTGGTCAATCATTTTATAAGACGTATGAGAGCTTCATTGATACAAGCCGTCTGGCTATGATCGTTTCATTAACACAAGTCGCATGGCTATGATGGTTTTATTGACACTATTCACCGGGCTATCATCCTTTGATTGACACAAGCCGCTATGATCACTTCATTGACGAGAGACGAGGCTATGAATACATAATACTTGAAGAACAAGAGCTAATCAGATGGTATTTAAGAGGATACTCTAAAATCATTACAATACAAAACTCTCTAATGCACACCAAAATAAAATGTACATGTAGATGACACAACTACAATGGATAGTATACAATAGGCGATCTTATCGATTAAAAGCGATCTCTTCCAAATAACCCATTAATTTGATAATTATGTAGTTAAACGGAACACTATCAAAAACGACATAATTTTCAAAATATTCGATCTCCTTTCACAAATCAAACTAAAATAATCATAATAATATCCTTTACAGAGTTTTAAACCATCCAACCGATATGCCCCAAAATGGTTTCATTTTAATGGTTTTTTTTTTCAGAACACTTAAACAATACCTTAGTTCACATTTTCAGTTTTTGACTTTTTACACACACATTTTATTTGCGTAGTAGCACACGTCAGGCAACCACTAGATGGTATATACTCGTACCTAAGTTATTTATTTATTTATTTATTTATTTATTCTTTATTGTATGAACCTTAGAATAGGTTTGACAAAGGGCGAACTTAATGCCTATTGGCATTCTCTACCAGCCAACCCAGTGAGACGGAGAGAAATGCGAGGTAGGCGTAAATACACAAAGAAAATTTAAAAAGAAAATATGTACAGCTAACTATGAAGAGAACATTATTTAAGAACATTATTTAAGTTATGTTGCTTTTTTTAATTTTGTTACGAACTGCTGTGCTTTTCTCAGCGTACAACTTAACTAAAATTCAATAACTTAATTTGTTAGTTCTGTGATCTATGAGAGCGTATAACTTAAGGCTTTAATATGAATTATAATCGAAGTTATCGAACTATGCACACGAGGTTGGCTAACGTAAATTGTAAGAATCATGAAATATCTCTACCAATAAAATAAGCTTAAAATAATCCATTGAAAACTTGCTGAAGAGCTGGAGATTTTAAACGTTTCACAATTTAATGAAAATTCTGTAATATCGCTGTGTGAGTAAAATTTTTACTTTCTAGAAGTTTGAAGTTATGTAATTTATTTATTTACTTCTTTATGTACCATACAAAAAGTACAGAAACAAAGACGGACTTAATGCTAAAAGCATTTTCTGCCAGTCAACCTTCGGACAGTAGTAAAACAACGATGGCGGTATATTTGACAAAGGAATTACTAAAAATAAATCATTTAAGAAAGTTATAAACAACGTACAACAAAAAAAAACGTGAAATTATTCATACTATAAATTTTTAAAACTTCCGAAAGTTTTATTTTCACCAAACATAAAATGTACTCCAGTAAATACCTAATTTAATACCTTAAAAACCTTTAATAATATCAAGTAAAATTGAATTACACACCTATTACTTACTATTTAAGACTGCAGTGAAAATTAGGAATCCATTTGTAAAACAGTATTCCCACATTTGCTCCGAAAACATAAATTGTTTGAATTGCTGCTATTAACATAAGCTTTAAAATAATCTACCGAACAGTTGCGAAGAAATACTGTCGTGTGAACGGTCTTATAATGCTGCACAGATGTGTCCTATGCTTAACTCGAATAGTATTATAGAGGTAAAGTACTGTCATAAAACCAAAAAATAGGTACATACATGTGATGGTTTGTCGGATAAATGTAATCCATCCATTCATCCATCCATCCATCAGCCCTTGCAGGTCCACTGCTGGACATAGGCCTCCCCTAACTTGCGCCACTCTGACCGGTCCTGAGCCTTCTGAATCCAGCGGATACCCGCTGTCTTCTTCAGGTCAATAATCTTGTCACTCTTTATATTGAAATATTACTTATAAAATATTAATAGTATACAGATTTATTTTTATGGAAATAGCCGGCAAACGATATGACGATCCACCTGATGGTAAGTGGCTATCGTCGTCCATGGACATCAGCAACACCAAAGGCATCCCTGATGCGTTGCCGGCCAAGAAAGAGAAGAAAAAGAAAGAAATAATTTTTGGCATTAAATGACTATTTCTCTTCATTATGTGTCAACCTTATTTTTAAATTAAAAATTACGATTAAAAGACACTGTAAGATTATTTACTAAATAGGACTTGTCTAAAAAGGACTATACGCAGACACAGATGTGATATCGTAGACACCGGCTCTTCGCAGCTCACTGCCATATCCGTGTAACACTCGGTTTATTTTCTGAGCATTTGCTTAAACAATTTCCAAATACCTTCATGATTATAAAATGCTACACTAAACTCAACGCTCGCTTGTTTTCACAGTTGGCCCGTTATGTGGACTTGAAGATTAGTAAATGTTAAACTGACTTTTCTGTGAAAGCAAAGATAACTTAATGTTTGGCACGTTGATCTTCAGAACGAACGAGTTTACAGATTTAGATTTAAAGATTTTTATTGAACATAAAAATACATGTACACAATTGAATTTGTTCTTAAACAACTGCTATAGTTGGTAAACTGTGTGGCAATTGTTTACACCCATTCCAGACTTACGATTTCGAATCGATTTTCAATTTTCAAAAGTTAAATGTGTATTACAAGTTAATAATCACTTGCTTCTTCTTCACCAATCCGCACTGGAACAGCGTGTTAGGGTAAGCTCTAGGCCTCCTCAAGAGGAGAGACTCGTGCTCAGTAGTGATCTGTTAATAGGCTGAAGCCATTTCCAATCACTTGTTTCGGTGAAAGAAAACATCGTGCGGAAACCTGCACACCTAATTGTTCTCCATAATGTACTCAGTGGTCTACAAAGCCTACCAATTCGCACTTGGCCAAGGTTTCTAGTCTAAGTCCTAAGACTAATTCCTCAACTTTAATAAAGAAAATAAATATCTGTTTTTGTATTGTTTAAATATTGATTGATAAATCAATCACGAGATTATAGATTGAATTTCATTCATATTCGAGCATTTCGAGCTACGATCGAGTTAATTCGAGCGATCGTGCGATGTATTCCATGAAAATTAATCGATTTTCCAACCTTAGTTTGGCTGCAGTAAGTTCGCAGAACTTCTATGAATCTAATTTCCATGGTAATACTAAAACTCACCTTCATTTGGATGATAATACCTAGGTACAGAAGACCTCGGAGGAATGTATCTTGTAAGCCATTAATGGGTTGAAAACAAGTTTTTTTAATATTATATCCAGTGTTTTCACTTAATAAACTATTATATTTTTAACACCCTGACTAAGTTATATACGTCTGTGTGTCTGTGGCATCGTAGCTCTAACGTAGCGTCGTAGCGTAAACAAATGGACTGATTATGATGCATTATTTTTATAGTTAACGTAATCGAAATGGTTCTTAACTATGTTTAATATAAAATAATTAGAACTGTCGCGAGTTAATGAAATTTTAAATTTCAATTTTATAGTTTTCATTCCTTTATATTATTATATTCAGGTCTATATGTCAAAATTACCAACTTATTTCTGCAGGTGCACTCGATAAAAATGAAAAAAAAAGCAAGCGATTTTATATCTGTTACGTCACCAGTTAAACGCAATTGCATTGGATGCATAAAACCTTAAAAGGAGAAAAATTAAATTATACCTAGCGTTATTCTTATCTTGAAATTCCGTTTCAAATTCCGTAAAACACGGTTGAAATGAGATTCCAAGGGTACACTCGGTATTCGACAACAATAAACGCGTGTTCTGAATTTTCTTCAGAGAAGCATGCAATACAGTGTGGAGTACCTCTCAGCTACCCTCCGTCTTTTCATCTCCGCTCGGCTCAACTCAACTTCAAACTAAGCTGTTCTCAACATAGTTATAGGTTATTAAAATAAGCAAAATATTAAACCATGCCTAGCTTTTGTTTCGTATATGCAAATTTGTGAGATAATAATCTAAAACATGATAAAAAGTTGACAATCTCTACTCGGCCGCCATCTTGAAAATGTGAAATGTCAGATTTTTCCCGAGTTGTCGGGAGGGGAAGAAGAAAACCGCCATAGAAAACAAAATCCCATCTCGTCTCCTTCTGGGAGACGCAGCAAGCTCTGCAGTAGATTGAGTTGGAGCCGTTTCCACTATCGTCTTCAATTCGTCGAGGGTCGTTTTTCAAGTCAAAATTTCCAGATTTAAAACGATTCCACCAATAATGGACCGTGTTTATGCAAGCAGTGTTAGGCCCGTACACGTCGTTAATGTTTCGTGTTGTTCGCGCAGTGGTATTTAAACATAGGAACTCACATGCGAAAATTGTACGAATCTTCTGTTTATCCTTGGCGCCAAAAACTACCACAATTTCACAACAATAAAACACTATCTAAAAACAAATGACTGAATTTGAAATTAAAATTTGAATTTCGAATTGCGCGCCAATCTACAAATGATTAAATCTGAAATCTGATTATAAAATCTCCAATTTCATTGATAAGGCTTAATAAAACATCATAATCATAAACCTGTTCCGATGATGAAAGGAAATTAAATTTGTTCAAAGTTAGTTTTTACATTCATCTAAATTCTAATGTCAAAGTAGGCCACCTCAATAAATCGTTACCGTGAGTGGTCGCGGGAGAAAATGATCTCAAGTTCACCCTTCCAAAGCAATGGTTTGGCTTCAAAACTATTTAGTTTTTATCAAAAACTGAGTGAGTAATGCCTTTGGCTTTCACAGTATATAATAGTTACAATAAACACTAGGTTGTCTGCTCATTAGCCGGCTATTAACATAAAAAAATACCAGCGTTACTGGAATAATTAATATTTCTGCTTGTGTATTATACTATGATCATGTATGTATTTATATTAAAACTAGGATTATACAAATATAACAAGCTGACCTGGCGAACATACAGCCTAACAACTTTCTCCTCTCCGTCTCCATCTCCCGCTCCCTGACAGTTAAAAAATAAAAAAATATGTTGCTACAGTTACATTAGAGATTTAAATATTATCGTCGTTTAATCCAAAATTTTCAAATTTTCCACACACATTTTTAAATTTTTTCTTTAATAAGAACCTTCTAGTGATTGGATGGATTGTGTTACAGATGATATGAAAGATAAGAGAGTTAGTGTAAAGATGACGGCTGATATGGAAGTGTGGAAGAGGAAAACATATTGCGCCGACCCCAAATAAAATTGGGAAATGGGCAGGATGATGATGATGATGATGAAGAACCTTCTAGTGATATTGTTTTTGTTATTGACAAATACAATAAAAAATAAGTAGCGAAATCTGACCAGCCGTTTACGTGTGATGCCATAACCAATGGAAATTATAGAGATTCATTTTATACTTATATACAGAATAAACAAAATAAATAAATAGATGGCTGTTATTTGCTCCACTGCGCTGGTCCGAAGCGAATTCCTTATCAGCGTCAGAATTTACGTGCGGTATTTAAAATGTGCATCCAATTTTGGATTACCTACACTTGTACAGACGCTTATCTCATTGTTTCATTAAGATAACTAGATTTTCAAAGAATTAAAATAACAAGTTTTTTCGTTTGAATTCTTCAACCGTGGGAATATAATTTTAATATATGTACCCACCTTTTATATTTTTCGGAATGAATTTACAAAAATCCTTTCATAGTGATCCTTTCCCACACAATAATATTTTATGTTATTAATATTATTAGTAACCTCTGTGCAAAGTTCCATGCTTCTATCATATCTATAAAGGGCAATTAGACTTGGACTTTGCTCGAACAACAGTCGAATGTACTAGATAATACTGTGTTAATAAGTAAAATTTTAACGTCATAATTATAAAACAGCTAACGTTAAGGTTTGATTTTTTTTTTCTTCGGATAATTTTGTGTCTGAGCAAAGACAAGGCGCGGTTTATAGATCACATCCTAAGACCACCGGTTTAGGTTTTCGTTATCTGTCAGTGTGCTTGTGCGAGTTTTACGTGACATAACGGGCTCGCTACGTAAATGCGAGTCGGCTATGCTATTGGCTACCGATTTGGCGGCAGTGAAAAGAATTTATAAGAAATGCATCGGTAGCCAATAGCATAGCTGACTCGCATTTACGTTAGCGAGGCCGTTATGTCATGTAAAACTCGCACTAAGGCCACTAACTAAGCGCACTAAGCTCGCTTTCGTTATCTGTCACTTCTGTCAGGTGTCGAAGCGACAATGTATCGGTGTAGTCTATGGTGTGTTAATGATGTCAATATTATCCATAGGCGACGATGATCACTGACTACTGACTATATCACACGCCAGCTCAATTTTCGGCAATTTTAATGTAAAAAATACAGTGAAGCTACGGTAGTCCGGACCCTGTCTTATCCGGCGCCCCCTGTATTCCGATATGCCTATCGCTGTTGATTATACGTAAAAATCAATTCAAAAAAGTTCAAATAGATTTTTGATTCAAAATTTGACGAATTATACAGAACTTTTATTCGAAAAATTCTGGACTATAGAGGGAGAGGTTATATTTACGCAATCATAGTAGGCAGTATCTATAATCCGAAAAATTCGATATTCTGATATTGCCCTGCAGAAACGTTTGTCGGATTACCGCAGGTCTACTGTACAAATGAAAACAGACATAAACTCACATAAAAATTTTATGGTCTTTAACAAAGCCTGCCTTTATTATTATAAAATTATATAAAATTATAGAACTCTCAGTTTTATTTTAAGAGACACAATAATTATACATTTTAATGAAAGCTTAGTGTTGAAATTTGTTTAATTTTCATTCAACGTATATTTATTCGTTTCTAAGTGTCCATTTTCTCCTAGAAATTCCCGTTACCCTATACAAGTCTTGTAGGTGCATCATGAAGTAAATTAACTGAAATAAGGTCACGAAATCAGGAAAGTCTTCTATTGTTCCTGGTTTCGTTGATTCTATCGCGTTCCGGACTCGAACTAAAGCCCATAAATTCTGGGCATCTGGAATTAAAAAAGTATACAATGAGACAAAACTCCAAACTCCGAGGACTTGAATTGTACGTCATTGAATTTTATCCTTCTTTCTCCTCTCTTTTTGGGTGGAGATGCTTCTATAATGCCTATGGTGCTACTGATAGCCATATCTAGTTGAATAAAGAAGTTTACAGTTTAAAAATTAAAGTCACTGTAATAAAGTGTCAATGTAAAGAAAAAAAATTGGGTCTGTACTGTAAACCGTTAAGGAGTTTACTCACTTGGAGCCAAATATGTGTGTAGTGTCATGCCATATTTATCACAAAAATGCATTTTCATTAGAACTAAAGCAACAATATGTCAAACAAATCCTTATGATAGAAGCAAATAGATCTAATGAAGCTTGCAAGATTTGACCCACACAAACACAGTAAGCTAAATAAATAATAAAATAAAACCTTTTAATAATAATTCATGACAAAAATAACCGACTTTAAAATTAGGAATAACTCAAAAACTGCTCGTCAGACCTAGCTCAAATTTAAGTGGGCCCACATACCAAGTAGCAGCTTTCCATTAAAAAAAGAATCATTAAAATCGGTTCACCCAATCGAAAGTTCGGAGGTAACAAACGTAAAAAATACAGTCGAATTGAATACTTCTTCCTTTTTTGAAGTCGGTTAAAAATCGATCAGTAACTTCGGGTGTGATCATTGATAAGGATGATGATTTTTATGTCACGTGATCTGTCTTCAGATACGTCTTCAAAGCTTGCCATCCAGTTATATATAAAGTCCATGGTTACGATAGACACAAAATAAGGCTGTGAGTGCATGGCATACATACTTGTAAATCTCCGTAGTAATGTGATTAACATCGGGACTCTTGCACCGCGTGGTCCATAGAGACCAGTACTTAAAGCCTTCTTTGTTGAAGATCTTCACTGCGCATGCTGTGTCATCACGGATGTCATCATCGAGAAGTACTGTTGATAATAAAACATTTTCAATTCTATTTGACACGATTTTCTGGTAATTAGTTTTACAGTTCCACATAGTTACATTAATAGATGTTATGGTGGCCATACACGATCAAGTATACTTGTCAAGTTTGCAGCTAACTTGATGCGGCATCCAGTAAACTTGACGGTGTATGGCCACGGTATAGCATCTGGCCATATAGCTATCTCATGCACACTGGATTACTATTTTTGTTGTATATTATGTCATTGCCTTCCTGTACGGGATGATGTAGTCGCTCAGCGACAAATTTCCTTTCAAATAAATAAATAAATAATCTATTCGCCTTTAAAAACGTCTTAAATACCAAAATATGTCAATGAAAGATATAGGTTTAAATGAGCCTGTACTCTTATTCTTAACTTAACGTGAACTTAGTTAATCTAGGCGAAAATAAATGTTTGTGCTTGGACAAGAGTTGATTTATCCGGATAAAACTCAAACTGCTGATTTGAATAACCAATGTTATTTTGAAGTTACCCGCTGTTTTTGTTTATTTTTAAAAGGATCGAATTAACAACATCGAGGCAAAGTTTATTTTCATGAAACACAATTTATTGGAAATTAATTGTATATTAGCAAACATGGAGAAGGTATATATAGGTTCGCTTAATCACTTAAAACTTTAAAATCGTTTAGCTTTAATGTCAAGAAATACAACTATGTTTGTTTTATTTAAATCAGGTGACGTAGTAGTTTTGAAATTACAATTACTCTGACCTGCCGATCAAGGTAAGGGACAGGGGGTTCCCCGGCTGCCCTGTGAGCTTATTGTATTATAATTATTGGGAATTTTTATTTATTTATTTACTTAGGTCTGCCAGTGGTTACAACACTCAACATACAAATCAATTTTATAACTATTTTTAATTATGAATGACTGTAAAAGCTCTCTAACCTGTGTTAAACAAACCACAAATCATTAAACACTTACATTCACATGCTATATTACAATCGCCTCCGGGTTTGCCCACCTTACACCATCTGCTCGGGATCTGGAATCAAAAGGTGATCATGGTATGTACAGTAGATTTAAAATTGATTATGACTTATAGCGCAGCGGTGGTGCTGCATTTTAATGAAAGTAATAATGACTGATAAGTACGCGATAAAAGCATTAGTAAGTATATAATTGTATTGTAATCAGTTTAATTGATACCTAACTAGCTTTTACCTACGGCTTCGTTCCCGTAAAATTTTTCGAGATAAATTGCTTTTCTTTCTCATAATTTTAAAGTTTCTGTACTACTTTTACCAAATTACATGATCATTATTTATGCGGAAATCAAAAGCTTTTATCAATAAATCATTCAACATAGTATTTTACGGAGTAAGTTATCATTTTGGAATAAAAAGAAAGCGTTGGAACTGCTTCTTAATAATTGTGAACTTAGCAATACCTAAAGACTTCTTATACATTCTTGTGTGCACTCAGTTTGCCACTCAAATACCAATTTTCCTTTTGTGGGGCTACTGGAAGAGATTTCGTTTCGAAATAAGTAGATAGCTCCCATGTACGAATGTCTCTAAATTTAAGTTTTTCTATTTAAAATTGTATGGTGTGCATAAATCATTAAATAAATAAATAAATAAATAAGACTTGAGTCACAGCTTGGGTCAAGCAGGATAATGGCCAACGGAAACGTCAGATATAAATTCCATGCCTTCGAAATGGCTTAAGGATTTCTATCTATCGTTAATCAGAACTGACGGCCTTATATCCTTCTGAAGTTCACTGATATTATATTGAACTAAGATTTGGTAAATAAGAAAAATATCAATTTAAAGAACCGCATTACAGTATGTTACTAAGGTGTACTGCGACATTTTAAAAATTACATAGGTTTATCAGACTTTCGCAACAAACAATAAATACACAACCACTTAAAGGCAAACATCGCATACTTGAAATAACAAATCTTAAATAATATTAGGTTACACGTACAAAATTTTGTTATACAAATGGGTACATGTATTTTTGATCTTGCACGTAATTAAAAACATTTCACTTACGTCACACGATGACGTCACGATAACTTGAAAAAATGAATATCAATTTTTCTTATTAAAATATACGGACAAATTTATCAATCAATAAATCAATCAATACTTTATTTGCAGGATAAGGTTACATGCATACAATGTTACATACCTAGTTTTTTATGATGTTTCTTTCTTAGACCTCATATCCTAGCCTATTTAAGCGTGCAAAAATTTATGGTCCAAAAATCCAAAATTAACCTTAAAGTTAGCCGTTTTATATGATTTTTTTATTCGTATTGAAACATGTCAGTCCTCCATTGCATTTTAATTTTGTCTCAACCAAGTCAAAGTCTAAGTTTGCTATACAGATCTCACACATAAGGTCGGACGCAAACCGGCGGGCTATATAAACGCTTGATAGGTACTTATACATTACGAGTAACCGCCCTCGCTTTGCTTCGGTTTTCTTTATATTTTACACCTTGGGTGACATTATTGGAGTTTTACTAAGGATTCCTCATTTTTTGATACTATAATATAGCCTATGTCACCCGGCGATAGCGTAGCTTCCCAACAGTGAAATAAATTTTCAAATCGGTTCAGTAGTTTCGGAGCCTATTCAATGCAAACAAACAATCAAATCTTTCCTCTTTATAATATTAGTATAGATAACTGACATGCAATATATTTTCACAGATATCTCCATATTAGTACCTACCTACCTGATACAGTCCGTAAAACTTCCGACCTCCTGATTTCTCTGTGAATGCACTGGTGTCCCTGTTACTCACTTTCTCTATTAAGCACACCCCTGAAATCATTTCAAAATTTGAAGTAAATTTTACTTGCAGAAAACTCAAAATCACAAGAGAAAAAGACATAATATTTATGTATAAAAATTACGAATATTAAGTAGGAAGAAAAACGTAAGATACACACAACAAAGATATATATCTAGACATATGTCAAGAATCTCTTCAGACATTGCTTAGGTGCGTGATTAGGTGTCTCAGTGAAGTGTTTCTTTATCATCCCACTTTGTATTATATATATTTATATTATTATAATTATTTTTCTCTTCATTATTTTCACAATACCGCCTTTGATGTTTCTCATACTTCCCGAAGGTTAACTGGTAGAGAATGCTTTTAGCATTAAGTCCGCTTTTGTACCTCTTACATTGTTTTAGGTTCAAAAGTTTAAATAAATAAATATGTAATTGACCCTTTCCTACGGACATCGAAATGAGAATTCTGCCCCCATATGGTGAAAGGCCGTAACTACGAAAAAGCAGTTTTGAGATAATTGCACTTTTGTCTGAAGCAAAGTTTTAAGCACTATCTACAGGCTTTTTTTATGATTTTAATCTTTGATAATTCGTATAATAATTCCTTTTTTCTATTACATTTGGTTTTAATTATAAACTGAAACACAGTTTTTTTTTAAATTCAATTTTCCCTTTCATTTTAGAAAAAATATAAGGAAAATTA
The DNA here is from genome assembly GCA_963932265.1 of Thymelicus lineola. Taxonomy (NCBI): domain Eukaryota; kingdom Metazoa; phylum Arthropoda; class Insecta; order Lepidoptera; family Hesperiidae; genus Thymelicus; species Thymelicus lineola. The sequence goes on from OZ010704.1 coordinate 3,859,775, forward strand.
TACAACCCTAAACAGAAAAGCCTCAACTAGATAGTTAGGTCTTTTCTTGTTATGATTTCAGTTAACGTCTTTTCTCGCTAGAATCGAAGATTTTATACTGTTATTCCTTTTAAATAGAAAAGCCTTAATTAAAACATTACGCCTTTTATCATTAGTATCTTCATAAGATTTGGTGACATAAAACTTATTTATTATTATCAGTCTTTGACAAAATGTCTTTTTTTATATCCTCAAGGACTGACGAAAAAGCAGACAGGCCACCTGATGGTTAGTGGTCATTGGTTGATTAGAAGTAAAACTACTCGTTTACTCAATAGGTACTTTTAATGAATTTAAATGATAATTATGTTACAATTTCTTATAATAATTATGTGCCGCTGGTGCACTAGGCCGCGATCCATGAGTGCACGCATTAAGGGTGACCAATAACTCAAAATATGTAAGTTATTTGAAAATTAACAGTAAAGTTCGGCGAGAATACAATGATTAAAAGCCCTAACGTCTATTAGGGCTTTTGATTGTAGGATATCGAATCATTGCTGGTGAAACATGCTAATTTGAAAAGGCCTAAAAATGAAATTACGGCTTTTCAAACATGAGAATTGCTTTTACTAATAAGAAAGGGCTTAAAAAACGAATTTATGGCTATTCATCCTAGATAACAACGTTTCTGGGACTAAGTTACGCCTTTTTATCTACTTGTAACTCGGGCTACGATTGAGTTAGAGCTATATCACCTACACAGAAAGGTTGGAAATTTCTTGGTGATTCCGAATCTATATTTAACTCATTTTTGTCAAAAATTGAGTTACGGCCTTTCACCGTATGACGGCAGAATTGTACTCTTACGAAATCAATACTGCCCCCATATGGTGAAAGGCCGTAACTATGAAAAAGCAGTTTTGAGATAATTGCACTTTTGTCTGAAGCAAAGTTTTAAGCACTATCTACAGGCTTTTTTTATGATTTTAATCTTTGATAATTCGTATAATAATTCCTTTTTTCTATTACATTTGGTTTTAATTATAAACTGAAACACAGTTCTTTTTTAAATTCAATTTTCCCTTTCATTTTAGAAAAAATATAAGGAAAATTATACAACCCTAAACAGAAAAGCCTCAACTAGATAGTTAGGTCTTTTCTTGTTACGATTTCAGTTAACGTCTTTTCTCGCTAGAATCGAAGATTTTATACTGTTATTCCTTTTAAATAGAAAAGCCTTAATTAAAACATTACGCCTTTTATCATTAGTATCTTCATAAGATTTGGTGACATAAAACTTATTTATTATTATCAGTCTTTGACAAAATGTCTTTTTTTATATCCTGAAGGACTGACGAAAAAGCAGACAGGCCACCTGATGGTAAGTGGTCATTGGTTGATTAGAAGTAAAACTACTCATTTACTCAATAGGTACTTGTAATGAATTTAAATGATATGTTACAATTTCTTATAATAATTATGTGCCGCTGGTGCACTAGGCCGCGATCCATGAGTGCACGCATCTTAATGGCATCGGTAGCCCGTCTGTTGCTGGTCAGTGGTCGTGCCGCGACCAATAACTAAAATTAACAGTAAAGTTCGGCGAGAATACAATAATTAAAAGCCCTAACGTCTATTAGGGTTTTTGATTGTAGGATATCGAATCATTGCTGGTGAATTATGCTAATTTGAAAAGGCCTAAAAATGAAATTACGGCTTTTCAAACATGAGAATTGCTTTTACTAATAAGAAAGGGCTTAAAAAACGAATTTATGGCTATTCATCCTAGATAACAACGTTTCTGGGACTAAGTTACGCCTTTTTATCTACTTGTAACTCGGGCTACGATTGAGTTAGAGCTATATCACCTACACAGAAAGGTTGGAAATTTCTTGGTGATTCCGAATCTATATTTAACTCATTTTTGTCAAAAATTGAGTTACGGCCTTTCACCGTATGACAGCAGAATATAACTATAAATTTAAAAATAAAACCTTCAGTTTTATTTACACTAAACATACGAGTGGCTAAGAACCATGTCAATCACATAAGCTTTCAAACAACGAAAAACCGCATCATAATCAATCCGTCCGTTTAGGAGCTACTATGCCACAGCCAGACACACAAACACACACACACACATACACTGATACACAGATACATTGTCACGTAAACTTATAACTCCTAAGGGTGGTTTTGGGTAGGGAGTCAACAACAAATTACCATATTTTCGAACCTGTTTTCAAATACCAAACTATAGGTAAAATAAACAAAAAACACATATCATTAACACGATAGAACTAGCAATATGAAAAACGCTACACTTGTACCCACTCAATCGAAGGTGGTATTCGGGTCACGCTCGCAAAAACTTGGGATCGCCCAATCAACAGATTTTGTTCCCACAATGCCGCGCAAGAGGAAAATTGCTATTGTTGGTTTTTTCTGCGTTACAACCACCGCACATTGGTTATTTTTTGTCGTAAGGCGAACTGTATTTTAATGTATTCTAACGGTCGTTCTTAATAATATGTTGAGACGTATTCTTTGGATAATTTAGTAGATATATTATGTAGTAATATATAATTTAATAAAACACAAAAATGTTTCTAAATATGGCCGTTATAGATATTGAACCATCCATCCGTGGACCTCCAAACCGGTTTTATTTGAAAAAAAATATTATGAAGATGGTTTAAACCACAAAAATTATGCATTACTCATATTGTTTTATTTTTGAGAGTAGCACACGACGTGTATGCGCTAGTTAGCACTATAATATTGTGAAATTTTGACAGTTTGATAGTTTGAGACTTGTCAAACTATCCAAGGAAATCATCCACCACTAAACTTAATGAAAATCTGATAAGTCTAAAACTCGAAAGAGTTTAAGAGATTATTGGCAACAGAGTTCTCAAATCCTGAATATTATTATTGAAGTTTGGTCGAGAAGGTTTACTTACAATTACAAAATATCATTATAGGCATTAAAATTTACATTTAGGCCTTTACTTTACCAGTGAGCCAGAATAACGATCATGATATGATGATCATGATCATTCTCAGCCATATGTTTTTGTAACAGAAAATAAATTCTTTGAACGTATCACTCGAAACAGAATACCAAAATGATATGATACCAAAACCTACAAAAGAATAAAATTGCTCCTTACATCGATCTAATCTACCGTGTGCTGTTATCCTTACCGCATATGAATGATCCACACTTTGAAGCGGCAAAAACAATGTTCTGGCGCATACGGAATAAAACATATCACAAATTTCAGCAATATCGGCAGCTAGTTTTTTTGATATCCTTTTTCTCCTTTTCTTTTTGTGTATTTTCCCTCAGAGACACAAAATATAACTTGTGTATAATATATTATCTGAATAAGATCGCTATGATAATGATCTTCCTCGTCTGGTCTCTTTCTCGAATGACACTTTGTTTCAACCCATTGATGATCAGTAGATCTGTAGTAGTAACTGAGCAATGATATTTAAAAACTATACATAGATATGTCATACCCTTACAAATCAACCAAAAAATCTGTTCCGAAAAAAGCTGTAACACACATACGTTTATCTTTTGTTTCACTACACCAATCACACTACAATAATACACGAAGGCATTTTAACGGTGTATGTCAAATCTCAAGCACTTCTGACAATAACAAAACTGCCTATCGGCTTGTATTGACAGAGCGACTACGAGCAGACTTGGTCAATTGACTGCTCTTACGATCTTCATCTTCGGCGCGCTAGTGACATATCTACCTCTTTTTTTATTTATAATATCATTGCTACTGAGCAGAAGTATCTCCTCTTGAGTAGGCCTTGAGTCTCCGACATAGCTTAAGAACTGTTATTTTAAATAACTGGGATCGACTGCTTTACGGGCCCTCCAAAGCACGGATAACCTCAAGAAATTTTCAAGAAACATAAGAACCTCTATCAATTTCGAATCCAAGCCGACCTTTACCATTCATGGTTTCATTTGTCATTTCATTTGTTGTGAAATCACACACAAACACACACACACACACACACACACACACACACACACACACACACACACACACACACATATACATACACTTGCGTCTATTATAAGAATGATGTATTAAAGAAGAGCGGGCCACTTGCAACAAACATATCATTTTATAATTATGTAATAAGTGGTCTCAACCACTGTTCGAACATTGTTAAGTAATGGTAATAGACAAATAAAGATTTTTGTATTTTGTATTAGCATTTGTGTCATTATTATGTCTTACTTATTTAACCAGTTTTAAAGCGCGCCGTAACTTATGAGAAAGCCAGGAAAGCAGCTATGCTAAGGTAAAGCCTTCCACTGTGAGATGTGTGCAGAATAACAAAACTTTTCATGTGGGCGACAGATCTTTAAGCCACCAGCCTATCACTGTGTTTACCTCAGGGTCTGTAGACTAATATTAAATAATTAATTTAAAACATAAATAATATTTTTTAGTCTCCATTTTATTAAAAGGAGAATGCCCATTTAGTATGGAGAAATGTACTGACTTTAACATTTTTGTGTCTTGATAAAAATACCTTTATTTGATTATGTTATCTTAATAAATTATACATACTAACTTTTGTCAATGATAATATTAGGAAATAAGAGATTTTAAACAAAACTAATTTGTATTTAGGTTATAGTAAACTCACAGTAATATGGACTCTATGCGGGCGTATTAAAGTCAATTGCGTATGTAATGTCGATCTTTTAAGTTTCAAATTCATTTGAAAGTCCCCAAACACCATGAAGTTTGTAATGTATTATAATCACAGAACACTATTACTCCTGGCTGATTATAATAATTTTCTATAAAAAAATAATAATTCATTTGACAATCCCCTTACGTCATCTAGTTTGTTGTCATGGATATATTATACTCTACTGTTGTATCATAATTATAATCGAATCAATGCTACCTATTGGCCCGAAGGATCTTAAAAGATTCCTGATTGGCCCTTATCCAAACATAAATGGCCTAATGGTTTTCTTTTGTAAAACGGAAGTAAAGTTACTTATTAATTTCAGAAAATTATTCCCAATAAGGATTTTTTAGGAAATAGGGTAAAATACTTGAAATATTTTAATTAAATTTTTTGTCCAAAAATCATTGTGACACAATTATTTTTTTAAGAGTACTGGCTATGGGCATTCTCCTTTTACTCATATTCAATTTTCTATCGTCATGATATTTTCTGAAGGTACTAAAAACAACAACGGTAATAAAAAATGTTACAATTAAAATTTTAAAATTAAGTAGTTATTTAAATTATATATATTGCAAAACAATAAATCGGGACTGCGATATTTTTTTTGAACAGGACAGTATTTTTATTAAAAACATTTTTAATCTCGCAGAAAATGGTATTTTTATAGTCTATAGAACGGAATGCAAGTTCTATTGCATTTAAAAATTCATCACGGTCATTTAGATAGCATATGTAAGTAGATTTCACAAAACCACTGTACAAAACAATAGAGAAACAATAGCGACAACGGAAAAACAATATCACGAAAACTGGGATTCGTGAAAGTTTATTCATTCGAGTAAACACGGAAATAATGAACATTTTCTGTGCACATCTGCATTATATTTCAGGAAATAAGTTCTGTTTTAATTATAGTTAACTTCGAGTATAACATAAGCTTAGTTATTTGAAAGTTTGTGAGAGCGTCGTTCGAATCTCGCACGTATCTAATTTTAAAGTTCCGCGCATTTTAAATTAGTTAATAATCCATCCACCCAAATAATCCATTAAATATTTTTGAGTTTTGCAGGCCCAAACATATGATTATTATTACGGATCATCCATTACAATTACTATTATCAGTAGTATTTCAGTAAGTACATATGAAAAATATTCCACCACACCGAATGTATTAAAAATAAATAATAAATGAGCACAGAACACATAAATAATTAATTTTATTACAGTCCAAACTCTGCAAGACAACCTTTTAGGTGAAGGACATTATACCTACTTATACCCCACAGATATATGTTATATATGTGCTATACCCACTAAAGTACACTCAGAAGGTAGAAATGGCACATAGGTACATTTATATTTAAGTATCACAATATAATACATGATATAAAACTTACTTTATGATTTACACTTATTCTGCTGCGACACGGATAATTAATTTCTGTCTTTCTTGGCCGGCAACGCATCAGTGATGCCTTTGGTGTCACTGAAGTCCATGGCCGACGATAGCCACTTACCATCAGATGAATCGTCAGCTTGTTTGCCGGCTATTTCCATAAAACAAAATTGACGATTCATGTTATGTACGCAAATTTTTTTATCCAATTGTATGGCGTGATCACCAGAGCGTTAATAGAGCGAAACAACATAATATTAATAATACTTTGTCTCCCTTTATTTATACTAATAAAGCGAGTTAAGCGATACAAATCACTATTCAAATCATTTAATATTCACAAACACAACACAATATTTAAATCATGAATATAAATAACTCACAAGAACCAAGAAACAAATCGTTTGGCACCCCAACTCTTTTCAACTCCCGAACCAACTTGCACCTCGTTTCAAACCTTCTGCCATTACACATACATGCACAGATATAAACACTAATACATGTAATTAAAACGTAATTACACTGCATTTTGTTTCGAGCGAATTGCGCGCGATGTTAGCCAGTTGTAATGTCATTATAAACAAAGTATAGTTTTTAATGTATTACGAGTATATAGTGTAAATAGGGCGCTGTCACGTTTAACCGGAAAGACAATTATAATAGAGGATCTGATAATCGTCCAGCGGGCCTATTATGAACTTTTATAAAACCATTCATGTTCCAGGCAGTTCATTACTCGGGCTTTAAACGACGTATGATTGGCTAAAAAGTGTCACGTGACACGAATTTGACGTTTATACTCAATGCCTCTTTTACTTATAATATCATTATTTACACTGGAACTTGGCTGGAATAATAGACCTGGTTCATAATAGACCGCCATATTAAATATAAAAATAAACTTGATATGAAAATAATACTTCATTACTTTCGATTCTGTTCTGAGGGCAAAAAAAAACTTTTTTTTATTTTTTCTCTCATCTCTAATGATGGACCATCCATGATGATGCGTTAACAACCAAGAAAGAAGTAAGAAACAAGTATGATTAACATTATTATTTCTCCTTTGGAACAATTCGCCAGCAAAAAGTAAATCGAATATACCTCTGGATCTCGTAGCCACACAAATAAAATAAAATTATGCCATTACAATAAAACGCATGCCAACAAAGTAAATTACACCTTAACAAAATAACAAGTTATTGATTCAAATTGAATTCGACGATACACAACGATGTGTGAGTGCCTTTATTATTCTAGTTGAAATGTCAATGTCAGTTGATTGTAGATACTCTGTGGTAAAGTGACGTCACCCGTACGTCGCGAGTTTATTTTCGTCGGCGTTAATAATATATGTGAGAACTTTTGATATTAAACTCATTCAACCAGTGATTAGTGTTAAAATGACATTGAATTATAAATTAGTAATATTTTACTCCACCAATCCGCACTGGAGCAGCGTGATGGATATGATCTAGGCCTCCTCAAGAGGAGAGACCCGTGCCCAGTAGTGGGCCATTAATAGGTTGAAGCCATTGAAGTACCTATAATGACATAGAACAGGCATCTCTAACAAAATGTGTGTCCCGCCCGGCCCGGGAGGTTCAAATTTCAAAATTGAGCCCCCGTTATCCTTTCAAAATCGAACGAATCCATTGAAGATTGAAGCCACGTGGCGCCAATGCATTGGGACATAGGTACATGGTGTTCGGGGTGTCTGTTCTATACGCTAATAATAGTACTTCAATGGTTGAAACCAATGTTTTATGATATAAATAGATCTATAATGTATTCCAGTAATACTTTTAATGCTTTATAATAGACCTTACAACTACACGTGGCCACGCTTGTATGGATTTCCGTAACGGAATTTAATTCCGTTATGCAAATAAATCAACTTAAACGAAAGAATATAATATTATCATTTTAAATCTTTTTTGTAACTGGTAATAGTTCTAGCAATGCTGTATTCAGCTTTATATCGATGAATCAACGAGAAAAGGTCTTCTTCTTTATAATATTAATACTTAGTAGTAATGTATTTAGGTTTTAAGTAGTTGTTATCAACCAACTTTCTAAAATAAATTTAAATTTAAAATAAATTGATATTTAATGAAGAAATAAATAAAGAAAATAAAAATAAATATTTATAACGTATCTGTAACGTCTGTCTGTAAGGTCTGTAACGTTAGTGTGTCCATGCAATACTTAGTTTATAAACACTTATTAAATAGCCGATAATGTTTTTAAGAATTACATCAACAACGGGAGATTCCACTCCGGATGCCGATTATTAAACAGGTAATTTTCCAATTAAAATCCTTTTGTTTGGTCTTCAAGTTTTTATTCTTGAATACATTGAATTGAATATTATATATTTTAAATATATCCTATTATAATTTAAACTAACTTGATAAAAGGTTTCTATGTTGGTTGCGGAAATCCATTACAGTAGTTTTTCTTAAAGTAATTTTAGCTTTTTGATTGAACAAACTTTGACTATAGCTTCAATGCTTTATGGGAAACGATAAAGGGTTCCGGTTGCTTTCGACAGATAAATAAACAATGGATAAAATTCCGTAACAGATATTAAACACGTCAAAGGGTTTGAGGGGTCATAAAATCTTTCTACACTTGGGTTGGTCGCTAACCCCTTCCTAATGAGGAGATACCCGTACTCAACAGCGGGCTTGTAACGGGTTGAATAAAATAACTATAATTTTAAAATCTTCCGCTACTTTTTTTACACCAAAAATGCTAAAGAACTTGAAACGCCTGAACAGATCTTTCGATCACGTCAGTTTTCAAACAAAAAAACCGCATCATAATTATGAGGTCCATCTATTTAGGACAAAGGTTCTCAGACTTTTTTCTCACAGACCATTTTCAAAATTTAGCTAATTCCGGTGGACACCTTGCAGCTACATTTCTAGCATATTCCCAAAACTATTAGATATACTTAACTATGGAAAGCGTTGCGGCTGAGTTTATAGAGACTAATAGTTTAAAAAAAAAGTGAAAATTGATTGGTTAATTAATTTTTTTTTTTGTCACGCCAACGTAACCCCCATAGAGTCTCCCATGGACCCCTGGTATTCCATCTGGAACACTTTGGGAACTAAGAGTTTAGGAGCTACTCACACACACATATGCACATATACGTCAAACTTATACCACCCTTCTTGCATCGGGGGTTAACAACAATCATATCTTTAAGTGAAGAAAAGCCCATTACCTCTCTGATCAATTTCTCTAATCAGTTTCTCTCCTTTCTCCCCTCTCTCTTCTTCTTATTCTTGTCAACCATATTTGTGATATTATTATTTTAAATATTTGTAATTTCTTTCATATTATTCGTGCACCTTACCTCATTTAATCTTACTCTAATCAGCTCTCCATATCTTAAGGTTGTCTGGAAGAGATCGCTGTGCAGCGATAAGACCGCCTTTTGTACCTCATGTGTCTACTTCACTTGTTTACTTCTAGATTGTTGTTGTGTCACTTTATTGGTGTACAATAAAGAGTTAAATAAATAAGTATTTATGTACAAGTGTTTATGTACTTACAGCTTCCGAGAAAAGAATTTGAGAAGAGTTTCAAATCATCCAACTCCTTAGCTAACTTGCATCTTGTTAGCACTCGATTCTCACAGAAACGGACACTTAAAAATAACATGAAACATAAGAACTTCATTATGATATTACGTAAAACTTAACCTCTTCTAATTAACCCTAGTAGAAAATGTAATAAAGATAAGAAATCTTATGCATCCGGTCTCTAACCCTTTATTAGAACGACTGGTATAAATATCTCCAGTGTTATATTTTAAGAGCTGTTTGAGTATAAAAGTTAAATAATGCGGGAATTCGCTTCTATTTTTGATCGGGAATCTATTGATGATGCCTTTGGAGTTTGGTAGCTTGTTACATTATTAGCTATTTAAATATATTTATAGTATTTTAATCACTAAACCCTGAAACTTAGTAAATTAGGTGTCTTTTAACAGAAGAACAACAATTTTTTACTACAACTTTAGGGCTATTGTTCAAAATAAGTACAAATTAGGTTTTTCTGTTATCTAAATGTAGTAGTCCGTTGCATAGTTACTAAAATCCTTACCCTAAACTATTGAATTAGGTAAATAGAAGATACCTTACCCTAAACTATTGAATTAGGTAAATAGAAGTGAGTTCTAGAAGAGGTCTTGAAGAGTATTTATAGGTATTGCGATTAAAGTAAAATCATTATAATTCAATACTATCCATACAATCTTTTACCTTCCCTAAAACTCTATTTTGGAACGGTTTTAGAATACCTGACTACAAAGATTATTCCTAACGTAAATAAGTAGTCGGAGGAATTATATTTGTACCTCGTTTGTCGGCTATTTTCATAACAAAACCGTAATCTTATTTTGCTAATCGTTTTAAACCATTTACGTTTAAAGTTAAGATTTCAATATTTTTTTAGTGTCTGATCACTTAATTTTAAAGCCTATTCACACGTACGACAGCGACGCGACATACCTAATGTGTGTAATGATGATTTTATCGTACGTTATATCATATTCATATTTATTCATTTATAATAACTTTTTCTAGAACAATCTTATTATAATCATCTACAACACTATTATTAAGTAATGTGTAAACTTGACAAGTATACTTGATCCTGTACGGCCAGATTTAAACATGGTTGTTGCCAAAGATGAACTAAATTTGTTGCAAATGTGAATAGACATTAAGCGGTCCTCTAACTTGCCTTTGAATTAAAACTAAAAATAATAATATCAAGTTGTAAGTAATAAGTACAAGAATATTATGATTAATAGTTAATTACTTCGTTGTATATTTCCTAGGATATTAAATTATCGTTATCTGTAATCACCAACATTATTCTTGTGTATAATCTTCTACCTATACCTACATATAAAACTATATGATTCATGTTTGTGTCTATGGAAAATATTTAGAGATAAAGCATGATCTTATGATTTGAGGGTTTTCAGATTTTTATTTTTTTGTCGGCTTAAATGGCTTAACCGGTAAACCACTTCCAAATATGTGGTTTTGTCTGATAAATTTTAATATGATTGAGGTATTGTAGTAAGCTTCAATTATGTTTAATTTAAATCGACTTAAAAATATTCAATACAAAGAATCTCATGTAAACTGTATACTCATATATACTGGATACTATTGCATACATTTCCAAAGCAAGAGAGGGGGATATCAGATTAATATAATAAATGTTCAATAGGGTGGTAAATAGGTATAATAGGATTTGTGATGATTGCTTTGGATTCAAGGATTACAAGAGCGGATTAAACCATGCCTTCGCTTGTTAGGGAATTTAATATCAATAGAGCAAACTTCTAGTGTTTTCCTTAGCACAAGTTAGTTGTTTAATATATGGAAAGTTAGTATTTTCCAGTTATTAACCGACTCTACAAAGTTGGAGTTCGTCTTTTCGACTTTTCGTTGCCTAGCTATATTGTTTTGTTTTATTTAGAAAAGTGTTTGCAAAATCAACTACGAATTAATTTTCACTTTATTTCATCTATTAATTTTCACTTTATATCATCTATTGACGTTTTAGATAATATATAAAAAAGGTAAAAGTGATTGACTGATGTATCAACGCACAGGCCAAAACCTGACGGCTAGAAACTTAAAATTTCGCACACGTATTCCTCTTATGACATAGGAAAACACTAAGGAAGGATTTTTCAAAATTCAACTGCCAATGGAGTGAAATAGGGGATGAATATAATAAGCATAATTTCGGCTTTACGGTTTCATTGACCTACTAATATTATTACATAAATGTGTAAGTTTGTTTGTAAGGATATATGTATGTTTGTTACGCTTTAATGCAAAAACTACTGAACGGATTTTCATAAAATTGAGCACTCAGCTAGATCATCATCTGGAATTACATATAGGCTACTTATTATCCCGAAATAAATAATCAAAGCCCATTGAACTATTATTACTAGCGTATAGAACAGACACCGCGAATACCGTGTATGTCCCAATGCATTGGCACCACGTGGCTTCAATCTTCAATGGATTCGTTCCATTATAAAAGGAGAACCGGGGGCTCAATTTTGAAAATGGAATCTCCCGGGCGGGACACACATTTTGTTCGAGATGTCTGTTCTATAACATTATACTTCAATGGCAAAGCCGTAGACAGAGCGCTAGTTATGATAAATAAACACTGTAAGATTGTTTACCAATCGACTCGTCTTAAAAACGGACTTCAAACGGACGGAGCTTACGAAATAACGTTACTTGAAAGCCGATTTAATATTATGTATAATGTTGAATGGATCCGGAATTCCGAACGTGCCGATTCGAAGATGCGTAAACTATTAACCGAATGGGATTAAATAATTCCGATTTCAGTTCAGCTTGCCTCTGATATAACATGATATAACATTACGCATGTAATACCGATCGAAATCAAAGTAAAACAAGTATGGCAGATTCCTGTGGTGCAATGGTTATCATGCTGCTGTATCAAGGGTCTTGCGTTCGATACCTAGTTTGAATTTGAATGATAAGTTTGAATTTCTGTTCTCGATCTGGGTGTATGTGTTCATGGCACCCAAGATATTGGGGGCATGAGTGTGTAACTTTATAATCTACCAATAAAAATTATAGTAAAACAAGGAGGAGTTTCATCGGTTTGTTGGTGTGAGAGCCCACTGGCTTGAACAGTAAGCTCCCTGCCTGCCGGGAGGCCTGAGTTTGAATCCTGGCGGCGCAAATTTTCAATAAATAGACAAAGGTAAGGGCGTGGTAAAGGCTACTTAGAATTTAATTATCCCTTGTTTTGAGGAAAGAAAACATACAAAAGTTACTTAAATAAAAAAGTAAATCTTAAAACATAAAATCTGAGTTTTATTTTTTTAACTTTAATTTACTTTTTTAACTATGAATTGTAAAGATTTTGATATAAGAACAGTTACAAGCGTAGCAACAATTATTATAGAAAACTTTTTAACTTAGCGTAACAATATAAAAGTATGAAGGTACTTACTAAGAGTAGTACTTTGCGAAGATGTAACAAAGTTTTAGACAGGAATAGTCTAACGAGCATAGCCATTAACGTCTTGAAGAGTTTGACATTTCACGCTGCGGTGACTGCGAGTGAGCATGCGAACTGACTGTTAGTTATTATGTTTTACTCTTGTTAAAATAACTGTTTCACCCATTGGAGTATAATGTTATAGAACAGATATCTCGAACAAAATGTGTGTCCCGCCCGGGAGGTTCCATTTTCAAAATTGAGCCCCCATTCTCCTTTTAAAATCGAACGAATCCATTGAAGATTGAAGACACGCGGCGCCAATGCATTGGGATGTATATGGTGTTCGCGGTGTCGGTTCTATACGCTAGTAATAATACTTCAATGGTTTCACCTTGTTATTTATTGTTGAAGAGTTTAATAGCGATTGCACTGGTATAAAATCCAAAATGATGCTTTGGAACAACAAAGTCTCAAAACAAAGAAGCACGGCTTTGGACAGATTTTTTCATTATTAGAATTGTCGTATACAGAATGATTTTTAGGGTTCCTAATGAACAATATGAAAAAAGGAACCCTTATAGGATCACTTGTGTGCCTAGACGACCGCCCTTCACAGTACTCAAGTACTTTATTGTGACCCAAAGACGAAGAAAAAACAGGTCATTTAAATTTTATTTTGCTTTTCAGAGCGAATTCTCACGTAACTAAATAAAAAGATTATGATTCAAAGACAGCATGGCAGGTTTGTAATTGCTTAAATCTCATCTGAACTTCATTATGGTTAGTTTAAGTATAGTTTTTCAGAGTACTTGAAGAAATTATTAGGCCTATTGTTTTTAAAAGGCTTCAAAGTAGAAGCACCACAAAGATCTTTGCAATATATTTTAAGAAGCTTATTTGTTAAACCTGTCGGGTCTCCCATAGCGATATTTGATACGTTACAGACAAAGACAAAGCTATTTTCGTTAAAGATTGTCACTTGTTTAAAAATGGAATAATATTCTCATTATTTTGTTTTATTATTTTGTTTTATTATATTATATTTTGTTTTTCAACCGACTTCAAAAAAAGAAGGAGGTTCTCAATTCGACTGTATTTTTAAACGCTTTTATTTAGCTTCACTTCGGAGCATCAAATCTTGTAACGTTAATTTGAATGACTTCCCTTTAATGAAAATTGATGAAATTTGGCAGACATGTGTATTTCCGATGACAATACACGAAAATCATATTTTAAACTAATTTTCATTGTTTATTTGTTGTTAAATTAAAAAAAAACGATTTTCAGACTTTAGACGCATAATTCTCTATGTTCTATTTTACGTAGAGACTTGAAATTTTCACAACTTGTAGCTAATTTTATAAACTAAACATTATTGAAATAAAAGCGTTTAAAAAAAAAAATTTTTTAGGATTCAATTATTTTATGTGTGTTCCCTCATAACTTTTTGTGAGTGTACCAATTTTGATGATTCTTTTTTATTGATATTATATGATATTTGGTATATTCTTTTTTAGCTTTTGTTTATTGAGTATGTTAATTGTCAAAAGAAGTAAGAATAAAATAAGTAAGTATTTATATACCATGTTGAACCGTTTGAACAGAATTCAAATTGTTTACTTTGTCTGGAACGAGGTATTATTACTAATTACGAGAAAACTTAGGTAGGTATATCCTGTGGCAATTCCTCAAATCCAGATTGAGAATGATTAAGGCAAAATACATTAACTATTAACTATGGCAGTACTTAGTATCACATTCATCATAATGTTCTCAACTCACAGTTTCTGTATCAAAATGAAACACGTAATCATAGATAGTTTAATGATAATAGATTATACCGCGCTATTACGAGAAATAAGATATAACATTAATATCATGGTATGTATTATCGTTCTATGAAATGTAAATTAATAATTTTGAAGCGATTGTTGAACACACTAGCAATAGTCAAATATTACAACGAGACAAATAAGTAACGTTTATCTGGACTCGCAAAGATGCTTAGTAGCATATTAAAAGTTTGACTTCGTTAGATTGCGTAGCTGTCTAGACAGCTTTCTTTAGCAGTTACATCAGTTCGGTTAGCAATTCTGAAAAAAAATTACTATGCCTCTAATTTTCACCTTCCCCTAAAATGAGCCATCATGAAACAACTATAAAACACGACTGATAATAAGCTTATAGAATATTTAAAATTTCTCTGTATCTATCAATAAATTAGTCACTTAAGAACAATACATGCATGATCAGTATTGAACCTATAAAACAAGGTACCTATGAAATATAAAAAGAAATCTGCTATTAGGTGAAAGTCTACAATAATCTCAAGAGATAGGACAGTCAAAGGTCAAAGACGGGTATAATTTACCCCGATAACATAGACAAATGGAGGACGTTTATCGCGAGGCGAACAGGTGTAGATGCAGACTAATTAAAAGTTTGTCGAGCTCAATTCGTACGATTTGACCTTTGAAATAAAGCCGTAAAATATAGGTCACATTGTCCAATTTTACGTTTGTGTTACGTGTGTGTTTTAAAAGTATTTAGGGTGTTTAAATTATTTGAATACTTACCATAATCCAAATTTTACCAACAAAATAACAAAATATTTTGAAATTTTAAATTTCACCTAACCTATCACCGTGGGTCCTAAGCATCGGTATGTTCAAAATGTTTGCAAATAGTCTTCGAGTTCAGCCCACTAAAATGATCACTTAATATAATGAGTATCAAAATTCACATAGGTATAATATTTTAGTTCTCTCGATTCCTCGTGGATCCTAACACCCGAACTGACTTTGGGATGGGACCAGTCTGTGAGTGAGAGTGAGCAGTATAACCAAAGCACTAATAAGCGACAAACTCCCGTGCTGAATTACACTTTTAATTCAAAATAGCCTGTCTAGTACCTAAACATAGACGTCTTTGACGGTCTCTCTTTTTGGAGGTCTGTGGGTTCTGTACCCAGTTTAACTCCGAAGGTACGAGTACTTATAGGGCTTTAACCGTTGGCTAACTACCACCACAGCTACCACCTTCCTTCTTAGTGCTACCGTTTTGTTGTTGATTATTATGATAGGTAAAAATGTTTTCACGTGTTTCGAACGCAGAGTATCCAAAATTAACACATACCTGCTTCTTTTAACCGACTTCAAAAAGGAGGAGATTCTCAATGTTTCTTTTTTTCATCAAAAGCTGGTGTTTGTAATGTGGTAATACTTAAATTTGAACGAGATCTGACGAGCAGTTTTTGAGTTATCCCTACGAGTAATTTTGATGTTGGTTATTTTTTGTCAAGAATTATTTGGGATGAAAAGTAGTAAGTACTAAGGATGTCTTAGGTTTTTCTGATGTCCGTGGACCACGGTGACCATTAACAATCAGATGGCTCGTCTGCTCGTGATTATCGGTTTATTATATGAATATCCCGATTCTGGTAACTCTCCTTTATCACAAGTACCCATACTTATCTTAAATAAAAACCAATCCGAAGAGAAAATGTTCCAACAACTAAATATACTAACGTATAAGACCGTCGAATAGAAAAGATCTGATAAGCGGACTCCTATTTATCTCAACGATATCGGGGTTAATGAAAACAGGTCTTTGGCCTTTGGCCTGGCTAGTTCTTAGGATTAGTTAGGAATTTTCTTAGTAAATGTCTCTTTTGTGTGTGTCCATACGTAAATAATGGCGTAAGACTAGTGATTGTTCTTGAGGCAGGCGTTAAGGTCAATTATTTCCTCCCGAACGATAATTCGTAAGATGCTTTCGAGAGTTGTATTATGATAATATATCCGTTAGTAAGTTGAGCAGCGAAAGCCCCGATAACACGTAGGATTTTTGTCATTTTCTTGATGTGTTCATATCGAAATTAAAACAACAAAATGCTAGTAGGATCTGGAACTTATTTAGGTTAATAATAAAAATAATAATTATAAGGTTAGCATGTAATATAATGTTAAATTACACTGACTGCTCATAAACAATTAAATGAAATCAGGTAGTTTCAATTCTTGTAAATAATCTCCTTATTATCCCACATATCTTAATGTAGGTACAATGGTACTAAAAATAAAAACCTTAAAAATATAATATAAGAACTAAAATATATTATTAAAAGGAGTCCCTTTAGGCAAGGTTCCGAAGATATTAGCAGAGTTCCCCCTTTGAATCGCTAGACTAATTCTTTGTCCAAGGTAGCTGCCAGCTCTTCGGTCTCCTGTGATGTCGACAGTTTCAATTAGTTTTTAATGTAACTAGCCAATAAACGAGTTGAAGATCCACGTCCATCTGATGGCACTTGGCCACCGTTGCTCACGGACATAAGTTGTTGCCCAAGGGCAACACGAATGCGTTGCCAACCAAGAAAGAAGTAAAAAAGAAAGAACTGGCTCCGAAGCCAAATAAAAAAATCTAGGTTTTTGAAGAAAAATTTTTTTTGCTATAAATGGAAAGGTCATAATATAATAATTATACCCTCTTGTCTCTGTATTGAATGAATAATACTTATAAGTTTTATAACAAAACTATTTTTAGCTTTTTATTTCGCTTTAATTAAAAAGCAATATGAAATTGAAAATATTTTTTTGAATCCAGTACCGAAGACACCGACAGTTTCCGAATAAACCAGAGGGCGTGTGACGTCACAATGTTAATTTTTACTCTTTGTAGCTCACAGCTGACTCAGTGTTTTGACTTTTTAACTGATTACTGATTAATTTCTTTAATATTATGGCGTCATAAACATGGCGAATAATTAATTATTATTGTGGTGTACATGTTTCTGAACTTTTGTCAATTTAAAATTGTTTTGTAAGTTGAAAAATAATTTTAAGAGTTTTTCGCATTGACAATTAAATAATTTGTGTTAATATTTTAAAATATGTAATTAAAAAATACATTTTTTTATTATAAAACCCAATTACATTGATAGCCTTTCAAGAAGGCATTACTCATGAAAGAACCACGGTACCACGGTATAAGCATAAAAGTATATTCATGATACGTT
Source organism: Thymelicus lineola (assembly GCA_963932265.1). Classification (NCBI taxonomy): domain Eukaryota; kingdom Metazoa; phylum Arthropoda; class Insecta; order Lepidoptera; family Hesperiidae; genus Thymelicus; species Thymelicus lineola. Next base: position 3,877,954 of record OZ010704.1, read on the forward strand.
GCATTATATACCTGCGTATTCCGTGATTGAATTGAATAATAAACGAGTGCATTAGAGACGAGTGACCGAACAAGTCAGCAGTTCTATCAACTGAAATTATATAGTTTCGGACATTTGGTTTTGAATTTTGTGCATAACAATATCAAGGCTTCTTTATGGAAATAACCGACAAGCTGACGATCCACCGAGTATATTTCTGTCTCATTCTTTCCTACACATTTTTGTATTTGTGTCTCTTACCTGTCGTTTTTTCCGTTGCATCCGGTTTGAAATCACAACGATTCTAAAGAAGTTTCACTTCAATAAAGGTATGATGAAGAGAAAAGAATGAGAGAAGAAAAAAATCATTGTTTCCAAATTCCAAATTAGAATTTACTAATAATTTATTGCTTACATCTAGAAATTCCTAACAGAAAACAGTGTTTTTAAATTTAGTAATAGTAAATAGGTGCCAACAGCTAATGTGATATTTGCATTTATTAAATTTTAATTATCCTTACCATAATATGTCATTTAACAGGTTAGTTTTTCTAAATAACCCTTTTACGCACGCAGTTAATGTGTCAAATCTTACCAAACTCTTTTTAGGGTTTTTTGTATGTTTACGTTGTACCTTTAAGTGCCAAATCTTATTAAATAGCAAGCTATATTGTGAAATTTACTGACAAATATATTTTTATTATTACACTTTTGGAAAAGTTATTTAAGCCGATGAACAAATCACCGCGACTAAATAAATTTTATTTTATTTGTTATATTTGCGTGATACAGACAAAGATGTTTAAAAAACTATAGATATGACATGCCCTTACAAATCAACCAAAAAATCTGTTCCGAAAATAGCTACAACACACACACGTTTATCTTTTATTTCACTACACTAATACACGAAAGCATTTTAACGTTGTATGTTGGTTGTATGTCAAATCTCAAGCACTTCTGACAACAAAAGCGTGCATATCGTCTTGTATCGACTGAGCGACTACGAGCAAACAGAGGTCAATTGACATCTCTTACGATCTTCATGTTCGGCACGCTAGTGACATATGTATCTCTTTTTTACTTATAATATCATTGGCTACAGAACGGTTTTTTTGAGAGCTCTGTGAAAGGTCGACAATGTGACTATGTATAAAGTTTATTAAATAGATAACTAATCACTTTTTGCGTCTTCATACTAATGAAACTATTTAAATTATTTAATACTAATAATAATATTTTATAAAAAACATGAGAGATGTCAAGGGTCATCCGGATGGAACGAAGTTCGCATTTCGATTAATTTTGAATCACTTCAAAAAAAGTGTCGTCATTCGTAAGAATCAAAAAGTGTCGTAAGAATTTTTTCTGTCTAGCCCCCTTTCACATCGCGCGATAAGGAACTTCGTTCCAATTATTATAACCCCCAATTTGTTTCCTATACGTCTAGTTTACAAAACGGGTTGCAGAGAATAATCAAGCGAAACCCAGGATGAAACTCCGCTTAGTATCTGCCTGACGGTAGCCATTTTCAATTTCACCTGCTATTTGCATATTCGATGAGACAGACCTCGATGGCCGATTGATTTGCATCGAACAGGAAAAAGCTGTGGGGAAAAGGCTCTGTTCCTGTCATTCGAAACATTTGTATTTACACACATTTTTTGGAATTCGATAGAAATGTCACAGAGGGTTCAGTACGAAGAAACGAAAAATGGAATTTTTAACCAACTCAAAATTAAACAGGAACTATTTTGCAAACCGTATCACGATACGGTGGTAAAAAATAGGGCCTGTTGTAAGGATTTCAAATATATTTTTGTTATATTTCTACAATGACACCCCCCCCCCCTAATATCCGAAACTACCGACACTAGAATTTTGAAAAAAAATACAGAGAATAGTTATTTACTTGAATATTGCAGGAAAACCTATAAGAAGCCTATGGTCTTAAAAAACGGCAAAAATAAATAAAATAGTGTAACGCACCCTTAAACGTACGTTGTAAACGGGGCTTAAAGAACGCCAATATTAAAACCATTCGACGCTCACGAATGGTACGTGTCCCCCCCGCGCCCGCGCCGCTCGGCAGTCGGCTTTACGTTTTCGCGAGAGTTACCACGCTCGGACACGCCTTCAGCTCTAATTTGCAATTTATTATGTTCATTGTGATTACTGTGTGTGTGAATTAAACTTTTCAATACAGTGAATCGCATTTCATTTAACTTTATGTTAAATTGGACGCCCAACTATAGGGCCAAAGGATCCTCTGCCGCGTTCGAGTCCAAACCGCGCGCGCGTCGTAGTTACTTAACGCGGGCGCCTGGGCGATACCAAAAAACGGGCGAGTCCATTTTGGTGTGTAGTGCTAGCCGTGGTTTTTCGTGTGTACTGTCGTCGGTGTATCTGTACGAAATTACGAATAATTGTCGGTATTCGGGATGCCTCGTCGTGTGAGGAAAAGTGGCGGTAACGACAGTGACTTCGAAGTTGATGGTGGACCGAGCAAAATGGAGGAGAGGATGTCTACGTGGATGGAGGCGTTCGCTCGGGCGCAGGCGGATTCAAACCGTCAGCTCGTTGAAGCCCTCGTGGCGGCGCAGTCCTCGCACTCAGATTCCAGTCCCTCTCCGTCTTCGGCGACGATAGCGGCGTCTCCCGCGCCCCTGTGGGCGACGGCGACGCATGGCGGTGGTAACTTTTCTAAATGTACAGCGCGATTCAGTGGAGCAGTCCAGGACCCTAACGTGCTCGAGGCATTCATTGATGCGATCATCATATATAAGGAATGCACGTACGTGAGCGACGAGCACGCGCTGAAGGGTCTTCCAATGCTGTTGGAAGGTGAGGCAGCAGTGTGGTTCCGGGGTATAAAAAACTCCATCACCACCTGGACTGATGCGCTCGTGCGCCTACGGGCGATGTATGGAGTTCCGAGGCCTCCTCATAAAATATTTAGAGAAATATTCAGCGAAGAGCAAGGAAGCGAGCGGGCCGAAACATTTATTGCGCGTATTCGCGCCCTCCTCGCTTGGTTACCATACAAGCTAGAGGAGCGCGCCTGCATAGACATAATCTACGGCCTCTTGAACCGCGCAATAAGAAAACGTATAACCAGAGAAACGTGTGATAGTTTGGATAGACTCTCGGAGAAGTGCAGGGCCCTAGAAGAGATATTGGCAGATCATACTTCACTTCACTTCACTCATACTTCAGCGACAGCCATACAACCGCGCGCGAACGCGCCCGTGCATACGCACGACGGCAGCGCGTCGCTCGCGCGGGGCGCCGTTAGTACATCGCGTGCGCCGAGGGCGGCGAGCGCGCAGTCCGTTTGCGCGCCAAATTCAACGGACGGCGGCGGCGGCGGCGGCAGCGGCGGCGGCGGCGCGTGGTCGGCGCGCACTTCGCCGGGTCGTCCGGCTCCCGCGCCGACCGCGGTTGGCGCGACTGCGTCGAGCGTCTTGCCAGTGAGTACATCGTCGGCGGCCCCCGCATTTCAAAGCGGGAATGGACAAAAAGGTAAACTTTTTTGTGTTTATTGTCGTAAAAGTGGACATTCTCGTGCGCAGTGCCCTAAGAAAGCACCAGTGAAGTGTTACGGCTGTGGTGCAATCGGTGTTATTCGTGCACAGTGTGAAAATTGCAATAAAGACTCATTCTACTCATGCGATTTGTTTTCCAATGATACTGCTGAAAATAATAATAGTTCGGATATAGCAATGTACACCGAACCAATATTTTTCAATGTAATGCCAACTAATATTTGTGATAGGTCGGATACAGCAATGTACACCGAATCAACATTTTGCAATGTAACGCTAACTGATGTTTGTAATATTTCTGAGGCAACAATGTATAATGAACCAAAGTCGTGTAATGTAAAGCAAACAGAGTTGAACGCGTCTTCGGTAGTCAGTAGTGTCGACGTCAGCCGTCCGATATTGCGTATTGAGATTAACGGTTATAGTGGCACTGGCTTAATAGATACAGCTGCGAAACGTAGTGTAGCGGGTTCGAGTTTATACGCGTTGCTTCAAAAGCAAAATTATACTTTTCGAGAAAGTGCATTGAGTATTAAATTAGCGGACGGGGTAGTACGGGATATCACTGTAAAGCTTGTCGACGTTGATGTCAAACTTGCGAGTCGTGTCATACCTACTGCATTTATTATTTTACCGGACGCTATAAATAATGATACACTTTTAGGTATAGATTTCTTACGCGCTGCTCGGTTGGTTATTGACCTTAGTTCAGACTCTTGGTATATGGCTGATCACCCTCAGGTCCTCCACACCTTGCGAACGGAGCGGAGCAGGAACTACGTGGGCTGTGCTGCTGCTGATGTTCTTCGTGAGGAGGAAGGGGTTATGCTGTCTTCACCAGAGAGGAGCCGTCTTGCTGAGGTGTTACAGGAGTATGAAGACGTTTTCAGTTCAGGGGGAGGACTTCCCACTCCCTTTGCAGAACATAGGATTGATACAGGTGACCACGTCCCAATTTCTATGCCTCCTTATCGATTAACACCTCATAAGAAGGAAATAATGAGGGAGCAGTTGGACAAGATGCTTAAGGAAGATATAATTGAGGAGTGTGAGTCCGCATGGGCTGCACCTGCTTTATTGGTGCCTAAGCCAGATGGCACTTTTAGGTTCTGCGTGGACTATAGATTAATGAATGCAATTACAAAAAGCGATTCATACCCTTTACCTGTCATAGACGATATACTTCAGTATACTGGAAAGAGCTGTTTCATGAGTACCATAGACCTGCAATCGGGGTACTGGCAGGTAGCAGTCAGGGAGTCAGACCGTGACAAAACTGCATTTGTTACGGCATTTGGTCTGTTTAGGTTTAAACGGATGCCGTTTGGGTTAAGGAACGCGCCGGCAACCTTTCAAAGGTTAACAGACAGGTTTCGCTCTGGTGCCTCTCTCAAGGATGTCACGATACTTGGGTACATTGACGACCTCATAGTGATCTCGACGACCTTTGAGCAGCATCTGCATGACCTCCGCGCTGTGCTTGACCGGCTTCGACTTTTCAAGCTCCGTGCTAACCGCTCCAAATGCATGTTCGCCCGAAATAAGGTGAAATACCTGGGACATGTCATCACACCCGAAGGGGTATTACCTGATCCGGATAAGGTTGTGGCCATCGCAGAGATGAAAGAACCGCAGACTCTCAAGCATTTGAGGACGTTTTTACAAACCTGCTCCTGGTTCAGGAAATTCGTGCCGAATTTCTCGAAGGTGGCTCAGCCGCTCACTATTCTAACAAAGAAAGACCAGACCTGGAAATGGGAGGTGGAGCAAATCAACGCTTTTAATGAGCTCAAGAAGCTACTTACCTCTGCTCCTATACTTACCCAGCCTGACTATAATTTACCTTTCATTCTCAGGACCGACGCAAGCAACTATGCACTTGGGGCAGTCTTACTTCAGGGGGAGTCATCGAAGGATGAGCATCCGATCGAGTATGCCAGTCGCCTGCTGTCATCTGCAGAGCGGAACTACTCGACAACGGAAAGAGAGGCTCTCGCCGTCGTCTGGGCTGTCGAAAAATTACGTGGCTACATCGACGGGCATGAAGTCCAGGTTGCCAGTGACCATCAACCCCTGAAGTGGCTGCTGACCCTCAAGTCGCCCTCCGGACGATTGGTTAGGTGGGCCATGAAGTTGCAGTCATTTAACCTGAAGGTAGATTATACTCCCGGAAAGGCGAACCTAATCGCTGACACGCTCAGCCGTCCTCCATGTGATGATGCAGAGAGGGAGACCTGTGGTGTGTGCACTGTGCACATCGACTTACCCAGGTGGAATCCCACGACGGTGCGCGATGCTCAGCTTGCCGACACCGAGATTTGTAAGATTATGAAAGAGCTGGAAGGTCAGGAAGAAGTAGCAATCAAGAGGTGGACAGACCGCGGGTATTACCTCAGTCAAGGTGTCCTCTACCGTTATGCAGATCCGGAGAGCGAGGAACCTCAGCTGGTCGTACCCGAAAGTATGAGAAAGGAGGTAATGGTAGAAAACCATGATGCGCAGACAGCTGGACATGCTGGAGTAGACAAGACGTTACATCGGATTTCACGCCGTTACTACTTTACCGGCATGCGTCGCTATGTCGAAGATTACCTCCGCTCCTGCATTGAGTGTCAGCGGTATAAGCCGTCTAATCAGAAGCCCTCCGGTCTTCTGCAGACACCAGCACCCGCTCAACGCTTCGAAGTATTAGCTGTTGACTTATTCGGGCCCCTGCCGAAAGGACCTAGTGGCGAGAGATGGATCCTGATCGTGGAAGACTGCGCCAGCAAATGGGTCGAGGTGTTCGCCCTCATGGAAGCGACGGCTGAAGCGTGCGCTAAGACGTTAATATCGGAAGTCTTCCTGCGTTTTGGAGTGCCGCGACGGGTGATCTCGGACAATGGTGTCCAGTTCGTTGCTGATGTCATGCAACAGGCCATGTTCGTCCTCGGAGTGAAGCAGAATCTGATCCCGTTTTATCATCCGGAGGCCAACCCTGTGGAGCGTCGAAATCGTGATCTAAAGGTACAACTATCAATATTCGTAGGGAATTCTCATGGACAATGGCCAGAAGTTTTGCCTTTCATCCGTTTCGCACTCAACTCTGCGATTTCCAGTAGCACGGGGCAAACGCCGGCGTACCTGATGTTTGCTCGAGAGCTCCGCTCTCCGTTGGACGCGCGCTCTGATCTCCGTGCAGTCATCGACGCAGAAAACTATGTTCTGCAGGTAACCCCTTACCTTTTGAAGCTCGTCGACACGTTGAGTGTTGCTAAGGAAAAGATTGAACATCAACAGGATATCAGAAAGGCTCGGAAGGATCACACCAGACAAGAAGGAGAAGAGTACGAACCCGGAGACCTGGTTCTCCTGCGCAGTCACGTCCTGAGTAACGCAAGTAAGGGCGTTACTTCGAAACTGGCTCCTAAGAGAGATGGGCCTTACCGGATCGTAAAGAAGGTAAGTCCTACCACTTATCTGCTTGGTAATTGCGCAACGCCTGAGGAAGTATTGGGTAAATACCACCTGTCGGATCTGCGTCGTTATCATTCGCGGGAGGGTGGTCAGCCTGAGCCAGTTATACCACAGAGAAAGCGTGGCCGTCCTCGTAAATTCCGCGTGTAGGATTTTATGTATGCGTGTCAGTAACCTTAGGCAAGTCTTTAGTTTCCGGTGGTGGGTTTGACCGTCCGTGAGGGCACATAGTCGGTCAAAAGGGGGAGTCTGTAACGCACCCTTAAACGTACGTTGTAAACGGGGCTTAAAGAACGCCAATATTAAAACCATTCGACGCTCACGAATGGTACGTGTCCCCCCCGCGCCCGCGCCGCTCGGCAGTCGGCTTTACGTTTTCGCGAGAGTTACCACGCTCGGACACGCCTTCAGCTCTAATTTGCAATTTATTATGTTCATTGTGATTACTGTGTGTGTGAATTAAACTTTTCAATACAGTGAATCGCATTTCATTTAACTTTATGTTAAAATAGGAAAATAACAGTAAATACATAATTAATGTACGGAACCCTCTCCAAGCGAGTATAACTTGTACTTGTCAAGTTTATTATGTTGTGAGCAGACAAACGATCCGACGGGTTACCCCATTATAGGTAATTAGCGCCGCCCTTGAACATTAGCAACACCAGGGGCGTCACCAACGCGTTGCCGGTGGAAACGATGGACCCGCTTCTTAAAGGAGCCCATGTCATAGCACAAAGGGAACACCGATATTAGATTTTCGTTCCACAATCAAGTTATAGATCTACGCTTAGCAGCAAAGTAGCAAGCATGCAGCTACTGCATTAGCGTTAGGGTAGGGCTTGGTTGGGCCACCGCCCAGGGCGCCAGGTTTGAAGAGGCGCTGAAGGTAGTCATATCGGAACCCTTATAGTTTCATCATGTCTGTCCGTCCATCCGTCCGTCCGCAGCATAGTGTCGAGACCCTTAGTGCTGGAAAGCTGTAACAAACAAACAACAAACAAACAAGCCTTGGATGGATTTATAATTTTACTGGAACGAAGTTCCTTATCGCGCGTTGTGAAAGGGGGCTAGACGGAAAATTACGACACTTTTTGATTCTTACGAATGACGACACTTTTTTTGAAGTGATTCACAGAGTTTTACAGAGATGGCGCTGTACAACAAAACAATACTTAAATCGAAAGGAACTTCGTTCCATCCGGGTGTCCCTTGACACCTCTCATGTTTTTTATTTTTGTATGGGTTTCAATGGGAGATAGGGGCGCCGTAGCGTAGAATCTCGCCCAGGGCGCTGGTAGTGCTAAAACCGGCACTGCAAGCATGCATACAAACTTGCACATCTATAACATTAGTAGAATTGAGAAGAAACTTATTCAATATAGGCATAGATTTGTTTTATCTGCAGTAAGTCAAACCTAGTAGCGCATATCTACAAAATTGAGTGAAGCTATAATCAGCATTCTCAGCTACGTCAAAGCTGCATTCCTTCATAGCTCATGCATGGTTAAGTTAACAGATGCCAGCGTCCTTCGTACCCCTATATTGAAGTTTAGTTGACTGCTCTCAAAGTAAAATTGGTAACTTGATGTCTTCATTTTTAACCGACTTCAAAAAAGGATGAGATATTCAATTCGAGTATATTTTTTATATGTTTGTTACATCAGAACTTTCGACTGAGTAAACCGATTTTAATGATTCTTTTTTTAATGAAAAGCTGGTGCTTTTCGTAAGGTTCCAATAAAATTTTTAGTTATCCCTAATACAATAGTTTTTTAATTATCCCTAATTTTGAAGTTGGTTATTTTTTGTCAAGAATTATTTAACTACCGCTCAACCCGCGGGTTTGCCTCCTATCCTATTCCTATATTCTATTCCAGATTATAGTCTACCCTTGTACTAAATTTAATGAAAATCCGTTTAGTCGTTTTTGTCTGAAAAAAATAACAACATCTATAATAAAATTATAATAGTATTAATAGCCTAAAGAGGTAATGAGATAACTGTCTAACCGATATTATTACCCAAATTCACTTTGCATAACTTCGCTCCACTTGTTTCACTTTACTTCTATTCGCTTCAATTTATATAATTTCATTCAGCATTGGGATTGTAATCTTTGCTCATATCTAGATGTAGAAAGTATAACGATAACTCGTTTATTATAAATTATAATGTATTCACCGAAGCAAACCAAAATAACTGCCAATGAAAACTTAGATCTGTGCTGGATTTTAACTCCAGTCACACGAAATACCAATACATACATTAGTTTATCACTACACTCAGCTACGAAATCCTAAAAATATTTACTTACAAAATACTACTTTAATTAAATACAAACACAGGAAGCAGGAATTCATTCACAAAGAGGTGGTGGCATGACACATGCGAGAAGTAAATTTTTTTATTGCGCGTTGGTAGGAGCGGGCTACGCGATGCGCCATGTTGATCCCTTGATATAGAGAATGTGGTATGAACATGATATTTCAGGGGCACCCGCACTTTTTACAATAATAATAATAATAACGCTTCACACTCATAGCCCCACACTAGGATTCCCTGTGTCGTGGGTGCCATGGACAACACACAAGACAAGGACATTCACACCCAGACCAAGAACCGAAATTCAAACTCATCATTCAAATTTCCGCCTCGCTGGGAATCGAACCCAGGACAACACATAGTTAATATTTTAAAATATGTAATTAAAAAATACATTTTTTTATTATAAAACCCAATTACATTGATAGCCTTTCAAGAAGGCATTACTCATGAAAGAACCACGGTACCACGGTATAAGCATAAAAGTATATTCATGATACGTTGCATTATATACCTGCGTATTCCGTGATTGAATTGAATAATAAACGAGTGCATTAGAGACGAGTGACCGAACAAGTCAGCAGTTCTATCAACTGAAATTATATAGTTTCGGACATTTGGTTTTGAATTTTGTGCATAACAATATCAAGGCTTCTTTATGGAAATAACCGACAAGCTGACGATCCACCGAGTATATTTCTGTCTCATTCTTTCCTACACATTTTTGTATTTGTGTCTCTTACCTGTCGTTTTTTCCGTTGCATCCGGTTTGAAATCACAACGATTCTAAAGAAGTTTCACTTCAATAAAGGTATGATGAAGAGAAAAGAATGAGAGAAGAAAAAAATCATTGTTTCCAAATTCCAAATTAGAATTTACTAATAATTTATTGCTTACATCTAGAAATTCCTAACAGAAAACAGTGTTTTTAAATTTAGTAATAGTAAATAGGTGCCAACAGCTAATGTGATATTTGCATTTATTAAATTTTAATTATCCTTACCATAATATGTCATTTAACAGGTTAGTTTTTCTAAATAACCCTTTTACGCACGCAGTTAATGTGTCAAATCTTACCAAACTCTTTTTAGGGTTTTTTGTATGTTTACGTTGTACCTTTAAGTGCCAAATCTTATTAAATAGCAAGCTATATTGTGAAATTTACTGACAAATATATTTTTATTATTACACTTTTGGAAAAGTTATTTAAGCCGATGAACAAATCACCGCGACTAAATAAATTTTATTTTATTTGTTATATTTGCGTGATACAGACAAAGATGTTTAAAAAACTATAGATATGACATGCCCTTACAAATCAACCAAAAAATCTGTTCCGAAAATAGCTACAACACACACACGTTTATCTTTTATTTCACTACACTAATACACGAAAGCATTTTAACGTTGTATGTTGGTTGTATGTCAAATCTCAAGCACTTCTGACAACAAAAGCGTGCATATCGTCTTGTATCGACTGAGCGACTACGAGCAAACAGAGGTCAATTGACATCTCTTACGATCTTCATGTTCGGCACGCTAGTGACATATGTATCTCTTTTTTACTTATAATATCATTGGCTACAGAACGGTTTTTTTGAGAGCTCTGTGAAAGGTCGACAATGTGACTATGTATAAAGTTTATTAAATAGATAACTAATCACTTTTTGCGTCTTCATACTAATGAAACTATTTAAATTATTTAATACTAATAATAATATTTTATAAAAAACATGAGAGATGTCAAGGGTCATCCGGATGGAACGAAGTTCGCATTTCGATTAATTTTGAATCACTTCAAAAAAAGTGTCGTCATTCGTAAGAATCAAAAAGTGTCGTAAGAATTTTTTCTGTCTAGCCCCCTTTCACATCGCGCGATAAGGAACTTCGTTCCAATTATTATAACCCCCAATTTGTTTCCTATACGTCTAGTTTACAAAACGGGTTGCAGAGAATAATCAAGCGAAACCCAGGATGAAACTCCGCTTAGTATCTGCCTGACGGTAGCCATTTTCAATTTCACCTGCTATTTGCATATTCGATGAGACAGACCTCGATGGCCGATTGATTTGCATCGAACAGGAAAAAGCTGTGGGGAAAAGGCTCTGTTCCTGTCATTCGAAACATTTGTATTTACACACATTTTTTGGAATTCGATAGAAATGTCACAGAGGGTTCAGTACGAAGAAACGAAAAATGGAATTTTTAACCAACTCAAAATTAAACAGGAACTATTTTGCAAACCGTATCACGATACGGTGGTAAAAAATAGGGCCTGTTGTAAGGATTTCAAATATATTTTTGTTATATTTCTACAATGACACCCCCCCCCCCTAATATCCGAAACTACCGACACTAGAATTTTGAAAAAAAATACAGAGAATAGTTATTTACTTGAATATTGCAGGAAAACCTATAAGAAGCCTATGGTCTTAAAAAACGGCAAAAATAAATAAAATAGGAAAATAACAGTAAATACATAATTAATGTACGGAACCCTCTCCAAGCGAGTATAACTTGTACTTGTCAAGTTTATTATGTTGTGAGCAGACAAACGATCCGACGGGTTACCCCATTATAGGTAATTAGCGCCGCCCTTGAACATTAGCAACACCAGCGGCGTCACCAACGCGTTGCTAGCGGAAACGATGGACCCGCTTCTTAAAGGAGCCCATGCCATAGCACAGAGGGAACACCGATGTTGGATTTTCGTTCCACAATCAAGTTATAGATCTACGCTTAGCAGCAAAGTAGCAAGCATGCAGTAACGGCGTTAGGGTAGGGCTTGGTTGGGCCATCGCCCAGGGCGCCAGGTTTGAAGGGGCGCTGAAGGTAGTCATATCGGAACCCTTATAGTTTCGTCATGTCTGTCCGTCCATCCGTCCGTCCGCAGCATAGTGTCGAGACCCTTAGTGCTGGAAAGCTGTAACAAACAAACAACAAACAAACAAGCCTTGGATGTATTTATATATTTATTATTTTTGTATGGGTTTCAATGGCAGATAGGGGCGCCGTAGCGTAGAATCTCGCCCAGGGCGCTGGTAGTGCTAAAACCGGCACTGCAAGCATGCATACAAACTTGCACATCTATAACATTAATAGGATTGAGAAGAAACTTATTCAATATAGGCATAGATTTGTTTTATCTGCAGTAAGTCAAACCTAGTATCGCATATCTACAAAATTGAGTGAAGCTATAATCAGCATTCTCAGCTACGTCAAAGCTGCATTCCTTCATAGCTCATGCATGGTTAAGTAAACAGATGCCAGCGTCCTTCGTACCCCTATATTGAAGTTTAGTTGACTGCTCTCAAAGTAAAATTGGTAACTTGATGTCTTAATTTTCAAAAAAGGATGAGATATTCAATTTGAGTATATTTTTTATATGTTTGTTACATCAGAACTTTTGATTGGGTGAACCGATTTTAATGATTCTGTTTTTAATCAAAAGCTGGTGCTAGTTGTATGGTTCCAATTAAATTTGAGCGAGATTTAACGAGTAGTTTTTGAGTAATCCCTAATTTTGAAATAGGTTATTTTTGTCAAAAATTATTTAACTACCGCTCAACCCGCGGTTTTGCCTCCTATCCTATTCCTATATTCTATTCCAGATTATAGTCTACCCTTGTACTAAATTTAATGAGAATCCGTTTAGTTGTTTTTGTCTGAAAGAATAACAAACATCTTCACAAAATTTTCACATCTATAATTTTATTATAATAGTATTAATAGCTTAAAGAGCTAATGAGATAACTGTCTAACCGATATTATTACCCAAATTCATTTTGCATAACATCACTTCACTTGTTTCACTTTACTTCTATTCGCTTCAATTTATATAATTTCATTCAGCATTGGGATTGTAATCTTTGCTCATACCTAGATGTAGAAAGTATAACGATAACTCGTTAATTATAAATTATAATGTATTCACCGAAGCAAACCAAAATAACTGCCAATGAAAACTTAGATCTGTGCTCGATTTTAACTCCACTCACACGAAATACCAATACATACATAAGTTTATCACTACACTCAGCTACGAAATCCTATAAATATTTACTTAAAAAATACTACTTTAATTAAATACAAACACAGGAAGCAGGAATTCATTCACAAAGAGGTGGTGCCATGACACATGCGAGAAGTAAATTTTTTTATTGCTCTTTGGTAGGAGCGGGCTACGCGATGCGCCATGTTGATCCCTTGATATAGAGAATGTGGTATGAACATGATATTTCAGGGGCACCCGCACTTTTTACAATAATAATAATAATAACCTCTCATCTGTGAGCCATCCGCGGGGGGGAGGGGAAATTTTGGGAAATTTTATTACGCGCGCGCTTTATAATATGGTATCTCAAAATTATAGTATGAGAGCTATGTGTAATGCTTATGTCGTTGGAATCGTTATGAAACAACGCTTCACACTCATAGCCCCACACTAGGAATCCCTGTGCCATGGGTGCCATGGACAACACACAAGACAAGGACACTCACACCCAGACCGAGAACAGAAATTCAAATTTCCGCCTCGCTGGGAATCGAACCCAGGACCCTTGACGCAGCGATCCGGCATGGAAACCATTGCGCCACGCGGGTCGTCAAATCAATTTTCAAATGAATTTTTTTTGTTCAAATTTCATTTTACCGAAAACAATTGACCGACTAATTGCTATATGCATTATTTGACATATTTTTAGATCATCGAAGTATTATGTGTCATAGGTATTATTTTACCGAACTATATTTTGGCGATTTACAAAACAACTTTTTGCTATTGGCCGAAGCTTCTTTTGAACTTTTTTCATTTACCAAGTGATTTATTGAACAGAGGTCCAACGTACTGAATTGTCTTTACCTTCTTACATATTTAGGTGAACATAAGATTAAATCTCGGGCCAATAGAATAACAAAACATCAGATTAAACACTTTCTTCCAATGAAAACAAAGCTTATGCTTATCAATACCTTAGTCTTACCCATTATTGATTACGCCGATGTATGCTACCCAGATATTGCAGAAGAATTTCTCAATAAACTAGAACGCCTATTAAACAACTGTATCCGCTACATCTTCGGGTTACGTAAATTTGACCATATTTCCGAATACCGCCACAAGCTAAAATGGCTTACTATACGTCAAAGGCGTGATTCTAGGATTCTTCTCCAATTGTACTCTATTTTGAATGATCCCACCTCTCCCTCCTACCTCAAAGAGAAATTTCGTTATCGCTGCACTGCCCATGATAGAGTACTTAGATCTTCTGCAAATCTCAATATGGACATTCCATCTCTCAACACCTGTTTCTATGAATACTCCTTTACTTTTCAGGCAACACGACTCTGGAACGCCCTGCCGGTTGATATCAAACAAGCTTCCTCCAAAAGCTCTTTCAAGAGACTCGTTCGTAAGCATTTTCTGAAGGCTTCTGTGTAATTTTAAAAGCCCTGTTTTTTCTGTTTTATCTTTTTAATAATTACAAATACAATACAATACAAATACACTTTATTTGTACACCAAATTAACAAACAAGCAGAAATACTTAAAAAAATAATGTGGCATACAAAAGGCGGCCTTATCGCTAAAAAGCGATCTCTTCCAGGCAACCTTAGCATATAGGAAACAAAAGAGAAAATAACAATGAGGCGTAGGGTGTACATAATGAATATCGTTCTACAGTTACAGTCCATATATGTAAACTAAACTAAATAGCTAATACCAGTGATGATAAAAAAAAGGGAAATTTATGTATACTTTTTGAGATATAATTCTTTCACCTGTGATTTAAAACAGTGAAGTGTCTGAGCACGGCGTATGTTTACTGGTAGTAAATTCCAGAGGCGAACAGCCTGAACAGAAAAGGATTTAGAGTAAAATGATGAAAGGTGGGGAGGAGTAAGGAGTGAGAGATTATAGGAAGATCGGAGCATGCGATCATGTGACTCAAATTTATAACTAAACCGCTCTTTGAGATACGAGGGTGTGATAGGATTGAACAGTACGCAGTATAAAGCAGAGAGAATATGTGCATTCCGACGAAGACGGATTGGGAGCCACTTGAGTTTATTACGAAATTCGGAAATATGATCATATTTGCGCAACCCAAATATGAATCTAATACAGAAAGGCGATCCCCAATTTTCGGCCCCGAACCATATGCTATATCTGTGCTAGAACATCGGACTAGACAAGAGTAAACTATATACCAAAAAATTCGTCTTATTTATAAGATAAACATATTTAAATCTTAGCTTCAGCTGCTCTTGCCAAATGAACAAAATAATGCAAAAAAGTTTTCACAGTATTTACCTCATTACATACGATTTTATAATCGATTGAATCGATTGATAATGATCGATTGATGGAACATAATAATATATTTTAGGTATGTATTATTTAGTGATTATAATTATAATATTAATTTATTTTTTACATATTTTCGTATTCCATATAAATCAAAACTATGTAATATATTATAATTACCATTCAATCGTTACGCTAATTTTATTAAATTACATTTCGAATATTTTGACATCGATTAATCGATTGACAACAATGATGATGTAATCCCTAATAATGTCATTTTGGTAACCATAGTATTTATAAATAACACCACTGTATTGTCATATTTGTCATCGATCTTTCATCTTTCTACGCGTGTTCTTGTATATTTTTACTATCAAATATTTTCAGCGTATTTGGAGTCCTATTTACTATTGAAACTCATCGACACGTACACAGTGATTTTAATTTTCTATTGTATTCGCTTTCGTACTTGTGTTTTGGTGAATGTGTTTCGCAGTTTCGCTACAATTTCTTGCAAACCAATACTATATGAATATGGACTCCTTAATCGCCTGTTTTGTGACTGACAAAGGTTCAGAATAAGTCCTGAACACTGGATAACGTACCCTATACATCTTTAGAAGATCAGGAAGTTGCTGTGGCCATACATACAATGAGTATATTATGGTATCTTGATTGGGCAAGGTACTAACGAAATATAACGCCTCCTGCACAACTACACGAAATATTTATATATTATAATGATAACTAATAAAATCTCTTGAAATATGCAATAGCTTTTATTATACAACCTTTTTATGACATTCGTTTTGGGTGAAAACCATTGAAGTAGTAGAATTATAATAGACACCCGCCAACGTAAGTGTAACATACATATTAAATAGCACTGTGACACGAGTATGACATAATCATAACCTATAATTAAGGTGATTCGTTCTAGGATTTCCTTAGTTGGCCATTGCTGACAGCCGTGAAAATTGGAGAAATTGAACTTTTTGCAATAATCTAATTAACAGCCAATTTCCAGTCTTGTCTACTTAGGCCTGAGTTTCTATGGAAACTGGGGTTCTCCTTTTGGAGACGCTCAAGCTTAATTACCATATCATTAAACACGTAATGTATCTGGGTGTATGTATATTTATTATGTATTATTATATATGTATTTATTATAATTATATAATATGTATTGTATATGATATGTATATTATTATAGTATTATCATACGATGTATATGGTACCTATTTATTTGTAATGTCTTTAATTATTATAGGAAATTTTAAAATCCTTATTTGTTATCCCGCAATGACAGTTTAGTATTGCCACCTACCGCAATTTCTCACCATCACCCTGGGTTGACTGGTAGAGAATGCCTCAAGGCATTAAGTCCGCCCTTTGTAAAAACCTGTTTTAGGTCTTGCAAAAAAGATTAAATAAATAAATAAATTAATTAAAACAGCAGCAGATTACACCAAACCTCAAAGAACATCCAGCAGAATAATATCCATGTACAAAGTCATCAAGTGGAAATAATTAGGGCGACCACAAAAACAATTTGTGACCCGTAACGGAAATGCTGGGATATTCAACGCGCTTGCTGGTTTTATATCCCGTCGGCTAGCATAACTTTGACGAAATTTCCTGCTGTGGAATTTCACTGCAAATGTAGCTAAGATGCGCCTGTTTTAAATGCAGCATTATTTAGGTATTTGTGACGTTTTTATTTTTAATTAAGTTAAGTTTGAAGTGTTTATTACGAATACGGATATTTCCTATTACATAATAGTAAGCACAATAGAAGTGCTCATTCACATGAAATCTCCACATCGGTATGTCTCTTTATTTTCCAAAAAACTCCTTTTATAGCCTTTAAACCTTTAAAAACTCAAAAAATTCCTCATCATTTTTTCTCCACCAATTTTATAGATTTTTTAGGGTTACATAGTCAAAACGGAACCCAATAGTTACATTTTGTTCTTCCATCCGTCTGTAGCATAGCGTTAGTGGTAGAATGCTGTAATTTGGCATAGATATAAATATTTATTAAAACTACAAAATAGCAAATAAAATCTTGAATAAAAAATCCAGAGTAAGGTGGGGATGATGTTTTTTCTCGTCTATGGGTATATTGTTGAGTATCGTTACAAATTAGTTCGAAATATTATAAGTCTGTAAATGATTTTCAATTCAATTTTCAATTCAAATGTCAATTCAGGGGTCCGTTTGCGAAATCAGCAAGCAAGTTTTTTTTCATTCTTATTTTTGGTTTATTATACAAAAAGATGATACGAAATAATTTCAGTAGTAATAATTTTCCCAGTAGATATCCTTTTTGATTTAATGCGAGCTCCGAAGGTACGTATAAAATAATTTAGACAACTCCACATTTCGGTGGGAAAACTTGAGAGAAACTATTTTAATGGGGAATGTTACTGACAGGCCCTATCTCTTGCATCGTTTGCACTACCTTTCTCTCTCTTAGCATCGTAATTTATAAGAGATGGAAAAAGATAGCAGCTGATACTATAATAGTGGAGAAAATATACGGAAATCGAGTGAACCCTTTTCACACTCGATGCCAAACCCAACGCTATCTTGCGGATAGGATAACAACTTCCTGACTTGTCGCTGCTAAATATGTAAATAAAAATACCATTCATCATTAACCAACGTATTCGAAGAACTCGGTATGAGATGAAAGTTCTCAATTTCTTGGCCGGCAACGCATCAGTGTTGCCGATGTTCATGGGTGACGATAGCCACTTACCATCAGTTGGATCGTCAGCTCGTTGGTCGGCTATTTCCATAAAAAATCTCATAAAAGAAATCAAATGACACAACTTAATTTATACCACTCATGCACGTGTAACCATATAGTAAGCTAAAACCACCATTGTCTTAACGCCTTTATAAAAACCCTCCGAACTCATAATACAACCTTTAAAAAGCTTATAAGACGACTTAGAATCTGCAGGAAGGCATAAAATGTAGCAAGACTCGACTCCAACGACATTTTTACAACTTATAAGAAGCTTAAGTCCTGCCAAGTTACGTTACCACTTAATTTGTAGAAGGAATTGATGATTAAGCTTGCTGACTTGTAAGAACTTTAACTAATTAGTAACTAGAGGAATTCTAAAGAACGTGTATTGAAAAAGCTTGTGATTAATTTTCAGTCTGTGACACCTTTTGGTATAATAAAACTTTAATGAGGTTTCCAAGTAACTATGCGAGTACAATTATGTTGAATAAGAAATAATACCTTACTCTTTTCTGTAAACACCGTGATGAAACCCGAAGAGAACCGACGGACTGTTATTACCACGGATGTACTTAACTATTAGGTCTTCATAAGACTTAAGTGCAGACAACTTGACATGAATGAAACCAATTATTTTATCCTGACGCCAAAAATTATTGGAACGAAGTTCCTTATCGCGCGTTGTGAAAGGGGGCTAGACGGAAAAATACGACACTTTTCTTACTCACGATTCTTACGAATGACGATACTTTTTTTGAAGTGAGAGTTTTACAGAGATGGTGCTACTAGCGTGATTCAGAAAGTTGTACAGAGATGGCGCTGTACAACTTTAATTATTTAAATCGAAAGGAACTTCGTTCCATCCGGGTGTCCCTTGCTTGACACCTCTCATGGTTTTTCTCAACAAAATCTCTCCAATAACTTCCATCGATCACGAAGCAAAACTACAAAATTGCACCTGAGCATTTACGTAAACAGTTTTAACCTTCTAACTCTCTCCAGCAAATCAAATTGGCTCCAGCTACAAAGAAGATAGGCAAAGTTATTCGTCTCACTGGGAAGGCAGGGACATAAAAAGTAAATAAAGTGTCCCAATCAAGTTAATCCCATTTGTTAGCTGAGCGCGGGCCTCTATGAATGGTAATTACGAATTAGCGGACATTGAACGTTTAGAATGCTGAATTTAAAGACGATTTTTATGTTTCCTTGCTATTCGAATAAGCTTATGTTAGTTGAAGATATAGGTGTTTATGTAACGATGAATACTAATTATTAAGTGGGTCAAAGGTTTAAGCAATATTAAATTGCAAATTTTGTTGTTGATTTTCTAAGTCAATAAATATAAGCAATTTTAATATCAAATAACATTTTTATACGCCATAATAATGCTAACATTATTATGAAGACTAACATTATTATGAGATCATGTACCAATATTACAAATAAAAATGTATCAATAATTTATTTATTCGTTTATAATTTATTCCATTGTTGTTATTACGTGTAAAAAAGATAACGACGTTATAATAAAGGCTGGAACAAACAAAAGAAACTTGCCAATTTCCCACGAATAAAAAGCACTATTTGTGCCTTTTATTTCTTCAAAATAAAACCATTACAACAACAATGAAACAAAAAGGCCAAAATGATGCACGGCAAAATACAAAAAATCATATAATTGCGGGTCACAAACAAGTCACATTCGGGAGAAATTCGATATTATCGGTGATAATTTATCACCGACTCATAATTTCATTTCGAATGATGTACGTTGAAACTGAAAAGTGATTTTATTTGCATTTACGAAATAAATAGGCTTTAAGTGTCTCTTTTATTTTACAATATTTCAATCATCAATTAAGGTGTAATTAATTAAGTTCTAAAAACATTACAATATAAAATATATCTGCTAACTGTTAACGCTACGTTATGAGTGAAATACATAATAGTGACCACGGCTTAGTGTTAGCGTACTATTATATAATTACAGTGCAATGCATCCTCCTTGTTTATCTATTGTGAATATCAGTATCGTAATTGACTTATGCAGCCTACTGTAACTGTCATCGGTCTCCGTCAGTTAGTATTGATGTATCGATTCAACGTCAGTCATTGATGATATCGATATTGATGACATTAGAGCAAAGAGCACTGAACGCGATTCATTCGTCTTTCGACATTTGGCCTGAACGGTCGGTTGCAAAAGTCATGTCTCCCTGGAAGTTAGTAGTATTAGAACCTAATTTTAGTAATAAGATTTATCTTGTGGAAAAGTATAATAAAGTAGCTGTTGGATATCGTCGTTTCATTGGGCTGAGCTCAACATCTCAGAAGTGGGATCAGAAGACACGCCCCGAAGAAAGTGAGTTTATTATGCATGTATTATAAATTATAATAATTTTTTTTCTCTTTTCTGCTTGATTCCACATGCTATGTGTCACGTGCCAAGACACGCCCCGAAACAAGAAAAAGACTCGATGATGTTTTTTTTTTACTTTTTTCTTTTCTTGTTCTGCTTGC
The DNA here is from genome assembly GCA_963932265.1 of Thymelicus lineola. Classification (NCBI taxonomy): domain Eukaryota; kingdom Metazoa; phylum Arthropoda; class Insecta; order Lepidoptera; family Hesperiidae; genus Thymelicus; species Thymelicus lineola. The sequence goes on from OZ010704.1 coordinate 3,898,847, forward strand.
GCTTCAACCATTTTGTCTACCCGAGAATTGATATTAAGTAGTTACGACATCGTAAAGGGTTTACTGAGCACAGTTGACCGTATAACCTAGAAGAAATGTGTGTGGAATAGTACATATTATATTTGCAATGCATGGTCATCCTCGTCCTAAGGAAAGGAAAATATTAAGTAAACGAGTATATTTAAACTTTAAGTTACAAAGATGTAGATAGTCATAGGTTTTTTATTATGAGTGATTAAGTTCCTTCAAGGCCAACAATGAAAACACCAATACCTACTGAGAACGATCACTACCCGCGAATGCAATAAGAGTACTGAAAATTAAAGACTAAATAAAGCATTTTATTATATATTTATTTTTGAAATATTTGAAAATATTATGTGGTGATTTCGTAGAATATTACAACATTACGTTGGTCCTTTGTGTATATAATTTGAATAATCACGCTGCAATTTCATTTCAAACCGTTCTATTTAGGTTGACACTATAATTGTATTAATCCTTTGGTCAAATTTAATGTAAGTCTTTTCAGCATGTAAAACTGCAGGTCACCCAATGCAATACAACAGTATGGCAGTTTCGGCTTGATTACGATGGACTAATGATGGGATCAAGAGATGGACAGAGAAATTATTCTGCCATTATTACGAGCACTCTTCGAGTGCGTTGGCTTGGTCCTAGAAAGTTCTCCGATATTTTGGTTTATAAACTTTATCTAGCTATATGTAAAATACAAGAAATATTGTGGTTATGCCCTTCTGGACTCTGAAACCATACAACCGATGTGCTTGGCTGGTTTCATTTGAAAGGCAATAATGCGAAGATAGTCCACGATGATGCAGTCCATCCATGAAGTCGATTTTTTTACTTTTTCCATACAGTTTTTAAAGTTGTGACAAACGCCAGGTATCCACAAGTTTCTTATAAAACACAATCGTCACACTAGAATACATTAAACCTGTGCAATAACTCCTTATATTTTGTTGTAACTAAATTCAGTGTGGGTAGTAACAAAATATTTTTTATGATCATATCTACCGACATAGTGACTCCATAGTGTCCATGGTATATCTTTTCAAAGTCAAAGTCAAAATGTTTTATTCATGTAGGCGTCGCTGGTGCACTTATGCACGTCATTTTTTGAGCGGTAGACTGTGAGTTACGAGTTCAATTTTATTGTATTGAAAATAAGTGAGTCCAATTACATTACAGTACCTTATACTCACCTGGTGACGTGAATTGGATAGGTACTAGAAGAACTTAGTAGGTAGAAATAATAATTATGCAAAAAAACACGCTTTTATAGTGTATTCAACGATGTGGAGTTCTACTGTTGAGGCCAACCCTATGATGTGCATTTGGAATTTAATCTCTGTTACTCGTTATGGAGCTCCTCGGCTGGAGCCAATTGTGAGGGTAGTGTCAGGTCAGGACATCTTTACCATAAAAATACATTATCGTGATAACCCAACATGTGTGCCACATTTCAGATCGACTGGATACGGAGAAGAGTCAATTGACTTAATCTGAATTGGACAGAATCTGTTTACAGACACAGAACAGGTAAAACTAAATGGAAGCTTATAACTGGTAAGATGTACTTAAGAGTTTTTAGTAGGTGAGCTTAGATAACTATTTGAAATGTTTGAGGTTAAAACTGTCTTATTGAATTTGAATTGGACACATGGTAAGACTTACTTAAGAGTTTTTAGTAGGTGAGCTTAGAGAACTATTTGATATGTTTGAAGGTTACAACTGTTTTATTGAATTTGAATTGAGGTTTATATTGAACAATAACTATTGACTATAACGGTATTAGACAGCTACTTCAGAATATGTTCTTCTTAATTCCATTGATATTGTTACTAGGTAACGATAATAAAATTATCAAACTGTATTAGAGGTGAGATGTACTATGTATAATATGAGAAAATTAACATACTAAACGAAACGAACCTAAACCGTTGACTAGTGACAGTGAGTGAGATTATCATGATGAGGAACAGATTATTATAAGTAGGAACTACAAATGTGAACAGATTTTATTATGACAAGCGACTCCCGGTCTGCGGTCGGGACTCTGACGTAATTCATATCCTCAAAGATAGTTTAACATCGAGGCTGAACGTAAACAATGAATGGCTATTTCCTAAAATAAATTTGGTGCACCTTTTAGTGCGCAATTAATATTACTTTGGTATTTGCTTACGGTAGACGCCACATTCTCGTCTTCACACTCAGGTCCTATGGGTACCTTGGAAAACGCGCTTATTCCTAACTTATCATCATTGCTCGTTGCGGCGGTGCAACACAAATACGCGACACGCGATGCGATCGGGATACAAATATTATAAAGACGTAAAGTTTGTAAGTTCTTGTGTTCGCAAGTTCATTTGTGAAAAGTAATCTCTGGAACTGCTGAACTAACTCTGAATATTCTTTCACTTGTAGATTTGGTTAATTGTGATTAAAATATGTAAATATTTGCTAAAGAAAGAAGGCGATACGCGATACCATCGGGATACAAGTACGAGTATTATAAAGACCAAAAAGACATAAAGTTCGTAAGTTGATGTCTTCGCGAGTTTGTTTGTGAAAAGTAATATCTGGAACTGCATAACTAACTCTGAATATTCCTTCACTTGTAGATTTGGTTAAGTGTGATTAAAAATATGTAAATCTTTGCTAAAGAAAGAAGCACGATTTTGTGTAAAGGATCTTCGGGACTAAGGCATAAGGGTGTATTTGAAAAATTCTTCCACCATTGTAAGGTACATCATTCGGGTTATGTTATAAATTAGATTCGTTGGGAAGTCTTTAACTCGAAAGTAATAGGCTATATTTAGGTACTCCTTTGCTGCTTTACAAGTACATACTGTAGGAGGTACCTACTATAAGTTCACTTCAGGACAAGGAATAATTGCCCCAAACTCGCTACGGCTGGTTTGTTAGTCTTATAGATATCTAAATTTTAGGAACCGTATGAACGAATTTGTCTTTTTTTGTCTAAAATATTCGTGATAGTTTAAAGATAGTGAATTATTCGCGACGAATTGATAACCTCCTCTTTTGTCGTCGATAAACGTTTCGGTAACCACACTTGAGTAAATGTATGGAAGTTATTATTTAAATTGACCGGTATATTTTGGATTGAGTGAACCGACGTCTGAAATAAAACAGACATTAGATGTTAACCCAAACTTACTACAATACAAACAGACAAAAATTACCGTTTTGTTATGTGTATGATTATAATGACGATAATAATGTTGTCGTCATTATAATCGTATTATGATGTGATATGATATGATGATGTGGTATGACATGATATTATGATAATGAATACATAATACTGAAGCTCGAGAGTATCTGACTTCAGCTAAAGTCTGAAATCATTTATCAAGAAGTTGTTTATTGTGAAATATAAATAATTATGTACCTAACGTTGTATTAAAAGCCCTTACAATTCAATTATATTCAATTCAATTTATTTATTTGCATTAAGTACATTAAAGCACTTAGCCTGTATTAGGCATAGGTACAAATATTGTCTAGTACAAAGCAATATATTTGTTATGTCGTAGGACTAGTTAGCTCCATAAATAAAATAAGGAAAGATTATATCTCTGAAGTAAAGCGATTTTTCAGGATGGTGAATGAAAATAGGCGGCTAAGTAGGTATACGTGTTGCGGCAGATTCAGCTAGTAAAAAAAATATGTCTATAAACATACAAGTAAAATTTATTCGTTGTGTTCTTGCAATACAGACTCATCTGGGCACACAACTTATAAGTGAAATTAAATTCTGTGAATGTTTGATTAGTTCCAGGTTTTAGCTAGAAGAGTTTTGATACGATAAGTAGCGATGTTGCGAATCACTGAGGCATCAGGCAAATTATAGACGGCGATAGTTTTTCTGTGACCTGAATCCTGATATATAGTGGGTCTGACGTATGACTCCAAACAGATGATGAAGTGTCACTATTACTGTAAGTTTACCGAATCCCACATAACATTTCCTGAAGCTATATAAAATTGGTGATCTGTATGTGTGATATGATGTATGTATGGCACGTGTGTGTCTATCCCGTGTATGTCGTGTATGCATTTGTATGTGGTGTGAAACTTTAGAGTATCAAACTTAAATACTTACTAGCTGTTGCCCGCAGCTTTGCATACGGAAATTATGTTTTAAGTTATTGAAACTTTTATCCTGTTTTTCCGGGAAACCTTTTAATTTTCCGGGATGAAAATTTTTCTAAAATATGACCCAAGGTATCAGTAACGACTTTACCAATTTTCATCGAAATCCGTTCAAGGGTTTTTATGTGATGCCCGGACAGACAGACACTTTGACTTTTATTATAGTAATATAGATATAGATAGATTATACGAGACTCGAGTCATTGTTGAATGGATGGGAATACCTACACAATGTTCATTAATATTTGGTAAATATGTTTGCTGTCTTCCTGTCGAAGGGGGGATTCATCACGGCGAGTTTTATTCAATATGTTTTAACGATTAAAAGGAATTTAAACATGGTCTGGGGTGGAGGATGTCATTCAGATATATTTTCCCTTGCAATATGGAAACCTTTGTGATATTACTTGGCTGGTTACCGGGCAGTAGATTGCTGCCCGGGTGGACGGGCATCTTCGGTAAGTTTAAGAACTAAGTACTTCCCTCTAGTATGAAGCGATCTTTCTAAACGTCAAATGAATAGTGAGTATTGAGACACGAACCATCGAGAGGTAAATCATTGGCACTGGATGTGGATTATAAATAAAGGTTCCGGATTATTGGTCGTTTTTAAGCGTTTTTGAGTTTGTTAATGAAATTTTGAAATCTTGTTCATTTTATATTGTATTTTATATACACACAAAATATTCGTTCGTGTCCGACTGACTGACTCATCATAACAAAGTCAATGGTAACAAGTTATTTTGAGAATGGGGTTTATTTTATTATGTAACACACTTATTCTGAAGCAAAATATGATATCTTTTATCTTTATAAAATCAAGTATATTGTAAAGCCTATGTGTATGTCTATGAACTACGACTACAAACTATAACTGAATTATGAATGTAAACTATGCCTCTGAACTATGACTAAACTATCCCTCCTTATTTATAAAAACAAGCCAAGTTATACACGGCTTATAAAATGTTTTATTTCTTTTACTCTTAGGGACAATGATAATGAAAAAACATTACATTGGTTGAAATATTGTTTATTAAGCGTTTATGAATAGGTAATGACGATGGACTGATCCATAAGACGACAATGAGAAAAAGTAAGGTATAATTGAATCATTTTAATTGCTTCTACAATAATGTTAGTAATAACTGAATAAAAATTGAAGAAAAGTGTAGTCACTCCACGAAATGTCGACCGTTGCTTTGTCATATTTTACCCACTCCTCTCCTTATCCAATCTTCGCCCCGATTTTGCTTCTGTTAAGATTTATTGTATTTAAACTGCTTTATTTCAGCGAAAAAATCCATGCGAGCGTAGCCGCGTGCAGTCACTAGTCTAGATAAACAAATATCTATTAAACTCAAACAACTTAGTCATCGCAATACATACCTACATTGTTATGTAAATGTGGAAATAATTACATTAATTGATTCCTAGCAACCTTAGCATCCTAATAATAACGTGACAGTATTATCTCCATCTTCATTTGTCATAGAGCTTATCTTGGTCTTTTGTCTTAAAGTATGAATCCACACTTATACAGTAATAAGTTTCAGATTCGATGTGAGTACATCAGTGCCCGGAGGTAGATACACAGATGCCACTGTTGAGAGAAAACCACGACTGAAAAGCTTGAGTCATAAGAGTAAAGATGCACGGTTCGGGCGGTGAGCTTGAGTGACGACCGAATCTAGATGGCCCACTAAATCTTCAGACGGTGAGCTAGAGCAACGGCTGAGAATGAGAATAGAAAAATGAGAATAAGAATGAGCTAAGATGGGACCTAGTGGGCCAAGTATGAGCCAAGAGATGAGACTGATTAGAGAAGAGAACAATGGAAGGAGAAGCAGAAGTTCAAGATGTACCACGCAGCAAGGAACACGACCTGAAACCGTCTGGGTATGATAACATAACTGTTAATGTACTGTTACTTTGACTTTTTTTAAAAGAGTACTGGGAGTTTTTTTTCCTCCGGCTTTTTTCTCCTGGCCTACACTAACTTGCATAGGCTAAGTATAATGTATTTTTCTCTCAAAGCCGATGATAACCTAGGTACTGTCTATCGTGACATTAGGCACTAGACAATTTAAAGATGTAAGGAAGGTTTTGCTAGTTCGGGTAGTCACAATCCAAAGAATAAAGTATAAGCCCCAAGTATAGCCAAGTCCAAGTATAGCCTTGGTATGGCCATATCTAACATTACACAAATCGTAATTACCTGCTCACATTAAAATGTAAACCAAGCCTTGTATTGTGTAGACAAAATTCAATATTTTGGTATAAATTTAAAACAATTTTTTAACATGGAAAGTTTACGCGGTAGAATTTTCATTTCAGTATTTTAACTGATGGGAATTAAACTGACTAGAAGAAAATTTCTGTTATTGAAAACGAATGATATCGAAATAATTGAAATATTTGATTGTGATTACCCTAACTTAGTAACTGGAAGACTATTGTATACAGCTGCTAAAATGTTTGAATATGTTACATTGATTAATATATTGGCATAATGCTGACCAGAGCAAACAATGTAAATTTTTTTTTAACATGAGTAATGTTTACTTTAAAGACATAGAAATTGTCATTGTATTATTATTACTGCAAGTCCATAACTTTAATATCAAAATTTGTATTCATGCAATTAGTTATGAATAGATTGAAAAACGTTATAATATAAATGACATAGAGGTATCTTAGAACTGACATCAATGTATTAAGTATGTAGGTAGGTAAAGCAAGTTTATTAACATATCATAATAATACTACTATGAAGATTTGATGACTGTACAATTTCAATGTATTTATTAATATTTTTGAGATCACGTACGAGGACGTACGAATAGTCAGATGGCCGAGCTGTTAGCGTACTATTATATAATTACAGTGCAATGCATCCTCCTTGTTTATCTATTGTGAATATCAGTATGGTAATTGACTTATGGAGCATAATGTAACTGTCATCGGTCTCCGTCAGTTAGTATTGATGTATCGATTCAACGTCAGTCATTGATGATATCGATATTGATGACATTAGAGCAAAGAGCACTGAACGCGATTCATTCGTCTTTCGACATTTGGCCTGAACGGTCGGTTGCAAAAGTCATGTCTCCCTGGAAGTTAGTAGTATTAGAACCTAATTTTAGTAATAAGATTTATCTTGTGGAAAAGTATAATAAAGTAGCTGTTGGATATCGTCGTTTCATTGGGCTGAGCTCAACATCAGCGAATCATAAAACGCCTCTGACTGACTGAATTTATACATTACCTCGAAGATGACATTACTATATCTTATCTTTACTTCTCTCCTCTCTTCTCACCTCTGCTCCCTTTATCTACTATCGTCTCCTTCCCTCTTTAATCTTCACCTCACCTTACTTTTATGCCACTATCACAACTTATTGGCAACTTCTCAACTGGTCAACTTATAGTGACCACGGCTTACCATATAGATTATAAAACGCTTCTGACTGACTGAATTTATTCCTTGAAGATGACATTACTACATTTTATCTTTACTTCTCTCCTCACTTGTCACCTCTGCTCCCCTTATTTCCTTCCCCTCTAATCTTCACCTCACCTCACTACTATGCCACTATCACAACTTATTGCTCTTCTCTGTTTTGTGTATTAATTATTAAAATTAATTATAATATAATCCACTTAACTTCAAATAAAATAACCTTAAATCGCAATATTACGATTTATATATTCCATTCAGCCAAGTAAATTGTCTTTTGTATATATTGTCGACATTCATTCGAGTTTTCGAGGTAGTCAAAGCGTCTTCAATTTTAAGAGGAGCCAACAATGGCCTGATAAATTACGTTATAATATGACAGCTTGACTGAATGGGCCTGAGGCACGAGTAACTTAGTAGTTATACCGAGTAGGCGCCTGAATAGATGACCTGTTTCAGAGACTTTCAATACACAACAAAAGCTTCGTTATAAATTTGAATCGGGATTTTCTGATCATTATTTACAAAGGTAACTTGGTTTCTGTTTTCTTTTCACTCATTGTTGTATAAATATTACCATTTGATAATTAATTCTGATAAACGTAACTCATTTCTTTTATGCAGACAAAATATATAATATTTTTTTACTTCATATAAGTTTATCCCATCTGATGGTAAGTGGAGATGTTTTCCAGGATGGTGAGCGCACTAACTTAATAAAAGTCTATTCACTCTTCTTGAAAACATCCACGTCATAAGTGGGCGGGAAAACAGATGCAGGCAAGCCATTCCAATCCTTTGCGGTGCGAATAATGAATGACGATGCAAACCGCGTCGTCCGTACCGGACAAAAACAAATCTCTTTCGTTAGCGCGATTTTTTAAAATATTAAGCAATACAGTTATAACATACATAAATTTTCTAATATTTTACTAAGTACTAGCGCTCTGCGTGCTACTTTGCCTGCGTTTTCCGGATTAATAAATACACTAGGTATATCCTATTCTAGATCATGGTCCACTTATCGGTTATTGAGTGAAAAAGTAACAAACATCTGCACAAATTTTTACATTAATTAATTATTACGAGTATAATAATTAGTGCGATAAATTATAATTAAAGTTATGTAAAACCTGTCTTCAAAATAAATTAAATCATTTTTATGTATGTATATGAATGAGGTACAAATATTCGTTATTCTCATTACTTTAATACATTACACGCATTCCTACTGAGTTACGTTAAAATTAAGATTGATATTTTTCACAAAATTAATATTACTTTTTCAAGTCATTCAAATCTTGCGAATTTTTGGGTGACCCTTTAACAATAATAACACTAATAATAAACCAACGGGACATCTTGAAGCGATCTGCTGATGAGCAATACAATAGCGAGCCATCATTATTAAAAAACGGACTCATCAGTCTAAAAATCTACGGACATTTTCATGCGACCACAATGCAATAGAGTAGTTTTATAACGTTTCAAAATGCTCGCTATAAGCTACGGCTGTGAAATGGTATACGTATAACAGTAATATTCTGCTCACTATGCAAGCTGAGCGAACATTGCCCGAGATGAGCTGAACTGAGATGAAAAGAAGGGCACTGAAGTGCGCTAGTGCATAGCTTATTGCGTGTTAGCCTGAAAAACAATAATCTTTATTGTGTATTATGAACTTTTATACATAGATTGCCTTCCTGCTATATTAACATGTCTTCTAGGCAACATTAAATAGCTTTTTACTATGTTAGGGTGCTTACCACCCAAGATTCCATCGGCACTTATCATCAGTTGGGATTGTAGTTACGTATCAACTTACCTATACTAATATTATAAAGAGGAAAGATTTGATTGTTTTTTTGCATTGAATAGGCTCCGAAACTACAGAACCGATTTGAAAATTTACTTCACTGTTGGGAAGCTACACTATCGCTGGGTAAAATAGGCTATATTATACTATCAAAAAAATTAGGGCTCCTTAATAAAACTCCAATAATGTAAGCCAAGGTGTAAAAAAAGAAAGCCGAAGCAAAGCGAGGGCAGTTACTCGTAATTCGTAAATAAATTTGTATTAATATGTCATTGGTGAAGATCGGGCTTTATTTTATCAGTCTTTCTAAAGAATTTTTACCCCCAGTATTTACTTGAACAACACACGCCAATTACCTTGCGATTTAAACATCAATTTACGTAATTTTTATATGTAATTTTAACGATAATATTTGACTTTGCGTAATGGTTACCATACCGGACCGCCTTGCCAAGGGTCTTGGGTTCGATATCCAGCGAGACGGAATTTGAAAGATAAGTCTGAGTCTCTGTTCTGGTGTGTGTGTGTGTGTGTGTGTGTGTGTGTGTGTGTGTGTGTGTGTGTGTATGTGTGTGTGTTCGTTGTGTTTTCCATGGCAACCCACGATACAGGGAATACTTGTGTGGGGCTATGAGTATGTAGCGTTTTCATTTATTAATTAATTAATGGATTTAATTGCAATTTTAAGCTCTCCTTAAGTCCTAGAAAACTTTCAGTTAAATTAGCCTAACGACTGTCGCAGTTATCATCAAAATTGGGTTATTATTAGGGTAATTTCTGTCGAAAACTGGGCATTCTGAGAACACGTAACTCACTAGAATTTCTAGTTAATTAGACCTGATGGCTGATGGCTTGAATGTTACTGGATTTACATTGTAATTTGTACTGTGTTGTATTTCATTGTATTCTGGGCTATAAATTTTTCACTAGACTTGTGTGACTCTTAGATAGTATCTAGTAATAAAAATAAAAGATAAATTCCTTTGACTCGATCACTGCAAAACTGCACAGATACACCCATGAGGCTAATTTGATGATTGACTGAAATTTTTTATATATAAAACTTGGTCCCCCTTTTTGGAGTCCATAGAGAACATAATATACAACCCTCTGTTTCTATACGTATGTATGGGAAAATGTTCATTAATATAATAAAGTCTTATTAATTATATTTTTAGTTAGGTTACCTAATATCGCTCACAGCTCGGCGGCTTGCGTCGATCCTAAGTGATCGACAAAGTCAAGCAACTTGTAAGATTAATCCTAGTAGCCATTCATTCCGAAGCCAAATGCATCACATTTGTGCATAGATGTGCGCGAAATTAATCCATCAGATTAACCAAGGTCGATTTACATTTTGCGATTGAATCATTCCAAGTTCGGTGTTCATGTTCTGGTAGTTAGAATCGGGCGTTACATATGGCAATATGGGCAGTTCAATAAGTAAAATACGAGTACATTCGAGTGTTTATCTTCTTATCACGTGCTAATCTATGTACGAATTAATATAAAACTCGGCACATATACTAGTTAATAGCTTAAAAAACTAAATACATGGTTTAATAGTGTCAATATAGATACTTACGAAGTAAAGATTGGGACTGTGTTGTTAACCATTAAGGATTTCCCTTGGCTGAAGCCAAACCTGTGTGTGGTGTCAGGTGTACGACGTACGTGGTATCAAGATTTGACCCAAACAAATAAACAGGGCAAGGTAAATAAAACCGATTAATAAGATGGTCCAAGTCTAGAACAAGAAAGATTCTATCACGGTTGCAAGTTATGATTATATGCTTGGGATGATTGGGACGGTTATTTATAATCATGTTTACGTATTCTGAAACCGCTCTTTATAAGATATAGAGTACTTATTATCAAAGAAAACGCGAGGAAACTTGCGGGAAAAGCTTTTGTTAATCATAATTAAACTCTCATTGTCACAGTGCACTCTGAACGAATCACCAGCAATAAAATATTAACATTCTCACCACAACACAGTTGTGGAGGCTTTATCTAAATGGAATATTGCCACGTATTCATTATAACATTAACATCAACGCTGAAACATCACAGTTATTCAAATATTGATAAAAGATATATTGAATTTTAATGATGATCGCTTTTTGAATTCTACGTGTTTTGTTCAATAAAATGGTTTGGTGATTCACTATACAAATGTCGTATCGTTGCATGGTTTTTAATATTCTCTCAGTTGGGATAGTCTTCTAGTACTGACATCACGACGGTGAAAAACGACATACCGGATTTTAAGAACTGAAAGGAAAAAATCAATATGTTTAGTCACATAAATTAAAATAAAGAAAGGAGAATGCCCATAGCCAGTACTCTTAAAAAAATAATTGTGTCACAATGATTTTTGGACAAAAAATTTAATTAAAATATTTCAAGTATTTTACCCTATTTCGTAAAAAATCCTTATTGGGAATAATTTTCTGAAATTAATAAGTAACTTTACTTCCGTTTTACAAAATAAAACCATTGGGCCATTTATGTTTGGATAAGGGCCAATCAGGAATCTTTTAAGATCCTTCGGGCCAATAGGTAGCATTGATTCGATTATAATTATGATACAACAGTTATAGTATAATATATCCATGACAACAAACTAGATGACGTAAGGGGACTGTCAAATGAATTATTTTTTTTTTAGAAAATTATTATAATCAGCCAGGAGTAATAGTGTTCTGTGATTATAATACATTACAAACTTCATGGTGTTTGGGGACTGTCAAATGAATTTGAAACTTAAAAGATCGACATTACATACGCAATCGACTTTAATACGCCCGCATAGAGTCCATATTACTGTGAGTTTACTATAACCTAAATACAAATTAGTTTTGTTTAAAATCTCTTATTTCCTAATATTATCATTGACTAAAGTTAGTATGTATAATTTATTAAGATAACATAATCAAATAAAGGTATTTTTATCAAGACACAAAAATGTTAAAGTCAGTACATTTCTCCATACTAAATGGGCATTCTCCTTTGATAATAATAATCTATACTAATATTATAAATGCGAAAGTAACTCTGTCTGCTACTCAATAACGCCTAAAACTCTGAACCGATTTTGATGAAATTTGGTACAGATATAGAATTGAGCTCGGGAATGAACATAGGATACTTTTTATCCCGGAAAATAGACGTGTTCCTGAGGGATAACTATTCCACGCCAAAACCACTGAACCGATTTTGATGAAATTTGGTACAGATATAGAATTGAGCTCGGGAAAGGACATAGGATACTTTTTATCCCGGAAAATAGACGTGTTCCTGAGGGATAACTATTCCACGCCAAAACCACTGAACCGATTTTGATGAAATTTGGTACAGATATAGAATTGAGCTCGGGAAAGGACATAGGATACTTTTTATCCCGGAAAATAGACCTGTTCCTGAGGGATAACTCTTTCAAGCCACTAAACCGATTTTGATGAAATTTGGTACAGATATAGAATTGAGCTCGGGAAAGGACATAGGATACTTTTTATCCCGGAAAATAGACCTGTTCCTGAGGGATAACTCTTTCAAGCCACTAAACCGATTTTGATGAAATTTGGTACAGATATAGAATTGAGCTCGGGAAAGGACATAGAATATTTTTTATCCCGGAAAATAGGCCTGTTCCTGGGGGATAACTCTTTCAAGCCACTAAACCGATTTTGATGAAACTTGGTACAGATATAGAATTGAGCTCGGGAATGGGCATAGGATACTTTTTATCCCGGAAAATATACCTGTTCCTGAGGGATAACTTTTCAAGCCACTAAACCGATTTTGATGAAATTTGGTACAGATATAGAATTGAGCTCGGGAAAGGACATAGGATACTTTTTATCCCGGAAAATAGACCTGTTCCTGAGGGATAACTCTTTCAAGCCACTAAACCGATTTTGATGAAATTTGGTACAGATATAGAATTGAGCTCGGGAAAGGACATAGGATACTTTTTATCCCGGAAAATAGACCTGTTCCTGAGGGATAACTCTTTTAAGCCACTAAACCGATTTTGATAAAATTTAGTATAGATATAGAATTGAGCTCGGGAAAGAACATAGGATACTTTTTATCCCGGAAAATAGACCTGTTCCTGAGGGATAACTCTTTCAAGCCACTAAACCGATTTTGATGAAATTTGGTACAGATATAGAATTGAGCTCGGGAAAGGACATAGGATACTTTTTATCCCGGAAAATAGACCTGTTCCTGAGGGATAACTCTTTCAAGCCACTAAACTAATTTTGATGAAATTTGGTACAGATATAGAATTGAGCTCGGGAAAGGACATAGGATACTTTTTATCCCGGAAAATAGACCTGTTCCTGAGGGATAAATAACTCTTTCAAGCCACTAAACCGATTTTGATGAAATTTGGTACAGATATAGAATTGAGCTCGGGAAAGGACATAGGATACTTTTTATCCCGGAAAATAGACCTGTTCTTGAGGGATAACTCTTTCAAGCCTAAAAAACTGAACCGATTTTGATGTTTGGTACAGATATAGAATTGAGCTCGGGAAAGGACATAGGATACTTTTTATCCCGGAAAATAGACCTGTTCCCGAGGGATAACTCTTTCAAGGCACTAAACCGATTTCGATGAAATTTAGTACAGATATAGAATTGAGCTCGGGAAAGGACATAGGATACTTTTTATCCCAGAAAATAGACCTGTTCCTGAGGGATAACTCTTTCAAGCCACTAAACCAATTTTGATGTAATTTGGTACAGATATAGAATTGAGCTCGGGAATGGACATAGGATACTTTTTATCCCGGAAAATAGACCTGTTCCTGAGGGATAACTCTTTCAAGCCACTAAACCGATTTTGATGAAATTTGGTACAGATATAGAATTGAGCTCGGGAAAGGACATAGGATACTTTTTATCCCGGAAAATAGACCTGTTCCTGAGGGATAACTCTTTCAAGCCACTAAACTAATTTTGATGAAATTTGGTACAGATATAGAATTGAGCTCGGGAAAGGACATAGGATACTTTTTATCCCGGAAAATAGACCTGTTCCTGAGGGATAAATAACTCTTTCAAGCCACTAAACCGATTTTGATGAAATTTGGTACAGATATAGAATTGAGCTCGGGAAAGGACATAGGATACTTTTTATCCCGGAAAATAGACCTGTTCCTGAGGGATAACTCTTTCAAGCCTAAAAAACTGAACCGATTTTGATGTTTGGTACAGATATAGAATTGAGCTCGGGAAAGGACATAGGATACTTTTTATCCCGGAAAATAGACCTGTTCCTGAGGGATAACTCTTTCAAGCCACTGAACCGATTTTGATGAAATTTATTACAGATATAGAACTGAGCTCAGGAAAGAACATATGATACTTTTTATCCCGGTTAATAGATCTGTTCCTGAGGGATAACTCTTTCACGCCTAAATCACTGAACCGATTTTGATGTTTGGTACAAATGTAGAATTGAGGTCGGGAAAGGACATAAGATACTTTTTATCCCGGAAAATAGACCTGTTCCTGAGAGATAAGGTCAAATTTTGCTATATGTAGTTGAGAGATTCGTTATTTATGAAGCGCCTTTTATGACTCTGTTTAGGGTTCCGAAGTCAAAACAGAATTCTCATAGTTTCGTCATACCCGTCTGTCCGTCCATCCATCCACCCGTCCGTAGCATATCGCAGATACCCTTAGTGCTAGAAACCTGTAATTTAGCAGGGATATACATGTTTATTTTAACTTTAAATTGGTAGAATAACATTTTTAAAAATATGTTTTTAGGGTACCTCTCCTAGAGGTAATATGGGGATAATTTTTTTCGCCCAACAGGGTATCGTTGAAAAGGTCTCTCAAAAATAATATGGGTCTGCTAAGTCCATTTTTCGATTGAGTGGTCTGTTTGCAAACTATTCGTAAGTCAATTTACGAAAAACATGTCATGAAGGGATCTTTATTTTCGGCGTACGAAGTCGCGGGTAACAGCTAGTAAATAATATTTGAATAGGTAAGTAATTATCACTTTTTTGTTGAAGGAAAACAAAAGAAAATTATTTATTTATTGACGAGCCGTGTGGCACAACACAGTGTTTACCATACCAGACCGCCGCGCTGAAGGTCCTGGGTTCAATTCCCAGCAGAAATTTGAATGATGAACTTGAATTTCTGTTCTCGGGTGTGTGTCCTTCTCTTTGTGTGTTGTCCATGGCACCCACGATACAGGGAATCCTAGTGTGAGGCTATCAGTGCGTAGAGTTATTTTATTCTGATTTTAAAGCTGTATGAAGTTTGTCGATGGTCAATCCTGAACTTGATGAGCCTGTGATATCGTATATATAATTGTGAGCGAAGTCCTAAGTCATCAATATTGTTCCTGGTATTATTTTCCGCAAAGGCTGCCTAGCTAGCTAAAGTGATTGCATGAGTCAGCCGCCAAACGACTCGTCGTGTTCCAGCTGGGAGCTTGAGAGCCAGTTCTTTATTTATTTCTCTTTCTTCTTTCTTGGGGCACATCAGTGATGCCTTTGGTGTTGCTAATGTCCATGGGCGACGGAGGTCACAAGCCATCAGTAGATAGTCTGTCTACTGTTTATACAAAAAAATATAAAAATATACATTTAATTACCCATGTGAATGTAGACAATGACAGCGTAATAGACCCAAAAATATATATCGGCATTCTTTGACTGAGAGCCATTTTAAAAATCTGTATGTTGACTCTTTGTTTCTTGTCAAACTTGTACCATTTCTCGGTGACAACTACTTCCAGGTTTTCGCACTGAAATCATGTACAAAAATCATTTTTAAGTTTCATCAAAAATAACTAAATACACGGTTTTATAGTGTCAATGTAGATACTGAAGAAAAAAATTGGGACTGTGCTGTTAACCATTAAAGAGTTCCCTCGGCTGGAGTCAAATCTGGGTGTGGTATCAGGTCATGCTTATCACAAAAATGCATTGTCATCACAACTAAAGCAATATGTAAAATTTAACTCCTTAGGATAAGTGGACGTAGGTCTAATTGTAACTGCAAGATTTGACCCACAAAGATAACAGATACTAATATAAAACCGTTTCACGTTCGTGTGTGAAGTCATATTGGCTCATAGCGAACTTTCATCTGGTGCGGCGACCAAATTGCTTTCTTTGTCCTGGTACGGAAGGCTTAACTTTGTGTATTTCTATCGAAGGAAAGAGATTTATATACCATTGCAAAACAACTGAATGAGAACAGAACTGAATGAGGGCTTATTTGACCACACGACGCACTGTAAAAAGTCCCTCTATGAGTCAATATGACCTCATGACGCACCAGAAAAAAGTACACTAAAAATCGTTGCGCAGTGAACGTGTTAAAAAGGAGGAGATCTATTCGATTTTATTCATTACGATTGATACGAAAGAACGGAACACAGAATCTATTTGGTATTTTCGTTTCTAATTTAAAAGTATACGTAATTCCATATTGGTACCGTTTTTATCACAATGAAGATGATGGATTACACCAGGAGGAATTATACTCCTTTCAAACTGTGTTCAAACTGTTACTTTGTTATGTTTAATATCGTGTGTGTGTTTAAAGGTTATTAGGACCATTCCTGACTCTGCCATGAAGCAACTTCCTTTTTTTAAGTCACATTTAAAAAAATTGAAATACAGCTGTACATTGCATTGATTACGTTTCTAACCAACTTTCAAAAGGTTTCAAATTAAGTCTTCACCTTGTTAAGATAGGCAAACATTTTAACTTATTATAATATATTTATTCACAAATAATTATGTAGAAACATTTCGCAACTTTAATAATTATTTGAGGCCTAGATAGCTTTATCCATCTTTGTATCCTTGGAATCCTAGCCATCCAAGCCATGAATAGGGTACTCACAAGTCACAGGGATCTTTATTATCCATACCGAACAACGTATCAATGATGACTCTTTGATATTCTCTTTTGTTAACTTATTAAGCTGAACTGACTTCTATCCAACGGGTTCGCCATCTAATATTTTCATTCTAATGAAAACATCCATCTCATTGTCATATTTAAATATAATTATTTTTGTAGTAAATATCTTTATTATGAAGAAAAACTTACTCATATTATTTTTTGTAAGAAAATATGAGATATATTTTACGTACCTCATTTTCCACTTGCTGCCCAACCAAACAAAACATTAGAACAACTAAAATAAAACAAAATTCATGGACGTAGTACTTCATTATGTCGATAGATATTTTATTCTGAAAACAAATAATAAATTATGAATAATTCTATAGGATTTCTTCAAATTTTATTCACTTCTACATTTTTATAATATAAAATTTCACGTAGTAGTCGTTGAAGGTCCTAATGATCAAGTAATCTTTATAAATATTTATGTAATACTAGCTGTTGCCTGCAGCTTCGCATACGAAATTATTTTTACCTTATTTGTACCTCTTGCAAAAGAAAATTTAACAAACGGTGAATTTATATTGAAACACTTATGTTTAGTTATTTATATACTGAAACCCAAGATACAATCACAAAGGATTCCTCCAGGAGCGGATTTTGAAAAATAAGCAATATTCACATTAATTTGTATTTTTTTCTTTTTCTTGTAAAATTTTGAAAAACTGAAAATTGTTCCATCAATTTAAGCAAGTGAACTAAATCAGTTGATGTTTTAAAAATATTCCATACAAACTTTCATTCTGTTTCCCAGGGAAACCTTTTAATTTTCCGGGATAAAAAGTTTCCTAAAATATGGCCCGGAGTATTAGTAACAACTTGACAAATTTTCATCGAAATCCGTTCAAGGGTTTTCATATGATGCCCGGACAGACAAACAGACAGTCAGTTGAGTTTTATTATAGTATAGAATAGAATAGAAAGATGTATCAAAATGAGAACTTACAGAAACAGCAATTTTTACTGAACACATACATATGAGTATAATAGCTGCCATGATAAGAACTAGATAAAATGGCTGACAGATGATGTTAAGGCGATTTGAAAACCTGAAAATAAATTCATGTTAAAATGTACATTAATTCTAAATTCTGACAATCTTAAGGCGCGGAGTTACCTCATATTCACAAAACTGGGTTTCTTTGACGCTCTAGTACGAGATAACCAAATGAAAATTTCTCACGCAAAAAATACAGAGCTTAGAAAAAGGTCTGAGGAAAAATGTTAACTGAATAGAATAATAAAAAATCGTGATCTGCTTCACACAAATAAACTTTAGCGTATCGGTTCATCCATTCGAAAGTTCTGAGGTTTCAAACATAAAAAGTCGAATTAAGAACCTCCTCCTTTTTTGAAATCGGTTAAAAATCAACCCTTCACACCGCATAAAGGTAGCTTTACTAACGCTGTAAAATTTTATCAAATAAACGATAAAATCGAGCTCATTAAATGATATACTAAAAATAAAGTGGTCTGCAATCTGTAACATGGTTTCATTTTAACACTCAACATTCCATGTTATGGTTTTGATGCAAAACCACAACGTGTTACGTTAAAAATCGTGACAGTTACGACGAATAATA
Organism: Thymelicus lineola; assembly: GCA_963932265.1. Classification (NCBI taxonomy): domain Eukaryota; kingdom Metazoa; phylum Arthropoda; class Insecta; order Lepidoptera; family Hesperiidae; genus Thymelicus; species Thymelicus lineola. Next base: position 3,917,865 of record OZ010704.1, read on the forward strand.
AAATTCAGAATTTTTTTATCTTAATATACTTATATAAATTACGTGTCACCTTGTTTGTCTGCCATTGACTCCTAAACTACTTAACCGATTATATCTTTGCACACCATCTGCAGTTTGATCCAACTTGAAAGATAGGATAGCTTACAGGTTAGGAGATACGAAGTTCGCCGAGATAGCTAGTTTATTATAAAACCTTTCGTAAGTGCAAAGAACAACTCAAAGGATGTCATTTAGAGCCTCAGCCTGTATTAATGCCAATGGTGGTCATTTCGAAAACGTTAAGAATTAAATTACTGTTTTTTTAACAATTTTAATTTACACTTATCTTTATTATTTCCTTACATTAAAAATTATTCTATCAAAGGGCAAAAGGTATTTTTGAAAGTAAAACACTTAAATGTTCCACTAGCCTGGTTTTAAAAGTCTACTCTTCTTATTATCGAAAATAATGTATAATTCAAGAGTTTTCAGTTCGGTAAATGACTGAGATAACTAGAAAATTTTTTATGAGATTTCGTAGGTAATATCATGTTATTTAATAATAAATGATAAAATAATAATGTTCATAGGGCATTTTTCAAACTTCTTCAAAAAAAATTCAGTTAATTTCTTTTAACTTTTACCAAATTTTACCAAACCGATAAGACCTCTACTTTAATGGTATTTGTCGATAGTTTTGGCCAAATAATCAATAAAGGCCGGGCAGTCACTTCGCGCTGGGACATCCTGTATAGCCAGACAGTTATACCATGGCCATACACCGACAAGTTTACTGGATGCCGCGTCAAGTCCGCTGCAAACTTGACAAGTATACTTGATCGTGTATGACCAGCATTTTCGCTAAGGAACTTCCTACTAGTCTACACAGTCCTACAGTCTATAACTGTCTCAGTTTCACTAATCTTACTATAAACTCGACAAGGATACAGTTAAGGCAACACGGACACCGGTCGTGCTCTATCGTCTACAGTTTACTTCAAATTAGACAAGTTCTACGTGAACGTTCTTCGAAGGAAATGGCGTAGCAAATGCTATGGATGTTTCGTTTATCTTAATGATGTTTGGATTGTTGTTGATTTAGTTTTGAGACAAATATTCAGTATTTATATACATAGTTTTATCGGGGATAAATAATAATATTCATTGGATAATTTAAACAAAAGTAATCTAAAAACATATCCTATTCATAACCCTGGTAGGGATTTTTACAAGTATATTTTTATCACAGACTCTTTACATCAACATTATTTTGTTTTATCTATACTAATATTATAAATGCGAAAGTAACTCTGTCTGCTACTCAATAACGCCTAAAACTCTGAACCGATTTTGATGAAATTTGGTACAGATATAGAATTGAGCTCGGGAATGAACATAGGATACTTTTTATCCCGGAAAATAGACGTGTTCCTGAGGGATAACTATTCCACGCCAAACCACTGAACCGATTTTGATGAAATTTGGTACAGATATAGAATTGAGCTCGGGAAAGGACATAGGATACTTTTTATCCCGGAAAATAGACGTGTTCCTGAGGGATAACTATTCCACGCCAAAACCACTGAACCGATTTTGATGAAATTTGGTACAGATATAGAATTGAGCTCGGGAAAGGACATAGGATACTTTTTATCCCGGAAAATAGACCTGTTCCTGAGGGATAACTCTTTCAAGCCACTAAACCGATTTTGATGAAATTTGGTACAGATATAGAATTGAGCTCGGGAAAGGACATAGGATACTTTTTATCCCGGAAAATAGACCTGTTCCTGAGGGATAACTCTTTCAAGCCACTAAACCGATTTTGATGAAATTTGGTACAGATATAGAATTGAGCTCGGGGAAAGGACATAGAATATTTTTTATCCCGGAAAATAGGCCTGTTCCTGGGGGATAACTCTTTCAAGCCACTAAACCGATTTTGATGAAACTTGGTACAGATATAGAATTGAGCTCGGGAATGGGCATAGGATACTTTTTATCCCGGAAAATATACCTGTTCCTGAGGGATAACTTTTCAAGCCACTAAACCGATTTTGATGAAATTTGGTACAGATATAGAATTGAGCTCGGGAAAGGACATAGGATACTTTTTATCCCGGAAAATAGACCTGTTCCTGAGGGATAACTCTTTCAAGCCACTAAACCGATTTTGATGAAATTTGGTACAGATATAGAATTGAGCTCGGGAAAGGACATAGGATACTTTTTATCCCGGAAAATAGACCTGTTCCTGAGGGATAACTCTTTTAAGCCACTAAACCGATTTTGATAAAATTTAGTATAGATATAGAATTGAGCTCGGGAAAGAACATAGGATACTTTTTATCCCGGAAAATAGACCTGTTCCTGAGGGATAACTCTTTCAAGCCACTAAACCGATTTTGATGAAATTTGGTACAGATATAGAATTGAGCTCGGGAAAGGACATAGGATACTTTTTATCCCGGAAAATAGACCTGTTCCTGAGGGATAACTCTTTCAAGCCACTAAACTAATTTTGATGAAATTTGGTACAGATATAGAATTGAGCTCGGGAAAGGACATAGGATACTTTTTATCCCGGAAAATAGACCTGTTCCTGAGGGATAAATAACTCTTTCAAGCCACTAAACCGATTTTGATGAAATTTGGTACAGATATAGAATTGAGCTCGGGAAAGGACATAGGATACTTTTTATCCCGGAAAATAGACCTGTTCTTGAGGGATAACTCTTTCAAGCCTAAAAAACTGAACCGATTTTGATGTTTGGTACAGATATAGAATTGAGCTCGGGAAAGGACATAGGATACTTTTTATCCCGGAAAATAGACCTGTTCCCGAGGGATAACTCTTTCAAGGCACTAAACCGATTTCGATGAAATTTAGTACAGATATAGAATTGAGCTCGGGAAAGGACATAGGATACTTTTTATCCCAGAAAATAGACCTGTTCCTGAGGGATAACTCTTTCAAGCCACTAAACCAATTTTGATGAAATTTGGTACAGATATAGAATTGAGCTCGGGAAAGGACATAGGATACTTTTTATCCCGGAAAATAGACCTGTTCCTGAGGGATAACTCTTTCAAGCCACTAAACTAATTTTGATGAAATTTGGTACAGATATAGAATTGAGCTCGGGAAAGGACATAGGATACTTTTTATCCCGGAAAATAGACCTGTTCCTGAGGGATAAATAACTCTTTCAAGCCACTAAACCGATTTTGATGAAATTTGGTACAGATATAGAATTGAGCTCGGGAAAGGACATAGGATACTTTTTATCCCGGAAAATAGACCTGTTCTTGAGGGATAACTCTTTCAAGCCTAAAAAACTGAACCGATTTTGATGTTTGGTACAGATATAGAATTGAGCTCGGGAAAGGACATAGGATACTTTTTATCCCGGAAAATAGACCTGTTCCCGAGGGATAACTCTTTCAAGGCACTAAACCGATTTCGATGAAATTTAGTACAGATATAGAATTGAGCTCGGGAAAGGACATAGGATACTTTTTATCCCAGAAAATAGACCTGTTCCTGAGGGATAACTCTTTCAAGCCACTAAACCAATTTTGATGTAATTTGGTACAGATATAGAATTGAGCTCGGGAATGGACATAGGATACTTTTTATCCCGGAAAATAGACCTGTTCCTGAGGGATAACTCTTTCAAGCCACTAAACCGATTTTGATGAAATTTGGTACAGATATAGAATTGAGCTCGGGAAAGGACATAGGATACTTTTTATCCCGGAAAATAGACCTGTTCCTGAGGGATAACTCTTTCAAGCCACTAAACTAATTTTGATGAAATTTGGTACAGATATAGAATTGAGCTCGGGAAAGGACATAGGATACTTTTTATCCCGGAAAATAGACCTGTTCCTGAGGGATAAATAACTCTTTCAAGCCACTAAACCGATTTTGATGAAATTTGGTACAGATATAGAATTGAGCTCGGGAAAGGACATAGGATACTTTTTATCCCGGAAAATAGACCTGTTCCTGAGGGATAACTCTTTCAAGCCTAAAAAACTGAACCGATTTTGATGTTTGGTACAGATATAGAATTGAGCTCGGGAAAGGACATAGGATACTTTTTATCCCGGAAAATAGACCTGTTCCTGAGGGATAACTCTTTCAAGCCACTGAACCGATTTTGATGAAATTTATTACAGATATAGAACTGAGCTCAGGAAAGAACATATGATACTTTTTATCCCGGTTAATAGATCTGTTCCTGAGGGATAACTCTTTCACGCCTAAATCACTGAACCGATTTTGATGTTTGGTACAAATGTAGAATTGAGGTCGGGAAAGGACATAAGATACTTTTTATCCCGGAAAATAGACCTGTTCCTGAGAGATAAGGTCAAATTTTGCTATATGTAGTTGAGAGATTCGTTATTTATGAAGCGCCTTTTATGACTCTGTTTAGGGTTCCGAAGTCAAAACAGAATTCTCATAGTTTCGTCATACCCGTCTGTCCGTCCATCCATCCACCCGTCCGTAGCATATCGCAGATACCCTTAGTGCTAGAAACCTGTAATTTAGCAGGGATATACATGTTTATTTTAACTTTAAATTGGTAGAATAACATTTTTAAAAATATGTTTTTAGGGTACCTCTCCTAGAGGTAATATGGGGATAATTTTTTTCGCCCAACAGGGTATCGTTGAAAAGGTCTCTCAAAAATAATATGGGTCTGCTAAGTCCATTTTTCGATTGAGTGGTCTGTTTGCAAACTATTCGTAAGTCAATTTACGAAAAACATGTCATGAAGGGATCTTTATTTTCGGCGTACGAAGTCGCGGGTAACAGCTAGTATTCATATATTAACTCAATTTGTGACCCTACCTACAATTAGCAATGAACGTCATTTATGCATCCTTTTTCATAATCAGTGAATGCGTTTACTAAATTAGTGCAATCACCTCTTAGACAACATCTCCACTTGCCATCCAGTTGGGATTCTGGTTCAACTTATACCTTTTAAGTAAAAATCCCGAAAGACCATAACATTTTTTTTTGTTGGGGAAATCCTTATGGATACCACTGTATCACGGGGAATACAGTGGTTATGTCGGACTTGATGTCCCACCGACTAAAACCCCACGGTGTTCCATATCGTTGCTTTACGGCTGAGTCGCGGGAACGCTTTCGCACACATCCACAACCCAGACAGAAAATACCATAACCTAAAGTATCTCTTACCTTTTTATTTTTACATAGTGATCCACACACTGTGTAAATATATTAGTACAACAGGCTTGCCATCTATCATTTCTATTTCCCTGCAGCTCGCGAGCCAATTCATCCAAATGTAAGAGAATGAACGCTAGCACTCGTAAATTACGTATTGTCTGACCGACTAGAATTACGATTAGTGATTGAAGTCCTGGGTATGCTGTTGATTAATTTAACATTGAATTAGTAATATTTAAAAATAATTAAGAATTTTCATCACTTGAATAGTCAGGAAAAAAGAATTGCTTATCATAATCATAATAGACGACCCGTGTGGCGCAATGGTTACCATGCCGGATCGCCGCACCAAGGGTCCTGGGTTCGATTCCCAGCGAGGCGGAAATTTGAATGATGAGTTTGAATTTCTGTTCTTGGTCTGGGTGTGAATGTCCTTGTCTTGTGTGTTGTCCATGGCACCCACGACACAGGGAATCCTAGTGTGGGGCTATGAGTGTGAAGCGTTATTTATTTTATTTATAATCATTTGAATTAGATCTCCCCATCCCTGATGGGGATATCGGGGCGATATGACTGGGTTTAGATATGGAATTTGGTATCATACCGCTTTTTTTCTTGTGACCATCTGCATAAACCATAGATATATTTATTTCGATACCTATAACTAATCAAACTCACCAATACAACACAAATATCCACCGTACGCGTGAAACGTAAACGATGCTATGTACACGTTGAAATTCTCTAAACTCCAAGGAAACCACATGTCGAAAGCTGAAATACGATTGATATTTTATATTTGGCTTGTAATTGGCTCATATTCTTGGTGTATATTCATCCATCCATCCATCCATCCATCAGCCTTTGGAGGTCCATTGCTGGACATAGGTCTCCCGTCAAACTCTGAATAAGAATGACTATGCCATATTGTGACGACACAGCTCGCTGGTAAGATAGTCAATTAGAACCAAACCTTACCCTTAAGGCTGGATGAACAACTTATTCCAGCGCAAAACTTAAAATAACCTGAAAATTTTAGAAATGTACGTCCAGAACGTTCAAAATACTAATCTTCCTCTAGTTCGCCTATAACCAAGAACTTAAAGTTAGGGTATTACAAACTCGCTTCATATATTAAAACTTAGTTTAATTCAACTCAGGTAAAAACTTACCCAAAAGACGCAGAGACGCATCCTTCCGTATACACATTTGGTAAATAGGACCGCAAAGATATAGAGTGGCACTCAGCCATACGCTCGCGACGTAAGTTTTCAACAATACTCGAGTAAACTTCAACAGTCTCTCCTGAGAATTTACAACCAACAACAGTTTTCCCTGTTTCAGTTCCAGTCCCAAAAGGTATTCAATAAATGGCATTTCCAATATCCCATCTTTGAATCCCATTTCGCTGAGGAATCCTTGGAAATCTTTGCGAAAAACTAGACACACTCCCAATGATATAAACATGATCGCACCAGTTATCCAGATACAAACGCCTTGGATGCAAAGAGGCAAGTCGGAGTAGTTGGAAATTACGAAACAGGAAGTAAAAACAAAAGTCAGGAAACCGAGAATGAAATTGAAAATCTGGAAAAATAACCACTTTTTCGAATTCCAATTCCGTTTCTTGAAAATTGGAATCCCGGCGAAGGAGAGAACGCGATCGAAAACTTGGAAAGTTTCATCCATGTCGAAAATGTAAGAAGTGATTTATGAAAATGATACGTGCCGTTTTAAAGAAAAACGTAAATTGGTACAGTCGGGCGCACAAGTGTTGAGTAAGGGAAACTAAAATTGCAAAAAGTTCCAAGAGGAACCTTAACATAAGAACGAGAAAATTGATTCTTTCATTTTGCATGTCCTTCAAAAATTCATTCAACTACTTTCATATGTATCACATGAATGAATTCATTATTAACTGGACTCCATACAATATTGGAAAAATTCAGAATGTAGGTGATGCTGATGTGATGAATGATAGCTTTGGTTTCCAAAAATAATCACTTAGTGTGACAGCGGTTAGCTTCTTTTTAATAGATATAGGTATATTGTATTGAAATTCAGTTAATAAATATAAATTATAATTTTAAATGTAATGATTACAGTTTTCACTGGATTTAAACAAAAATTATGTATATGTTGTAGAATGACGGCTTGGTGGTTCGGGAAATATTATTTAATATTTTTAACAATTATTATAATAACAACAGTGGGCGATTACATCACTTTGGTAAGAAACTCATTTTAACACAGGTTTTACACAAATCCAACACGCGATTAGAACTGATTTTCGTCAATTATCTGAGCATGGCCCAGTGATCGGTCGGATTCCGTTACTGGTCAATCCGCTATCTATGTCTACTTAAAAGTAATTACGTTCCACTACGAGCGTCCGCTTAGTTTGAAGGCTGTTTCCAAAGTAACGACGTTCTAAGTGCGTTATTATACGCAATATTTTGTATTACCCTCAAGTTTTATAATTTTATACTTGTACGCACTTAATGCCCTTTATTTGTTTTGTTAAACTTTAAATGTTTCTCATGTAAGTGAATAGTGTAATCTTATGAGAAATAAAGATTCTCTTAAACCTGACCTGACTCTAGGCGTCCGCTCAGCTCGAAGGCTGATTCCGAAGTCTCCATGGTTCTCTGGCCAGTCTATAGCTCCCCTCGGTTCTCCTGCCACCACGTGTCCAAATGACAGTAGTCAATTCGCACAGTGTTGCCATGTTCAAAATCCGAATAAACACAAGCCTGACCCGGCTTGCCGTTCCATTTTATGATCTCTGACATATATTTTTACACTGATCACTTTTGTTTAGGACTGTAACAAGCAACATAGGACACGCCAATCACCTTCGGGGTTTTGGTTAAAAAATGATAAAATAATATGAGGTGGGAACCCTAACATTTGTTCTTTTGTGCCGTGAATACTTAAATGACACCTCTTTGATGTTCTACGGAGAATATTATCATGATCCTTCTTTTTATTAGCACTTGAAAATATACTTCACGGTCGTATAAAATTGATAAATAGGCTTGTCACGTATTTATTAACAACAGGTTTTTTTCGCTGTATTGTAGGTAGTACTAGCAAAAAAGCACATTTTTGCGAATTGTTGTATCATTTATATTAAAATTTTATGAATGTTAATAATGTAATATTTTAATGATAGATAACACTAGACTAGAGAGGAAATGTTTAGTTTTTCTCTAAATTGTACCACAAACATGTACGGGGACTAGAACAATGTAGAGCTCGCTTCACTCATCCAATAATTTTTTTACATTTTGGTTTTTGCTGTTGTTACAATAATGCTTTTTAGGATTCCATACGAGAAAAACAAAATACGGAACCCATAGAGGACCACTTGATTAAATATCTGTATTAAGCTGGCCATACACGATCAAGTGTACTGGTCAAGTTTGCAGTTTGAGTTGATTCGGCATCCAGTGCATAAAATAACTACATGGCCAGATAGCTATACCGTGGCCTTACACTGTCAAGTTTACTGGATGCCGCGTCAAGTCCGCTGCAAACTTGACAAGTATACTTGATCGTATATGGCCAGCATTATCCGTCATATTTGCACCAACTTATCCTACTTTGTCGATATTATAATATCGGTATCACGAAAAGTTTTCAATTTGTCGACATTGTTTCAACGATATCTTTATTACAACTAGACTGAAGATTCCACCAGGAATATTTAGGTAGTAAATTTTGCAACAAAATAACGGCCATAAAATCGAAGTTTTATGGGGAATAAAAGAGAACTGGGAACGAGCACTTAATCTGTGGTCTGTGGCGACCATATTGCTTTTGATCGATTCTCTTATAACACTGCAAGTTTTTGAAGTTCCACTTCTTATGAAGCGTTTGGAGAAAATTATGACATTAAAATTTTTACGATGCGACAGCCAAAAAGCGACATGATGAAGGCCTGTGTACTAGGCGCACAGCATTCGCTGGAGTTGTTTTTGATTTCTAGCGCGGGTTGTGGGTGCGAGCGAGAGGTACTTATAAGTAAGAGAGGTAAGGATAACTTCTTACGTGCATAAGTACATACACACGTTTTTTATTTATGTCATAAAGAAGCGAGCATTCCATTTTCGTTCAATTAATGCATAATCTACAATCTACTAATCACTCGATATTGATTAATTTAATCGGTTAAGACCAGTTATTAATCGATTTATTATTATAATACGGGCTCCAGTTAATCACTCAATAGCAGTTGGTAGTTAAACTGTAATGCTTTGGGCGGTATAAACATCTGAGTTAACTCTGTACTCGAGCTAAGTGGTGGTGGTATATTTCAAGCCCCCTCGATTATGATAAAGACCCCTGTACAGAGCTATAATATTAATGTGTTGAGGCCGAAGGTAACGTGATGTTAGTACATGTACTATACCGTGTGAGCTCATGCTTATTCAATGAACCGAGTCGTGTGTACCTACCCTTACGGCTTGTTTCCACGTACATCCGTCATTGGTCCGTGATTTTGTTTGACAATTCAATTTCATTACGATTGATGAAAAGCGATAGATGCTTATATAGTTTGTCGTTTGTGCAGAAATGTAAAATTTAAATAAACTCTTAAAAATCATATACAGCAACATCAAATATGTAATAGGGTAAGGTGGGGTACAATAATTATCTATTATGACATATTATGACGACCCTGTAGCCTAATTAGTAGCGACCCTGCCTACGAAGCGAGGAGTCGTGACAACTGCGAAAACAGATCCGTACTTTCATGACGTTTTAACATTAGGCCTACTGTCCATAGCGCTTCATTTGACGATCACATGCAAACTGCATAATGAAACATAGGCAATCAGCAAACGCGACCATGTCGTACTGTGGACAGATTTCATACTACGCACGATAAAAGCAAGCTGCAAGCAAACGACAATTGGGATGAATTTTAGTAATCAATTTTATTTTATAGATAGAACCTTAATATTCACGAAAAAATATAATAAAAATAATAATCTTCAACGTAAAACCAAAAATTGATAAATAAAATAATTATCAAAAAAGAATATATGCAACTGCAAAAGGCCACTGCAAAGATTATAACTGACCCAAAATATCACGATCCGGAGATCGAATATAGTGAAAATCAAATTAAAGTACATATTTGAGAACATTCACTGGGCACTATAATGGAGAACTCTTAGGTATGTAGATTTCTTCACAATATTTTCATTCACCGTAGCTAGTGACAATGTAGCCATAAATTATAAACAGAAACTTTCTCCATTAATTCTTCTCAGAGCATTTTGGAGATGTGAAATTGTTTTACTGCATTATAGAAAAGTCATTTTGTGCTTAAAAACTACATAAATACCATTGAAGTACCTATTATTACTAGCGTATAGAACAGACACCGCGAACACCATGTATGTCCCAATGCATTGGCGCCACGTGGCTTCAATCTTCAATGGATTCGTTCGATTTTGAATGGAGAACTGGGGCTCAATTTTGAAAATCAAACCTCCCGGGCGGGACACACATTTTGTTCGAGATGTCTGTTCAATGACATTATACTTCAATGGTATATACCATCTTATTTGCTGAATATCAAAAGCAAAATGAAACTAGGAAATACATTTTGAAGTTATTTAAGTATTTTAACACGACGATGACGAAATGCGTGGCACCTCCCTCCCTCCTACAATGGAAACATGCACTACAATAATTAACAGTATATTGACTGTACGATGGTTAGTCGCAAAGTGACTTTGCTGACTGGTAACAACCCTCAAAAGTGGCATTATATAGAACGCAGGGATGACAAAATAAACTTCAGAATATGATTTTGCATGTTTGATTGAAGCATTATTCGATTACACTTTTAAAGAGTGTCATAATTAAGTAGGAGCATTTTTCTCTGGTATGGTAACTAAGATATGACTGATGTTTATGGGCGATGATGACCATTTGCTATTAGGTGGCACGAAAACAATTCATTAACATGCCGGACTGCCGTGCCAAGGGTGCTGGTTGGAAATTTGAATGATGAGTTGGAACTTCTGTTCTCGGACAGACCCAGAGGTCTGTGTTCTTGTCTTTGTGTGTTGTCCATGACACCCACGATTCAGGAAATAGTATGGGGCTATAAGTGTATGGCAATATTTTTTTACTTCCTTATATGATGCATCCATCTGTGCAATATGCATCAGATTTAAAATTGCGTTCGCACTGTGTGCTATATACACGCCACAAATTTCTAAAAAGCGTCATAAAACTAGCAGATGACGTGAGATGCTAGCTCGTAAACCTGTCGTCATAAACGTAGCTTTTAGTAGACCATCAGGTTTCTAACAACTCAGATCGGATATACTCGGAAAAATGTAATGCGTATTTATTTCTAAAAACGTGTTTTTCTGTATATCGACTTCACCTAATATATATTATAACAAAATATTCATTTTACATAATTAATATCGTGCCATATATTTTATTTTTGATATTATTTTGCTTCGGGAGCCAATGCCTTAGTCACTAAATCTTATATTCTGAGTGTGGATGCTCTCGAAAACTTTAACTACCAATGATATTTTATGTATAGTAAAATATTTTTGTATCTACCACACCTCAGATTCCAACGTGCATTTTTTAAAAAAAATTGCATTTAAAAAAGGGTAGGAAGGTTTTCTCTTCTCTTATTAGTACAACGCCTTATAGATTCCACTACACAAGAAGTCTTCCTTAGCAAATCATTAATTATTTACGTTTAAAAAAGTTATCGATACTGGCTCTTTATAATTTTAGAATTGACAACATAGAACTGATAAACAAAAATTATACTTTCAACTCTAAATAGACAAAGCTTTTCAAATTTTTGACTTTATTAATCATTATAAAATATATTCAATACACCAATAATATATTCATACTGGTATTTCACAAATAATTATAATTTTAATACAACAAAAGCCAAATTCGCTACAATAATTATGACTGTAGGGCAGGTTGAGATTTACGTCTTAATTAATGAAAATCCTACTCATAATGAGATTAGTCTCTTTCATGTTATAATAATTTAAAAGAAATTCGATAAAAAGACCTAACTACTTGTGGTAAACAGAATTTTCCTTTTAACATTATACAGATATGAAATGAAAGGAGAATGCCCACGGACAGTATCGCTAAATCTAAGTTGTGTCACTACTTCATGAAATCAGTAATTCCTATTATTAATTAAAACATTTTTTGTAAATATCACGAAATAACAAATTCTCCGTATAAAAACTGACCAAAATAAAAGTCGTCATCTTGATCATTTATTTTGTCGCCATCTTTGCCAACTGCCATTACAAAAATACGATTAGTGATGGATCAAGGAATCGATAAGTATAGATTATTTATGTCATAATATGATTCACTTTAAATGAAATCGATATCCAAGTTGAACGAATCGATTCTCTATTAAATCAAGTATCAAAGGATCGTTTTTCGATGAATCACGACATTTTTAAACATGCCTTGTAAGGAACGTTTTAAAGTAACCCTATCTTTGATCTATTGAATGCATTCATAAATATTTAGTTAATTCCTTCAAATTATTTACCAAGTATGACCGATTATTTTGGCGTCAGAAAACAGCAAACAATAAAAATAAACTAATACTGCAGCCAATTTAGAGTTGTAGTCGCTAGGTTTTTAAAACAGTCCGATTTAAGAGAATTCATCGAAACGATGTAGCGTTCAAGATCGATCTGTCAATCGATTAATCGATTCCAGATCAACATGCTTAATCGATTATTTGATAAGTCAATCTCAGTTTGACATTCCTAACCTACCTGACAAATAATAATTATTGTGTGAAGTTTCCGACAGTTTGTTTTGAACTTTTGAATTCAATAAATATTAATTAGTGTTTGATTCGTTTTGTTCTTTCAATTTCCATTAAATGAAAGTCAAAGTGATAACAAGACAGAGACTCCGTTAGTTAAGTTATTGTGTTAATACCTATTTGACCACCATAAGACGAGATCGCGAGATAAAACACTCCATTTTAAGTTATCGTGTTTATTTCAAATAAAAACTAATTAAGTAATTATGGAAAATCCATTTCGTCGTTGCATTAATTGTTCCCTCCGACTGCGATATTTGCGCTAGCAGTCGTTGAGAGAACTTAAAGATGAAACCTACAATACATTAGCCGTCTTGGATTTCACCTACACCGGTAAGTAATAATAATGCGGTTTATGAGATGTTTAAACATTGTTTCTCATGCAGTTATACTCGTATTTATTATCTTTTCGCGGGATAAGGCGTTGGTTTTAACAGATTCTCTGTCTACAGTTGTCTACAATTTCGAAAATTCTAATTTTACTGGTTCTCCATTACCATATTGCTATTGAATGCCAAGAATTATAAATATTTTTTATATGTAATTAAAAGTACTAAAATCGTAGTAAAAATTAAGCTCAATTACATTATGGCACAATAGATTTGATAGCGATACTAAGTTCCATAGTCACTTGGGCAATCTCCTTTGATATTTAAATATTATTTTAATTATCACTATATAACAAGTACTACAAGTAGTCATAATAAAAATTAAAATATATGAGATATATTTTTATATGATATTTTATACTAGTTGTCAACTCATGACGTAATGGTTACCATGCCGGTTTACCGTTCCAGGGGTCAATACCCAACAAATCAAAAATTTAATTTCAGTTGGAATTTCTTTACGTATTGTCCATGACACCAATGACACATGAGAGTGTAGAGTTATTTAGCATTATTATTTTGTGTGTAATTTTTTGTCTTATTTTCATAGCAATAACGAACACAACCGAAGTTTTTCATACATGTATGAAGAACCCACTAGACCATTAAAAAGCAAAACGCATAGATATAAAGGAAAACTATTCCTAATTTTACACAAAGGCGATACCAAGTCGGTATGATCGCCATAAATCTCTCGATGTTATTGTTATTTTTCCCGTTGTTAATGTATGTGCTGGAGTGATTTATAGTCCGACACTATCGAACATTTTAGTTAATTGACTCGGTGTTTAGGTAGGCACAGGATGGATGGATATCATGAAAGATGTTTTGATATGTCTTTGTTTAAATAAAATATAGTTTGTGCTCGTTTTCGCTAGGATACAATTCATTGTTTCTGCAATTTAATAAATTAACTTTAAAGAGAACTGTAAATTCCTGTGATACTGTAAATCCCTGTAATACTGTAAATTCCTATAATACTGAAAAATCTGGAAATCATGGCAAATTATGAATCTCATATAAATAAATATTTCATTAATTCATTCTTAACTGCAACCACTGATTCACAAAATACGCACTGATACTTGCAAAAATATAGCAAAAATATATCCATATATTAATCTCCTTACTCCGCCCCCTGTAGTGCGTGAGTCGATGCAATAACAAAGTACACTTGGCACGGTTTCTAGCGTGGAGAGAATAAAAATATTACCCAAAAACTATACATACATATTGGGTAATAACAAGAGCTGCTACAATACTTATACAATTTTATCCAAGTTATACCTACAGTTCCGGACGATATGGACAAGCTCAGTAGTCATATTCCAAAATAAATGTGATATATCTGCAGGGATTAAACTAGAGATCCTTCGGTAAGGTAGGTAATTCTTCAAATAAACACGAATGAAATTCGAAGAACAAACATCCTAACAGAATACTTCAGGACTTCATCCCAAGTTAGTAATTTAAGATAATATTAGTCATTACTAACTTTTCATTAAAAGTTTAAATATTTGTTTGTATCTGTTGTTATTCATGAAAGTGTTTCTTATTTAAAGAACAGTAAAAGTGACCTCTGAAATGATAATCATTTATTTACTGCTTGATTAACATACATAGCACTTCTTTCACCCTGGTGCTGGCTCTAAGAATATGACTTTATAATAATAAAAATGTTTTAAACTATTTTATATTGTACTTTGATTTAGATATGACGATAATATTACTCTATTAAGATAAGATCACAGTCATCCACGATGTATTCCAACTAAATTTTCAATATTAACAATGTTTCAGCGAACAAGTCCTATTGATATTGGATTGTTGGAATAGTAGAACTCCCTAATTTGAATGCTGAATAAGGAATATATTTCGATTTCTGTTGAAATGTAAAAGCACTATTTTTGCATCGGTTTTCTTGTTAGAAATGGTGAATGGCCAAATTCTGTGAACTAAATAATTAAAACCTATATTATTATGTGCATGCATTTTCCACGGCGAGCGATTTTTGTTTATACATGAAGATGAATTTGACGGTAAATTATTATTAAAATTATGATTTATTTATTTACAATATACGCATACAATTGAGTCAGTTGATATTATAAATTTATCACGTTTCTATAATATTATCTTCTAGATTTGGGGAAAGTAGGAAAAAAGGTAAGGATTGCTCGAAATTCTAAACAGAATGACCAAAACGATTTATTGCCAATTAACATAGACGATTAGCTCCTTTACAAATTTCCGTGAAATATCCGAACATTTTCATAAATTTTAGCATGTCTGAGCAACATTACAAACCTGTGAATTAGCCTCAAAAAAAAACCATTACAAGATTAATTTCCTCGCGGTAATAACAGCTCTAAAAAGATATTCGTATTGTTGTCTTTTCTTCAAAGTTACTGTACTGCTAAGGAATATAACTGATTTACTGTCTTAATATCACAAAATGTATTGACCGAGCTATATACTCCATCACGTGTCGTTGTTCATATTATATTGCTGCTTCAGTTACGTAAATATTTTGTTTGCTGTGCGATAGAACTGATTCAGTTCGGTACGCCTATTCATAAACAAACGATGACACTTTGTCATGGTATTATGTACGGGGATTCCCGTAACTCAATACCCATCTAAATGTATAGTATTTTTAGAATACTTACTTTAATTTACATATCTTTGTATGTAGTTTTACCTATGTTAATTGATACGTAATAATTATATTATTAAGCCTCGTTGTCATGGTTGCTAGTAAAAGAAAAAAATATAACTGTAATTTAGTTTTGTGGAAACTAAGTGAACTTCAGTCAATGACATTTTGCTATTGTAGCTTAAAGAAGACTTCAGAAAATTTAATACTAATTATGAATGGTTACCATTAGAATTCTGCTCACGACGTTGCCCGCGTTCCCGGGATAATTATGGATATTTATTATTTTTTCACGCATAATCTAAAATTTTACTAAAAAAATAACCGACTTCAAATGAAGTACATCCAATAAAAAAGAAAAGGCGTGATATGGCGTTATTCGTCCATTTATCGCGCACATATTTAATGCAAAGAACAATGCCCAAAAATTATTTTATATTTTTTGTAGCATCTTAGAACGTCAGTTATACCGAAGCAATTAATTTTTTTTACGTATTTTAAAATTAATACCTGTACCCGTATTACCCAGCGTAAAATAATGTTATTAATAAGTGATGAATTGACTATAATAACAATGATGTCAACAATGTCCATTTTCATTCGGTAAAAAATGTTAGGTCATTTCATATTATTGACGTTGACCCGGCATTGTTGTTGTGTTGTGTATGTTTGGCTAGGGTACGATTCCACCAAAATAGTGTGCAGCACATTTGTTTACAAACATTTTGTGCCAAACTCCAGCATTGCACTTTAAGCTAGTATCGCGTTTAGCTGCTGTCTCCACCGGCAAGGCTGTGCGTAACTTTTGTAAACGCACAGTGTGGCACACTTGTGCACAAACATGTTCACTGAGAAGAGTTTTCTGTCTTCAGATGTTAAATATGGACGGGCAGGAAAACGTAGTGCTTTGTGCTGCAGCTTGTGTTTTATTATTTAGTTTGCTTAAAAAGAAACGAAGAATAAAAGCAAGACTGCGTTCGTGAACAACAAGCGTGTACGCGTCGACGCGAGTCCACTGCGTACATGTGTGCGCGCACAAAAGTTTTATTTTAAGACGCTAAAGTTGAAAATGAAATAAAACGATGTATGGCAGTTTGGCATTGTTCTTTAAGTCTTATAGTATGCTTTTGACATGGATGTCATTGTCAGATCTTGCTCAAAATGTGGGACTACAAAACAAGCACCAGCTTTCGATTAAAAAAAGAATCATCAAAATCGGTTCACCCAGTCCAAATATCTGAGGTAACAAACATAAAAAAATACAGTCGAATTGAGAACCTCCTCCTTTTTTTGAAGTCGAGTAAAAACCTACTGAACGGATTTTCATGAAAAGCACACAGGTAGACCATGGAATCTGGAATGGATCTGGAAAGAGTTATGGGCTACTTATTATCTCGGAAAACGCGAGCAAAGCCATAGGTAGTGTACTAGTACATGAACTTTACCCGATTACATTCAGAAAACACTTACATCGAGAAAGTTCCTATTGATACACGTACCTAAACTCTGAAAGGCAAAAAACATCCTTAATTTTTCTTCGATCTCATTTTCATTATTTTTATACTGTTACATTCATACCAAAGACAACAATGGATCCTACGAGAGTAATACATACATACACATATGCATACATACATTAATACCCCTCTGACGCGCCAATGACTCTATTGACTCTATTGGGTGTAAAATTGGTCCGATTATACAGATGCCGAATTTGATATATTTGTCATGTGTGTGATACTATAATAGTAACAACTATTGCTTAAGGAAACTTATGCCTTAGTGACCAAAATTAGTAAGCTCATTTAGTAACAACAATCTAAAATATATTCCTAAAAATCCTTTAAATTGACATATATTTTTATTTGTGATCCGATTTAAATAAAACGTAACGAAATTTTACCTCAAGTTTACTATATGTATTTCGTAATAAACTACACTGAAATCGGTAAGGCTCTTTCTAAATAAATAAGAAACTCACAAATAGACGAAAATTCTAAAAATAATTGTTCTACGCCTTATGAAGAAATCTATTGACTAGGTAAGTTATTTTTGCCTTGACATTTTGTCAAAAATGTCTTCCCCAATTAGGAATCGAACTAGGAAGGTTCACATTGTCATCAAATTGACCACAACATGGTTGTCCAATCCAATATATCATCACATATTCGAGTTTTTCACATGTCTATAAACACGCTATATCCATCTTTACTTCAGAATAAAACCAGGGTAACAAGACATAAATCATTTTGTCTTGCGCGTGTTATTCTCAAACCGTTCGATATTAATGAATATTCAATGTAGGAGTGACATATGGTGTCGCAAACAAGGAAGAATGACGGCGGAGAGAATCTCGAACTTGTTATTTCAAATAATTCAATGTTTATTTAATTACACCCATTCGCTTCTAAAACCAGAAACGCGGGGAGATTGATTTGAGTTTGAAAAAGAAAGCTTATGAGATGAGACGTAGATACTAAATTATGCTTTTAGGTTTCCATACACAGAGTGCCTCTTCGATTCTACCATCTGTGCGTTTTTCCGCCTATCACAGGGCTTTATTTTTTGAACCGTAATAGATAGAACTTAAAATTCCTTGCGTCGTTTAGTTACAAAGTTGCCTTTATTATCTTCCATCTCTATCATCCATTCATTCGTCATTGACGATCACGTGGCATGATTATTACCATGCCGGATCGCTGAATTTCCATCTAGACAGAAATTTGAATGATGAGTCTGAATTTTGGTTCTCGATCTGGTTGTGTGTCTATGTATGCTGTACATGGTTCCCACAACACAGGGAATCTTAGAGTGGGGCTATCAGTGTGTAACGTTTATTTTTATTATCATCATATCTGCTTCACATCATATTAAATATCCGGATGACCGAGCTTTGCTCGGTTTAGTATTGCTTAACATCGCCATCTGCTTTAGCTTTAGTGTAGCTACTTGCCAATAGATGTCAGGAACAGTCTATTGTAGCCGTTTTTCATTACCTGAAAACACGGATAAAACGACATTTTTTAAAAATGAATCCTAGCTAGATCGATTTATTGCCTCCCGTATGCAGGGGGTTGCATACTAAATTTCATGAAAATCGTTGGAGCCGTTTCCGAGATTCGGAAAATATACATACAAGAATTGCTCATTTAAAGGTATTAGATAATATAATCCGATTTAGTCGTTCACTCTTGGTAGAGTAGTCGTGGTCTTATGACGATGTTCGAAGAGTTGCGGCCCTCACGATGCGTCTTCATCGGGTTCTGTTGTTGGCGTTGCGAGCACATTGAGCAATGGAACACCCCGTTACACTTTTAATGGTGTCCGTCCAGCGCGTGGATGCGCTTGGACTATTTTCATTGCGCCTAAGAATATAGGACCAGACTGAGGGTAAAATCTATTAAGCACACTTAACTTGTACTTTGCTCAGACAACAGTCAAATAGTACTAGATGACTCTTCGCTAATACGAAAAAAATAAAAAGTGATAATACGGAAAAAAAGGTAAGATTGTTAGGTCCATTCTTTTTGTTCGGATAATCTGAAGTCTGAGCGATGCAGATTTATTATTATTATTATTTGTAAATCATATTGAATTTTAATTATTTAATTTAAATGATTATTATTAATATTTTAAATATTTTATCTGTAATGAATTGTATTTTAAATTTGACTTTGTTTTTGACTGTATTTATTGGATTTTTTGTACATGATGTTGTAACTAATGGACCTGGTATCTGAAATAAATAAATTATTATTATTATTATTAATGCCTCAGCATGGTTTATAGATTTCATCCTGAAAGCTAAGCAAAACAGGAATGGGAAACCATTCATCATGTAGATCATCTAGGGAACAAAACTCTCATAGTGCAGTTTCACAATATAATTTTGTTTCTAAAATATTAAAAACTTTGTTTATGTCTTACAGTACCGCGGTGCTATTTGTAAAATACCACTATTTGCCCAAAATTTCGCAACACGTGGCTAATTTTGTGGATAACTTCTGACTTGAAATATGTTATGTACTTCACAAACCTTCCCTGTACAATTTCTGCAATTTCAGTACTATAAAAGTGTTTCGAGAGAAGTTGCTGAGATTGTTTTAGACTGAAGTGGTTCTACAGAATATTAACTGTACTGTGTTTTGAGGTTCATATTAAATTAAATATTTTTATTTAGCTTGGATCTGTAAATGGGTTTGTTGGGAACCAACTTAAAAAAGCAGCCAAGTGTGAGCCTATTTTTATAAATGAATGTGTAGTGACCCTACATTTGTACATTATAGATGAGCAACCCTGGTTTGGTTACCATAGTATTGGAGAATAACACCATTGTCATTCATTGTCAAGCTGGAAGAATAGCAAAACATTGTATTATTGTAAATATTGAAAATATAAACATGCAAAGAGAAGGAATATAATTGTATTTTTATTGTAAATAAATAATCTGAAATGACTGAGACTATCATGAACTACTTAAGCTTATCTAACCTAAAGTCAATGATGCTCCCGAAGTTCTGATTAATTAATCACTTTTACAGATATTTAAATGTTTGCATTTATGTCATTGAACTTAATTTTATAGATGCGCATTTACAACTTTTGAATTTCATAAAATAATTTATTGTAATGGAAAATTTTAAACCACAGAACGTTTCAATTGATAATTTAAAATTAAATTGAAGCGTAACTCATCGCGTGACCACTTTATGGAATTTTATTGTACTCAGTACAAAATGACAACATTATGTAAAAACTATATGTAACCAATGAATCAGTTACTTTTAGAATTTTTAATAATTTAAGGTACAATTTTGTACAATACCACTATGATAACTTTAATAATATTCAAACATATAATAATACATATAATATCATACATATTATACATAATAATTAATGATTACCTAATTTAATTTATAGTGATATTTTTTATTAATTAATAATATTAATTTATTTTATTGTTTCGCACCAGCAATAAATTATTATTTTTGACTGACTTCAAAAAAGAGGTTATCAATAAAATTAGTCACCTATATAATATATTTATTTATATTCATATATATTATCACGACAGAATAAATTAATAAATTTGATAAAGGGTCAAATTTATTTGAAAAATAGGTGAAAAAATTATTCCAGACTCAAAAAATATACCGACCGTATAAAACCGGAAGGTTCGTTCCACTTTTCATAATAATTTTGCACAATATTGATTGTATTGGCGATAAGCCGCTTAAAACACTTGTTTCACCATCGAAAGTAGAAAAGGTTGCTACTATAGTATTATATGATGTAATAATATAATTTAACCTCCTTCAGACAAGGAGGAGGTTCTCAATTCCATTGTTAACTCAGAACTGTTATTTATTACTTGGAAGATTCTTTTTAAAGAAAGAGAATTTATACTTCCAGTTGGGTTCTATATTTCTCTGATGATGGTATCTATTTGGAATTAAAAGAATTTCTAAAATATTATAGGTGTGGCGATATAATTATGTTTAATATATATTTTTGGAAGACGATTTCTTTGAAGTTGTTAATTTTTTTTGGTACATTTCGGCTTTAACTGAGCAAATCATGGGCTCGGGACTCCTCTCATAATAAAAGGAATATAATATAACTTTTCTTCCCGCGCAGTCGAGTGAAAATACAATAATCTCCACGCAGTTAAAAAGATTAACAGATTTAATTAAAATCATTGAAAATATTGTGAACTTGTAGCGACAGCGCACAGGCGTCACACGGTGAAGTCACGCCAACATGAATCACGACCGAATCTGGATCGAAGATTCTATGATCGCTGTCATTGTATACAACGCTGCGATAACATCAGCCGGGGCTCGGCCGCCCCCCAGGCAACACCACCTCGCCTGGCGGGAGATCTCATTTTGCCAAAAACTTGTTAATCAAGATAATGATTTTGGCGAATTTTGATAAATTTTAACATTTGTTTGCCAAGTAAAGTAGTTTAGTGTAGTAACTAAATATTTTTAATAACGAAGAGGCAAACGCAGTTGGCCACTGATAAAATAAAACCAGCTAAGGGAACATACCAAAACCACGTGCCTCATTTAGGGGGGGGAGGGGGGTCTTCAAAACACCACGATTGGTCACAGAGGGGAGGGGGGGGGGGGGGTTTAGGTTTTTGTCACGTAGTCAATATTTTAGCAATCATTGCGCCACACAACTCATCAAATATAAGCAAAATTATTATTTTTTAACTCTGTTTTTGCAAAAAAGTATTGAAAACCGTATTTATCAATTACCACGTGAAAACTAGGGGGGAGGGGGGGGGGTCTTCTCATAAACTATGGATGGTCACGAAGGGGGGGGAGGGGGGTAAAAAGTTGGAAAAAATTGGTTTTGGTATGTTCCCTAACATAAAAAAACATCTTTGCAACATCTCTTATCGCTCACCCGCACATAATATTATAACAATATTCAACATCGCTCGGCATAGACTTTCGTATTCGGAACTATATTATTAATATTCAGCGTACGCAAAAATGATTTACGGTTGTACAATATAATATTTGGCATTTTTATTCCAAAGTGGGAAAATAAAGTATGGATGGTATTTTCGTATCATGTCGATAATATGGTAACGTAAAAAACTCTTCCGATTTTAATTCTCAATAGGGTTCCTTGAAGTTTAACTTGGAGTTAAAAATATACCTAAGATTGTTTGAATCAGATACCGATATATTCTAAATTACATGCTGCGATAATTTTACTACAAAAGAAATTACCAGTTCCACTATTAGCTCAAAAGGCTTACCACGGAAATATGACCCATACATCTTCTAGATTCTCTGGCGACAGATATCTTATATCAGTAAATATTTTTCTGTATGGATTTAGCCTAAAAGTGCTGTAAGAGTCCGAAAATACACGTGTACGATACGAACTGGAGATCTGGATAAAATATAAAATGAAGGATTTATTTATCTTCGATTTGTCTGCCTCGCACATTGAAGTGATTACTGGCGTATAGAACTGACACCGCGAACACCATGTATGTCCTAATGCATTGGCGCCACGTGGCTTCAATCTTCAATGGATTCAATCGATTTTAAAAGGAGAACCGGGGCTCAATTTTGAAAATTGAACCTCTCGGGCGGGACACATTTTGTTCGAGATGTCTGTTCTATACTTCAATTTCTGACCGCGACTTCGTGTGCCAGACATAAGAATTGAGTTCGAAGAGAAATAGAAAATGTGTTATTACTAAAAATAATGAATTGTAAAATTCAATTTATTTGCGTATTGTTGTAGGCACAAAAATCATCAGCAAAATGAGAACTTTAGAGTTCTCACAACAAAATTTCAACCTTATCGGAGTGACTGTTTTATCACAATAAGCCTTTATATAAAAGAAGTTGAGATTTTAACCCGCAATTGTACAAAAAAGTTTTAATATTTTTCACAGTAGGCGAGACGAACAGTCATTAATATGCTCCCTAGCCAACAATATTACAAAAGTTAACAAAAAAACATAAATAAATTACAGCTTTTCAGATAAAGGAAACAGAAATACGGAATATTTCTCAAAGAATAATTTTCACCAATCAAACTTGAGAAATTCATTTTTAGAAGTTGAACATTTATTCAAAAGACAGAGGTCCCAAAAAGTTCCGCTTAACTAAATCCGTAAGAATTCTGCCGAAGTAAATTATGAATCGTTATGATGCGATGCGAAAGGCGATATAGAATATTATTATATTTACATAATCTTATTGAATTTTCAATGAACTTGGTACATCATTAGAAATAACACCGTATTGGACATAATTAATAACCTACTACTGAGCACGAGTTTCTCCTCTTGCCACACTTTTCATACAATAAACAGATGAGGGCAGGCCACGCTTATTTCGGATCTTAGACCATATGACCATCTGACCATCTGAATTTAAAATCTTAAGATGCTTTTCGACTGTGATACTAAAAACAGGTTTTTCCATATAATATCATCTTCCATATCCGTCTGCAAAAACCAGCGTCATTTAGGGAACTGTTTTTACAAAAGCCTTGATCTAATTATATTAAAAGACATATACATGGAAAAAAGCGTTTTGTCCACCTAAAACACCATGGACTTTAATTTCAGAAGCATCTATACGTAGCTCTAAAATACATAGATGCAAAAACCGAAAAAGTAAAAGAAATGCCATGCTACGCCGACTCCGAAGAAGCATTTTAGGACATAAAACATCAGGTAACAAAAAACTCATTTTTCCTCGGAGACTTCGGAGAGTCTTCATTCCAAATAACAGTCAATCAGATTCTCTAAACAAAAGATCTATAGGGACATAGTACAGTAGATATATAATGGTTTTAATTTCCTCGGTTCTATTCACCCGCAATTCAAATATTGACTAAAGCATCGGATGGCTATAGTACGTTTCGACAATCTCACATTGAGACTCAACCCTTTTACTGCGGCCTGTATAAACTGGAGTTAAGTGAAGTAACTTTGGAATATAACCATAGAAGACATAATAGTAATATAATTTATTTATTTAATCTTTTGAACCTTACAAAAATGTAAAAGGTACAAAGGCGGACTTAATGCTAAAAGAATTTGTATAATGTAAGATATAACAGACTAGTAACCGCTCTGGCTTTGTTTCTATTTTTATATTGATGCCTAATTTTTTTAAACAAAATAAAGCCTTTGTTACTTAAAAACAATAGAGCATCCTATTGGTGAAAGATGGGTTTTTCCATTACAATCATACAAAAAAAAAATATAGCTTTCCTTTTTACCCGACTGTATGTATGTATGTACGATATTGTATGTATGTATGTATGCATGTAATATTATTTATTACCTCATATCTTCCAAACCGCTGAATGGAATTATATAATTAAGAAATCGTTGGATTGGTCTTGTTAACCCAAGTGTTCTTAGATAGGTGAATAAAAAGAAACAAATATGCTGGCTGTGAGGTGATATTGTTTGAAGGATCAAAAAATAAAAATATGTAGAATAATACAATATAGGTATCAAATTAAAGATCTCATCATAAGGATTTCAAAAAAAATATGATCATGATAGCTTTTTTGATAGCAGGCGGGTTTTTTTTTATAATATTACTTTAGATAATTTTGTGATACTTTACAATTGAATCTGTTTTCAAAAGTGTGGAATTAATGTTTTGTTGCTGTTATTTAATTTATTCGTAGAATGTTATATGGTGATAATCTTTCATTTTAATTATTTGTATCACTGCTTGAATGATAAGTTTACGATGAACAAAGTCGACTGCATTTATTTTAACACATAAGGCTTTAGGTTTATTTTTTCTATGATATATTTTAGAAGTTTTCCCAATATTGATTCAGTTTGGGCGGATTTTCTTCTTCAGAGAAGAGCTCTTCTTTGTTATTTCACATTATCTGATATGAATTATTGCTTGCTTATGTGACGGGAAAACTTGGTAAGGAAACTTATAATAAATAAATTCTAAGATACTTATTCTTAAAGGAGACCCGAGTCCATTATAATCAATAAGATGCGACAACTCGCGACGTACAGAAGATATTAATAAATAATGTATAACATTAGCCATGTGAGGGTTGAACGACTCGAATATTTTATTAAGAAACCTCGTACTCTTTGGGTATAACGTTATGAATAGACACAATATTCCGTTTCAGAATATTGTTTAACGCAAATACTGTGAGGAATAGTTACGAAGCTTTTGCTAGAGGTCATTCATAAATAATGTACAATTTATACCGCGGTTATTGTGATTAAGTTTATGAATATAACTGATATTATTCATTGGGTCTTTTGTTAAAAGGAATCAAGGAGTCGTTATGTGTTAACGGATTAAATAAACAATTACTGAATGTTTCTGAATGTTGCTTAGCTTATTGCAATAAATTATGATAGTAAAGACCAGTGTTGCCAATTTAGCCCTTTCGGAGTTAGATCTAGCCCTTTTTACGGGTTTTCAGCCCCTCAAATAATTTTTAGCACCTAGCCCAATTTCTAGCCCCAAAATCATTTTCCGCCATCTTGAAAAAAAGGGATAAATTCAGGTTTTCCACGAACTTTTTGATGCAATCGATCGAAAAAACCAATTTAGGTAGTGAAAGATATCGAAAAAATTACCCTTTTTTTTCGCCCTCACCTCTGTTACTTAAGCAATAGCCCCTATTTTCAATGTATTGGACGAATCTAGCCCTTTTTAAAACTGTGTTTAGCCCGAAAACCTGATACCGAGTTGGCAACACTGGTAAAGACGGCATTCAAATTGATTAGTTAATCAATTAGCTTAGTTAAGCATTTCTGAGATTCAAGTAAATAAACACTCGGGCAAACAGAGACATTAAATTGTTTTTCCTACTCATCACTTTATTTCATAACATACTAGTATATCTTTTTGAATAAGATTTATAAAAGCAAAACCGACACTAAATGGGTATAAAGCTGCGACAACGAACTGCAAACATAACTTTATTACCGAGAAAATATGTAATAGTTTCATAAAAGTTAACGGCTACTAGTATTTGCTTAAGTACGGGTAAAGACAGTAGAACTTAGACCAAATAAATTAGGCCTCTGGAAAAGCAGAGAACGCTTACATTTTATTCTACTTTCTTTGACAAGATCTAGTCGAGAGAGATCAGGTTAATTTTGCTCCCATACTCTCGAGACGAAGCATTTTCTGTTCTTAGAACAAAAGTCGGGCCGCCACATTTCTAACAGGCATTAAGAGGCATGTAACAGAGTTCAAAATTGCGTACATAGTATTTGCTTTGAAATATATATTAGCTGACGAAAAGAACAGTAAAATTGTAGAGGTAAAAACTAGGTAGTATTGTTATTACTTTATCAATTGGGTGTTACTAAAATGATGTTGTAATTAACAAAGTAACTCGTAATAAAAATAATTACATGAAATAAAAATTAGCAAATAGTGCGATAAAAATTACATAATAATATCATAATCATTACGTTTATTCATGTTCATTGTAATAATTTACTATTCAACAGCGCATAACAATACGAAGTTTTAGTTATTTTTGAATTATACTTTATTATATTATATTAATATTGTATTACTACCATAATGATAGTTACTACTCGTTATACCCGCTCTCATTGTACTTCGAAAGATATAATCTTACTAGCTTATACCCGCGACTTCGTCTGCGTGGACTTCAGAATAAGTTCCTTAGAGAAAGAAGTGTGCTGTTCATAAAAATAAAACCCTTAAAATAATACAATAATTCGCTGATTTCCATGGGACGTGGATCGTCAGCTCGTTTATCTCTGGGCTATTTTCTATACCTGATAACACATACATAAAAGCAGACAAAATATTATTTTTAACTTGTAAACAAAACTGCCATATTTATATCCCATATCCTGAGGGGACCGAGCCATCCCCAATATACAAAAGCACATTATTTAATGCAGCATATTAAATAACTGAAACTTTCATCTAAGCCGTTTTAGCATGAGTATCATTTTAAAAATATTAGTAGGACTGTATATATCAGACAATTTGTCAATGATGGACTTGTTTTGCATGGTCAACGTGAACAACAACAAATACAGTATCCTAAAAAACGGTCCCGTTATTTCCATCTGTTTAGGAGCTACATATTTTATTCATATTAATTATAATTATAATAGGATTTGTCAGTTTTTGCAATATAACCTTTTACAAACCTGCAATACCACATAAAAATTTATTATAAAATAATATTAATAAATAGATAACTTATTTCACGACAAAGATTTAAGTACAAAAATGTTTATAATTCAATAATCTTTTTAAGGTTACTATCAATGACTGATTATAAATTTTTCGTTCTTCCTAACTATCCTATTTTCTATACAAATGTGAAAGTTAGTGAATTTGTATTTTTATCACGCGCTAACGGTTGTACGGGTTAAGATGAAACTTGTCACATAGACCATGTCGAGGATAACAAAATAGGATAGATTTTTATCCCAGTTGTATATTCCCCAGGGATGATTTAGGTATTCATATTATGTTTACTGATTTCGTTTTAGCAGACTTCCGCAGCCGAAGCCACGGGTGGAACTTATTTATAATAATTATGTCTGAAATAACGTATTCAGCTGATGTTCAGCTCATCATACAAATGATACGCAGTACGAATGATAATTACACACCCATTGAGGGCGGTATAATTATACTTATGAAAAATCCACGCCAAAATATTATTGCTAGGTCGGAAACATGCTTTGTCATTGAGGAAAATAAACAGACATAAGTATTAATAAAAAACAAGATCATTTATTACCAAAAAAATTTACATGAAGCAAATGTACAATATAAAACTCTTATAAGAATCGTTTAGAAGATTCGTTCGTAACGGCGTGACGTATCACGTATAACAAATGATTTTTCTAAATGATGATGATAAACATTTGTTCCATACATCTTTTTTTAGGGTTCCGAAGTAAAATCGGAACTCTTATAGTTTCGTCTGTCTGTCCGAAGCAAGGCGCCGAGAAACATAGTGCTAGAAAGCTGTTATTTCGCATGGATATACCTACATATTTATAAAAGTCCAGAATTGAAGAATAAAATATTGATAAAATATTTTTTTTCTGAGTGAATTAGACTATGAGAATGATCCGGTTCTGTCCCATTCTTTATGTCCAAGATAGGTCTATGTATGCGGTGCTCGAAAGCCTTATGTATGAAGTTATACTTCTGTTATGTCTCTGTTTTTTGCCACAACAAGCAAAGAACATTTACAACTCTAAACAAGCCAACAGCTGAAATACGAAACTTAATCTTGTTTCGCGTTTCCAACGGATGTGTTGTTCTATAATGAGTATTGAATGAGTTCCCAAGTAACATTTCGCTTGTTGCCATATTTTATGTTCGCATATTGAGTGTATAATACTTTATACTACTTGTATACTTATCAGTGTTTAACATTTTGTTACACGCTTTAGTTGAACTGACGAATAAGTTATCAAGAAAAGTGACACCCAAAATTCGTTTTCGAATTTCGTGTTTACAATCGAGAGGAACTAATTAAGAATTCTTAAAAAAATTGCAAGTTAATATTTTTTTTATTTACCAATGAAGACTTAAATAATATAGATTTAAATTCTGCTAAACAGCTAACCGGTTTGTTCGGCAGTTTGAAAAGTTACAAGTAATCTAAGTAATAATAATTTTTTGAAACTTAAAAAAAATTAAAGTTATTATTTTATGACTTACATAAAACAGATTTAAATTCTGCCAAACTGTAAGCCAGTTTGTCGGCAGTTTGAAAACTTACAAGTAATCAAAGTAACAATATTTCAAAACTATCATGAGGTAAACTATCATGAGGACAAAATGCCTCATAAATTTTATTCAGTTTGTCGCGTTAGACAACAGAAAAACGCGACATGAGGACTTATTATTATTCTCAAAGTGACAAAATATACTCGTTTAAGATAGATATTCAATCTATTGGCACACATGAGCACGTTATAATATACTCTCGTCCAATTAACAGACATTACTTTGACCGGATTGTACAGAACGCAGCGACCTGAAATAGAGTGCATTAAGGAGGTAGTTTGGCTTGGGCGAATCGATTATACTTATAGATGACATTCATGACAGCCCATAAATATGAATAAAACCTGTGAATAAAACCTATTCGTAAACAAAAATAGTAGATGACCTTAATGCATGCAAACTGATAAGAATAGATAATTTATTTTGGCAAATGAATGAAAAAGTTATCAATTTTTTTATTCAATTGATTTTAAAAATTAAGGTAAATAAATATGTGCAGTATGTAGAGAACTTCATAGACTTCATTTTCATCAAAACTTTCATAAAATGGCAATAAAACATTAATTAAGTACCTACCTTCTGTGCGATTTGCTTAGCAAAACCACAGTAAAGTAATAATTTTGGACATGAGAAGCATTAGGTCGGATGTGTAATCAAGAGAGCAAAAACAAAATTGACAAACATTTTTTCTTCAGTATTATTGAACTATAAGTATTTCAGTCAGTATTATTTTTTTAATATTTTGTAGGCAATAGTACCTTTTAATTTTTATTACAAGTATCACCCTAACTGTTAAAATGAGTTTAATACAATTTTTAATCTATTAAATTTTTGTACATCAGACTTTATGCCTCAAATATATTCATACAAAACATTATTAATACAACAATAAAATCCTATATTAAGAACAGACTTTATGCCTTTGTAGCGATAAGTAACATTTTTTTAAGCATAATACTATATTTGAAGATACGTACTAAAATTTGAAGTAAACTTTAGAGGCATAAATGCATATCTGCTGATGCTACCAGCGTATTAGGCCAAACATTTTTAATTCATAATAGCTTAAGTTGAAATACGGATCATAAAACTATTAATAATTTGGTGCATAAAGATTTAAGTAAATATAAATGCTTATGGCTCTCGGGTATTTGAAAAAGTCTGTATAACCGACATTATGCATGAGTGTATCTTTACTACGGTAAGAGATAGAGATACCACGGTCAGATCGTTGGAAAGAGAAACAAAAACATAATATTGGTATACTAAAAAGTCATTTTCGTCGTATGTGCACATCCGACCTAATGATTCTCATGTCCAGAATTATGTATTTATCGACGAGCGACCTCTTTGGTTCAACAATGATCGGCCGATACAGATGCTGTCATACAAGATGTCATGAAGAAAAACGAAATATTTAGAATATGGATTATGTCAATCTGTTTGGAAGATACGTAGGACATTCTATGGGATTCGATTATTGATCAAATGATCACGGAGTTGTAAAAATTGTTATTGATGTGAACGTTAGGAGAACTGGAAATATATCATGGAGCAAAGTAAAAGGAATGTTATTGAATAAACAATAACGTAGAATACCCCTTCTGCTATTTCTGCTTTACATTTTTTAATAATATGTACTTTGTTATTTGTACCGTGGCAAAACATGTGTAATGTAATCATTGACTCTAATTATTGTATCGTTAACAAAATATATTTCACGATAATTAATTATATTTTTTAGAATAATAATAAATTATCACTATAATTATCACAAAGTTATTGCATGCTTCATTATGTTAGATGTGCTTCAATATGTTATGTGTGCGAATAAATTGTATTTACCTACACATACCACCATTTTACCACCACATTTATGGCAAATAAATAATTGTGAATTATGAATTAAGCGAAGTACAATTTTTCAAAGAACGTACTTTGAGATTTTCAAAGGTTGCAACACCGCCCAAGTGGTCAAAGTTTCCAAGTAAGTCAGGATTTCCTCTGGGAAAGCGGTGAAGTGAGAGTTGCTATAATTTACATTTGTGTGAATCCGCACTTGTTAAACTGAGGTGTGTTCTTGAAAGTTTGCGAAGAATAGGAAATATTCTTGGGAAAATTATGAAGTTTTGTCTCTTAGGTCTCTTTATAAAGTATGAAATAGCTACGTTTTTTAATTAAATTACTTACATACTTTTTTATGGAATTAGCCAACAAATGAGGTGACGATCCACTTAATGGTACGTGGGTATCATCGCCCATGGACATTAGCAAAATGAAAGGCATCTCTGATTCGTTGCAAGCCAAGAGAAAGAAAAGAATGAAAGCGTTCTACTGTAACTAACAGATATCTTTGAAGATATTTGAGAAAAACTATTTTTAGCACAATTAAGACTCCTTGAAAATATTTTATTTTTATTTTTTGTCTGTTTATAAGATTTTCTGTTTATTTACTCGTTACTCGTTATGGGTATTCGTTAATCTCAGAAATGACTAGACTGATTTGATGCGATTTCAACTCATGTATTGTAGAAAGCTAAACATAAGTCATATAATGTGTATTAAACTCGTATATTCTTAAGCTTAAGCTTAAATTATTATTATTTTCAACACGTAACGTTTTAAGTTAAAATTGCATTAAAAACCACGGTTGACTGAAAATTTAAATATTGAAGCGTTCACAACAACGAAAAGCCGTTGCAGTGTTGAAACAAATAAGTGAATTAAGCAACGACTTAAGCAACTTCGGACGTGGTCGGTAAGGTAATGAGTGACTTCTAGCGGCACAAATTTCTTGAGAGTCCTCGTGCGTTTTAAGTAGCTAGTCGAAGCATGAACAGAATAGTCAATAGTAGGTCATGGAGACCTTGGACATCATCAACACCGAGGCATCTTTGTTACTGGCTGAAAGACCCGCATAATCATGGCTCTTAGACAAACCACCTGATGGTAAGTGGTTGTCAGCGCCTGGGTAAGCGCTCACAGCCAGCTTGTGTCAATCCTAAGTGATCGGCCGAGGCAGTCAGTACAGGCTTATGTATAAAATGTGACAATCATTTAGCCTTGTTAGCCATGTAAGGTTCAGGCGGCATGAATACTTTCAACAGTTGGGTTTGCCACTAAACCACTTGAAAGCCGCCTGGTGGAATATGCTCAAGGCCTCCAAGAGGAAGGAAACCCAATTTCAGTAGTGGCCAGTTCTTAAAGATCTATGAAGTCTGCTAATTGCACTTGAACAGCGTGGACTTTGGCATCTACCTGTCTCTTTATAAAAACCAGTCTGGAATCTAGTCTATATCTGCCTATTTGTAAAAGGAGACCCAAGCATACTGTACAGTCATGTGTTGCGATGAAGTTACAAAGCAACTACATCATCATACCTCGTAAGTTTGCCAAATAGTCTGTACTCCGTACTGAACGGGTACCCGCCGTTTACCGCGACGATATATTACGACACGGTGTTGTTGGCGATTCCATTTAATATTTGAAGTTTTGTAGCAAAAGTTTTTACATTTTCGTACGAGAGTGAGTGGAACGAAGGAAATTTCGTCGAAAACATGCTGCATTTTGTGTTTTATATGAGCTGTGACTGACAAAACTTTGTTATGGAAATCTTGCGGTGTCGATAAAGCATGTTTGCTCAACTTCAGGAAGGGTTATGTTTTTCAGGCTTATCTTGTATGTATGTATATGCATGTAATATTCTTTATTAACTCATACTACACTGGACAGCAAAAATAACGGGTCATTTAGAAAAACATACAGAAAAGCTTTCATTTTGCAGATTAAATGTGTTGTATATTTTTGTTGTCAAAAGTTAGAAGTGTTTTTGATTTTATTTTTAGTACTTAAATAAAATTATACAGTTTACAAACGTGTTATGTATTTTCTTTTATGTATAAGTCAGTCATCTATACCTAACATTCTACAATTTCACTAGTTTGTGTTGTGTAGTTAAGAAACTATCACACTTTTTATAAGCGACCCAGAATTTTTGCGGCCCAGTGTATCTTCCAATCCGCTGGACTAATTTATGTAGTTAAGGTATCGTTAGATGCCTCTTGATAACCCAAGTGTTCTTAGAAAAGTGAAATTAAAAAAAACAAATATCTTATCTGTGAGATGCCATTGAAATATCAAAAAATAAAAAGAAATCTAATACTGCAATATGGGTGTTTAATTAAAGAGCACATCATAAGGTTTTCATAAAGGTATATCATGACAGTTTTTTTGATAGCAGGCGGATTTTTGGAACGAAGTTCCTTATCGCGCGTTATGAAAGGGGGCTAGACGGAAAAAATTCTTACGAAAAGTTGTCACGACACTTTTTGAAGTGATTCAGTAATATGAAACTAGAGGGCGCTGTACAACTTTCTGAATCACGCTAGTTTTTATGTTTCGTGTTATTCTGTAAAGCAGTCGAAATTTTAATTTTAATTTAAGAGCATCTATCTTGAACCCAGGCCAACCTGCTATGTTTATGACGCATCCTGGTGACAATGGATGAGTCTATGGTGTATAGTCCCTAATGATGGAGGTGCTGGACTTCGCACCATTTATTTTAGTAGTTTTCTAGTAGTTCCGAGAATATTCATGCATGGTGGTTGAATATTTTTTACAGCTAACTTTATTCTTTCTTCTTTAATTGACATGAAATATTTTACATGTTTCGGTTGATGAAGAAGCAGTAATAATGAGGGTCATTATATTTTTATTATTATATTTTTATTATTATATTTTTATATTTTTAACCGTTATTATATTTTTTTCCAACTTTAAAAATAGGAGGAGGTCTCAATTGGACTGCATTTTTTTATGTTTGTTACCTCAGAACTTTCGACTGGGTGAACCGATTTTGATGATTCTTTTTTAATCGAAAGCTGGTGCTTGTCGTGTGATCACACTTAAATTTGAGCGAGATCTGACAATGGCATCCATGTCAAAAGCATATAAGTCTTAAAGCATTACGACGAATAACTCAATATCAATTCAACCGATTTCGATGATACTTTTTTTTATTGGATGTAGGTACTTCGTTTGAAGTCGGTTCTTTTTTGTTAAAATTTTAGATTATTGCTGTTTTACAGGTCCATGGACGCCGGTGACAACTTACCATCAATAAGCCGTCTGCTCAGTTGGCTAGTTTCAACCCATTAATCACACTGCTAATCACAGGTCTCTCCACTTGGAGGCCTTTAGCATACTCCACCACGCTACTCCAGTGCGGATTGGTGGATGATGTCTGCACGGTTATAATCTACCTATATACCATTATAGTATAAGTAGTAATATTATAAAGCTGAAGAGTTTGTTTCGTTGAATGCGCTTGTCTCAGGATACTGGTTCGAATTGAAAAATTATTTTTGTGTTTGATATTCCATTTATCGAGGAAGGCTATAGGCTATAACATCATATATTTTAGTGGTTAGTTTTTTTTACAAATAAACCCGGGTGAAACCGCGGGGCACAACTAGTCTACCTATAACATGTCTACTTTTTGGTCCGTGATCCGTGCTGTAACATCGGAATTCGAAATCAACATAATCAAGTTAAGGAATGCGCTCGAGCAACGAACTTAGTAGCGGAACGTGCTTCAGACAGTCTAGGATTAATTATGAAGCTGACTGGAATATAGTAGACTTAATAAAAATAGATTTTATACATTACTTGCTGTGTCCCGTATTTTACATGTTAAGCATTGGCTTTTGCGGGAATGTTAAGTTTCCAACGGATTTGTGTAGGTTATCCCCTAACATGTTTTTTTATAAATATAACGAGCATATTTAAAAGTAAACTTAAAAATTATAATACGTCTGTCTAAAAAAACAGCCCAGTACCAGACCACGTGCAATTTAGGGTTCCCAAGTAGTTAGTTTATATTTCGGATTACTCATTAACTACTTATGCTAATATAGCCGTGATAGTTTTCCCTGTAAATTCATCTTAAAAACTATATTTGAGAATTTTTTCACTTGCCCAACTCCAACCGTTTAGCCGGCAGGTAGTTAGGCAGGTTTAATGGCAATAATATAATAATATTCATTAATAACAATATTGATAAATATACCTAATCCATACCACCCTACCCTACCACCAAGCCTGATAAAACGCTTGGCTTATTCAATACTATTTAGAAGATGTGAGAAGTGTAAGGTCTAAGTGGCTCGAGACGTTTACAGCAACATTTAATTGGCCGACAGTATACAAAACCCGGATAAATTTAAACTACGCGAGTGTCAAGACGACGGATAAGCACCCGGGTGATGATACCCGGCTACCCGGCTGTTCGAGCCGGTCTTCTATACGTGGACGTAGAGTAATGAAAACCAGAGGATGCTGACATCTACACGATAATTTTTAGAACTATAATAATTACTTATCTTACGCTCTTCTTCATAAAAACAAGCAAAATTATAGAAGGCTTATAAGGTCCTATATTACTATACACACGATATTTATTTTGTACTCCGATATTTCGACCCAGTTGCCTGGATCGGGGTCACGGATAAACTGCGGTGGCGCTTATAGGCTCACTTATGTTTAATGAGACAGCACAAAACACAGCACTTATCTACAGAAACCGTTTGCCCCGGCCGGGAATTGAACCCGGGACCACTTGATTTTCAAGCACGATCACTATTCTCTGTGGGATTTTTCAGTTTCATGTTAATAAAAAGAAGAAAATGATAAGTATTTTGATTGCAGCGTTGTAGCGCCAAAAATATGCTATTCTCCTACTTCCTTTTCAGACAACAACGCGACAGTGACAGTTTACACTCCACAGAGGCACTCTAATACTTCCTACTAATATTATAAATGAAAAAGTTTCTGAGGATGTACACACCGTAAACAACCGTTCTTAGGATAAGTAAAATTACTATGTAAAATAGCCCTTAATAATTATCTAAGTAACTAACTGTGTAATCCATTTTTGGCCTTAGTATGTATATTTAAAATTGTATCAACGGTTGTACCTGTAACGCTGTTGGATTGCCTAATAATTAATAAACGATAAAATAAAAATAAAATAAAATGTTTCTTACTCCTTTACTCAAAAACTACTGAACGTATTTTCATGAATTTTACCACACAGATATACCATGATCTAGAACAAGATATAGGATACTTACTATCCCGGAAAACGTAAAGCCGTAGCCAATGACCTAGTACAAAATACTACACCTCTCCCACTGCCTCTATACATACGCCATCTATGCACAACCTTAAGTGAAGGGCTCTCGGTTATACAATATCTGAAGGCGGTGCCAGGGCAAGGCACTTGTACCGTCTTTTATCTCGAATTGTACCGCCGCTGAGCATCTGTTCATATCTAGGCACGTTTAACTATCCAACTGTTTCTCACCTTTGAAATCTATAACCCATGCTTAGGATTTGATCAGACATAAGATCATTTGAAGAAAACTAATGGTCCTAATTCAAACTTAATATTAGCAATATAATACTTGAGACTTTTTATTTTTTTCTTATTATCAAATATACAAACAAACATTGTTATAAATGACATGTTAGTTTAGTGCTAGAAATAAATATTTTTTTCTTTCTTTCTTTCACACAAAAATAATGATACTAAGTTATATTATTAGTGTTATATATGACTTTTTTTGTATTAACAAAGTGTCAGACATTTGGTACAGTTGACTATTGTCTGAGCCAAGTCCCAGTGCGCTATACACCTACATATTATAATAGATCTAACCCCTCGTGTAAGAGAATTTAATAATATTGGAAAAAAAATGTTTAATGTCCCTTTATATAAATAGATATTATTATTTAATACCGCAAAAATATATTCCCTTTCTTCCTTAAAAATAATTAAACCTTAATATAAATTGAACCGGTAATCCTTAGGAAAGCAGG
Organism: Thymelicus lineola; assembly: GCA_963932265.1. Classification (NCBI taxonomy): domain Eukaryota; kingdom Metazoa; phylum Arthropoda; class Insecta; order Lepidoptera; family Hesperiidae; genus Thymelicus; species Thymelicus lineola. Next base: position 3,955,144 of record OZ010704.1, read on the forward strand.
AGCAAAACCCATGTCACAAGGCACAAAGAAATTATTGCTAAAAAAGACACCCATTAATCTTTGCTCGTAATATTTTTATTCTTTATAATCTTAAGACCTCAAATTTATGGCTATTAGATAAGAACCGAGGGTTTCTTTCGCTTTTAAGACTTTTACTTTGATAATAAACCGCTTTATTGTTTTTATAAACTGCTGTTTAGTTAGAGTAATGAATGAATGGAATGATGTGAATAAAACGTAAATTTTTGTTTTAAATTTAACATGTAGGAAGATAAAAACTTGTTTGTGGGATTGGAAATTATATTTTAATACTTAGCGTATTGGTCCTATGTTAAAAATAGAGTTAATTTTCGGACTAATATTTATCTCTCACATAAATATCTGCCCCGGCTGGATCGAACGCGGGACACCTCGCTTCGCAGGCGGTTCTCAACCAACTAGGCTACAGGGTCGTCTACTGATATGTATAAATACATAAACACCAGCACATTGATTCTACGCTGGTTAGTGTACCATCTTATTGTCAACTTACCCTGATGATGCTCCGTTTTGGGGCGAAACACGTGTTGGTGCTGGTATGTATGTTGGTATATACTTTTAATTGTTGTAGTGCATGTTTCCGTTATAGGAAGGAGGGAAGTGCCGTGCCTTAAAGTATATACCATCATACATGTTAACCGCGGATTGTTGCAACTAATACTAAGAACTATAATTAGTAGACTACTACTAACTTAATAACAATGGATTTCCGCAAAGTAACGCCTGATACTATTAACCATAACTTTTCCTTTTTATCCAGGGAAAAATATACCTCTCTTTAAGGCTCTACCTTTTACTATGATAAAATCTAATGCCTACCTATTTTTGATTATTTGATTAAAGTAGCTGTTATACCTATTATAATATGATATTAAATCACGAGTAGGTTAGAGCTAAAATTATAACGTGTAATATTGAGTCTTTAAGGAAATAAGCTGTACATTTTGTCAAAATCCCAAAGTAACGCAACAATATGAAATATAAAACGCAGTAAAAGGACTTGATCAGGGAAATATGCGCTCAAATTTCATATCATGACGGCGGCGTACCTTTTCCGCAGTCGCGTCGCGAGAATTTCCTGTGAGGTCTTTGACATCTTAAAGCTGCATATTCATATTCTAATATTTCTTCCGAACTTCGTTCAAACTTCACTTCCATTTGTCTCTTAACCAATCCTGGATTTATCAACAGGCCGTATAAGCCGCGTCCTAGGGGCAGCAGATTTCAGAAGATAGAAGAAGATATAAATGATTTAGTTAGCTATTAAAAAGTGTCGCAAAAATTGTAATTCTTGTTTTTTTTACGCACTTTCTTAGTGACTAATTCGGTGCCTTCCTTACTATGAATGGAAAATTATTATTTGAAAATAAATAAAGGTACATGGGGCGGCGGAAATTAATTGGCCTACACTCATAAAAAATATAAATCCGGCACTATAGTGTACTCGTACTACAACTTCGGACGAGGCCATAGCGTCAATTGAAATGTGAGGTCTTCTGAAAGTACTTGCATGATTATTTTAAAATTTTATTATCCGCTATTTATTTCTTCTTTAAGTTCTGCAGTGTCGCGGTCAGTAATAATATTTTGTGAACACAATACTGTGTGAATTCTTCAGGCCATTCATTTCTTTACATGTAGCTAGTCACAACTTTTTGTCTCTTTTCCCTCCATAGTTACATCACTCTCTTCATTATATACCTAACGGAATAAAAATGAGTCACCTATACTTACTTCCTAACCATCATATACTAAATACTCACTTCTCAATCTATCTGTTTCATACTCTTCTAAACGAATACAAGTTTTTGTCTCGTCTTTGTACGAAAAAAATATCTGTTTCGATACATGCTTAACACTGATCGGATCTGCTCAAACTTGAGACTCCTTTACGGTGATTTTGTGGTTTAATTAAGTTTCAGAGAGTTTTTTACGCTTACAAGCTTTAACTTTCCAAACTGCACAATTTGAGGGTCACTCTGAAAACCAGCGGCCGTGGTTTTTCCGCGACCATAATGCTGAGCGTGAACCCTTTTCACCTTACATTACTTAAATGTATTTTTTGTATTGTATAATTGTATTGTGTATATTTTTTAAAAAATAAGGTGAAATAAACATTTCTTTCTTTCTAAAAATAAAAAATATAATATCTTGCATTGACCATAGATAACTCTCTTAACAGAAAAACCGCTATATTCACGCTAACTTAAGACGTTTTGAGGTGTCTTCGACTTCGACCTCAATGATTAGCGTGGTGAACTAATGATTGATTTACATAAGTATATGATTCATTCATATAAGCAGGAAGTCTAATAAAATTTTACGTATTGATAATAATTAGAGATGCGCCGAATATTCGTTTGATATTCGGTATTCGGCGTATTCGGCATCTTTTTCACTATTTGTATTCGGCCGATTATTCGGTTTTGGTGCCGAATATATTCGGTTCGAGTATTTCTATTTTCTTGACTACACTACACGGTATAGAACTAAAAGACAAAACCTCTTATGTAAGATCTATGTTAAATTATAAGTCAAAGAAATCCTATGAGGAATTTGTTGAATAAAGGTAACAAAATAAAGGAATTAAACTTCATATCACATATAAGTATTTGAAACCTCAAGTCAACATGTTTATTTCCTAACCTATTGTTACTTAGTATAGTCAACATTTATTTTAAACATTAAATGAGTATTTATTTTTAAACCTCTAAACAATATTTTTGGTAAATGGTAATGGTAAATGGTAAACCGAATAATTCGGCCGAATATCCGGTTCGGTAAAGGTTAAACCGAATAGTATTCGGTATTCGGCTATTCGGTGAAACCACTATTCGGCGCATCTCTAATAATAATTATGACAATTGTCACAAAGAAAAACCGCATGTTGCCCTATTTCACATTGAAACCGACTTGAGGTTTAAGAGAGCTCAAGCAAGTCATAGTTACATGTTAACCTAGCTAACATAAGAATAGAAAAGGCAGTAAATGTTATTTATTTACTAGCTGACCGGGAAAACTTCATGTCTCCTAACAATTGATCAATTATCGAGCGGAATGAAAAATAATTAAATTACTAAAATGACTATTAAAAAATAGGGGTTGGTGATAGAAGAGTTCAAATTTAAGGTAATATGTATTTTTTAATTTCACATTATAAAAAAATAAAAAAATAAAATTTTATCTAAAAAATAAAAATAAAATGTAAGGGGTGGACAACCCTTTTCGCTTAGGGGTATGAAAAATTGATAGTAGCCGATTCTCAGATCTTCTGAATATGCGTGTAAAATTTCATAAAAATCGGTGTAGCCGTTTCGGAGGAGTATGGTAACTAACATTGTGACACGATAATTTTACATAAGATTTACTTGTTTCTTTATGTACCTACCATACAAAAGGTATCTGAACTTAATGCTAAAAGCATTATTTGCCAGTCAACCTTCAGGCAGTAATAAAACGACGATTTGTGGATATAGGTACTATTTTTTATATTTTTCTTTGTGACAATATAATATTTGTTTCCAAAATACTGAATTTTAAGCCAATGGCGAGCACAAGAAAAACTATTGGTGCAACGAGTGTTGGTAACTACTCTAGTTTGCTCATGAATTTATTACCGAGTCAAAGTTTTCTTTCCTTCTACAGATTTTACGTTGCAACGGAAATTGTCGTTTCATTATGATTAAGGATTTACGTCAGTTCACAACACATTTTACGAAAATTGACATGTCGGATTGCAGTCAAGCAGGAACTTAAATTAGGCAAAGAAAATTCAATCAATAAATCTATACTAATATTATAAAGAGGAAATATTTGATTGTTTGTTTGCATTGAATAGGCTCCGAAACTACCGAACCGATTTGAAAAATTCTTTCACTGTTGCGAAGCTACACTATCTCCGGGTGACATAGGCATATATATTATTATTATTTTTTTTACTATTTTTCCTGAAGCAAAGCGAGGGCGATTTCCTAGTCTGAAATAATTATGTCAAAACCACTAGGCAGTCTGTTACAAAATTCATTGTCATCATTCGCCTTCTTAGAGCTAGCACAACGGGCATCAAGTATTTCTTATATTAAGACTAAATATTAGAAAATAATGAAAAAGCTTTGTTAAGTGTATTCCACGAAAAGCTTGTCATTACCGTCGCTTAAGCAGGCGGAAATTTTTTGAAGATCTGTACACAAAAACATTAATACTAAGCTTATTATACTTCGATGTTGCATCCTTAAGATTTAAATACCATGTAGTAGTCGTTCGAGATACTGCATCGTCACACATTTGGAGTATATGAAAATAAAACAAAAATAAGTGTCAGTTATTTAGTCTGTGTCGTTGCCATCACATCACTACTGTGTATACCCAGCCCTAAAACGTCATTCGTTTTTCGTGTGCCGCATCGTCGTTAGTGTCTTTAATTATAAATAAGTTAAATAATATTACAATAACGATGAAAACTTCTAGTTGTTTGACAAAGGCTCTATCCTTGTATGTAGAAAAGACAGCTCGGTTCCGAAACTGTCGACATAGGCAAATTTTTATTTACTACTAAAAAGTTTGTCCACAATACTACTTCGCAGAGTATAAGTTGAATGGATTCGATGGAACCGATGGATCAGACAGATATTGCGTGATAGCAATGTGAAGGTGACCGTATTCACGGCACAAGTATCCGCCACGCCCCTACATCTGCAGCAAGCTGGGCTGGAGTGTCTGTCGTCATCATAAAAAATGCCGTTCGTTGGACAGGAAACTCCTGGTCTCCTCGCTGAAAAATCCTATAACCAACCTATTGTCAATATCGGAGAGGATATATCCTTTGCTAAAATTGTGTTTGGTATTAAGTAATAGTATGTAATGCCTAAATCTAAATTCCTTAAATTCTAGACGAATAATGTTTTTCACTTCATACAAAGTTCCGCTTTTTTCTTGTGCGGTTTTATATACTACATTCTGCAACATCCGCTAAACATCTACATGGTATTTAAATCTTAAGGATGCAACATCGAAGTATAATGTATGGTTGAAAGAACTTACCTGTAAGTGAATTTCAACCGGGATTATACGAGATGTTGCATCCGAAGAGATTTAAACTCCCGCCCACCCTGTGGCACACGCACTAGCGCTCAAAAGCACTACAGCTTGCCACCCCATGTATGGTTGCAGAATGACCAACTAGGACGAAACTCTAAACTGAATGACGTTTTAGGGCTGGATATATACAGTAGTGATGTGATGGCAACGACACAGACTAAATAACTGACACTTATTTTTGTTTTATTTTCATATACTCCAAATGTGTGACGATGCAGTATCTCGAAGGACTACTACATGGTATTTAAATCTCTTCGGATGCAACATCTCGTATAATCCCGGTTGAAATTCACTTACAGGTAAGTTCTTTCAACCATACATTATTTACCTATTGTTCTTCTGACAGTCCTGTCTATATTACCATGAAAGAGGATAGGAAAGCAAAACATAAAGACGTGATTTTTATTGTGATTAACTAAATAACATTTTATATAATGTAACAAAAATTGGCCAAAAATAGCAGAACTCTAATAGTACCTGGCGTTTTTAGTTATAAGATCTACATGTAAGTTTATTTAGATTTATATTAATTTATTCTCTTTATGTATATAGACATATGTAATGACATTAAATAATAAAACTGTTTATTACCTGGCGTTCCTAATAAAATATATCAATTTGTTGAATCCTGAAAATAGATGGCGCTGTATAACTATTAATGTATACTCTGTAAATGTGCGGAATTTTTAATGTGCATGTCTACTCACCCTTGGCTGCTTTTTTATTTAATCTTTATAAACGAATCCTTTTAAATCTCAGTCTAGAGCGGAAGTGGAAAAATAAGAGACTTGTGAAACCGCAAGCGAATGACCAGTAACGAATTTAGAAAAGTCACTTATTTGGATCTTTTCCGGGATGTGTAAAAAGTACTTTGAGCTCTTATTTTCTGTTATGTTCGGGCAGTAGTTGTTGATATAGAGATCAATACTTAAAAATGTCTATCTGTTATTCAATTATTAATATAACAATACAAGGGAAAAAATAGTGTCCATATCTACTGTTACTTACTTTACTCTTTTCTTGAAATATTTACTACATTGATAACAAGATGAAGTCACATAGATACAGTACTTGAGGCTACAGATTACTTTTCCCATAGCTAAGTGATCCCATGGTGATTTCACGACCTACTTAATAAAACGGTAATTGAAACAGCCAGAAACAGTGGACTTACAAGCATGAGATTTTGAACTTTTATAGTGTAAGATAATATTACAGCGGAGGAAATCGCGGGAACCATGTAACTATTTAAGTACCTATGTATCTTAAACAATATATAATTTTAAATACCACAGTGATAAAAAAATCACACGTTATCGCATAACGTAGAACAATGGCCTAAAGTAGCAGTCTAACAAAACAGTTGACGAGAGAAAAATACTGGTATTTTAAACTTTTAATAAAGTTTCTTTCTCAAACGGGCTATGTAAATGAAAGGTTTCAGGAGAGTATGCCAGAGTGCTTAAATTAATATTATCTATCTTTTGTCTATAGATGATTGTAGATAGAATGCTGGCTTTGAGATAAAATGGTCGAGATTCAAGAAAAAATGGCTTAATGTATAAATTACGTAAAATTTTCGCTGTGGTGTTATTACAGCAATTAAGTAGCAACCTTGCTAAATTATAAGTCAATTTAAACGCTTCAAATTTTCTTGCTCATTATTAATCTATACTTAATAAACATTCTAATAATGCGGATTGGTAGAGGGACTTCAGGAACTTTTTTTATTGTAAGTTTTGTTTAAACATAATTCCACCTCCTTCCATTGTTGCAGTGCCTATGTCGGATTAAATGTTTCTTACTTTCTTTCACCTGATTGTAAGTGGCCAGTTAGTCCTGGGTGGTAAGACGCACTAACTTGGTTTTGCCCTATAATTCACATTCACTCTTGTCTTGAAAACACCCTTACACACATTATAATCAACAAAAACTGCCAAATATAGTAAAAATTGTTATTGCATGGCAGTTAAAATTTATAACCAATTACCTAATGAATTAAAAGATAAACCTTATATAAAATTTAAGAAAGCTAAGAAATTTAAGTAGCACATGGCTACTTGATAAATGTTTCTATTCTGTAAATGAACTTCTTCAAATTTAATGTTAATTGCAGTATTATTATTATTTAAGCATTATTCTTATTATTTACAGAATGACATTGAACGCTATTGGATTGACTATTAATTTCAACATGTACTACATCTATTGACATTTGACTTCAATTTTATTTAGAGTATTATTTGACGAAAATCATTAATTAATACCGTTAGATTTGTTAGACTTATAATACAATTCTTTAAATATTTGCATGCTTGGACAAGCTAAATGTGTGAAAATTATATTAACTATATTAAAAAAAAAGTGTTAAAATAATATAAAGTGTGTGAAAGTGTTAAATAAATAAATAAATAAATAAATAAATAAATAAATAAAATACCACCTTTGTATTACCACATTTACAGCAAATAAATGATTATGATTATGATTATGAATCGAACGAAAATACCTGTGGAAAATACCGACGCGGGTACAATCCTTCCCTTGTAAAATAAAATAAGTACAGTCGAATTGAGAACCTCCTCCTTTTTTTGAAGTCGGTTAAAAATATTAGCCATATTATTTATGGGTCACGTAATGATACTGACACTGGGGGGCAATCCCTCCATCATACTTATTTCCTGTCACGTCAAAATAAATGTCAAAGATAGCAAATCAGCATAATCGCCATAGCAGTGGAGAGGTTGTTTGTAACCAACGTGAGTGTCGGTTTTTAACCGACTTCAAAAAAGGAGGAGGGATTCAATTCGACTGTTTTTTATAATTTTTTATGTTTGTTACCTCAAAACTTTCGACTGGGTGAACCAATTTTGATGATTCTTTTTTTAATCGAAAGCTGGTGCTTGTCATATGGTCTCACTTAAATTTGAGCGAGATTTGTTTAGTAGTTTTTGTGTTATCCCTAATTTTGAATTCGATTATTTTTTGTCAAGAATTATATACTGTCATAAAGCGGTAAGGAGAGAATATATAGCGTAACTGCTATTTAACGGGAACTATCGGACACTGATAACATAATGTACGATTACGTATTAACTTGCAAGCGCTTGCGGTTAACGCTAGAACCCAACGAAAAACTCAAAGAAATAAAGCCAGAATAAATCTCGTTCATAAATTTTTCACTGCTTCCCTTGTCAACAACGTAATTAACTTTTCATTTAGTCTTCAAACAAAACTGTGCCGCTCGTTAAATCTTAAGATAATAAACTGGTCCATATCCTAGCGAGGGAAGTAAAAATTTTCCCAGATACGACTTTAATTAAAATAAACTTTTGTGTTCATTTACTCAACGGCCGTGTGGCAGCGCCTGCGAGATTTTGATTAGGTGTTTCAGGTTTTTCATATTTTAACCATATATTATGGGGATAATGAAATGAAAGAAAGAAAAGAAAGAAAGAAAGAAAGAAACATTTAATCCGACATAGGCACTGCAACAATGTTAAAAAACAGTGGTATATCTATTACTATATTAACAATTATAAATTGTATTCGGAATTGCAGCTACCAGCATGCCGGAAAAGGGTCGCATTCAGAGTACGGCGTAGCAAGTACCAGGTACTTCCTACGTCCTCCGATTTTCAGTGCGCCCGTCAGTCGCGTGTAGATCGGCGAATGCAGTTATAAATTAGTACTTTGAGCGGTTATAATGAGCATAGGTTTACAAATTACGTGCGTATTAGTTACTAGCGCTCCGCCTGCTGCTTTACCTGTGTTTTCTGTTATAATAAGTACCCTATGTCTTACTCTAGATCAAAGTCTACATTTCCTAAATCTGTACTAAATTTCATGAAAATTTTCTTCATGAAGGAGTAAAACCATCCATGCAAACTTTCACATTTATAATTAACTAGCAGTTGCCCGCAGCTTCGCATGCGGAAATTATGCTTATCACTCCTTTGGGGGTTTAATTTTGAAAAATCCTTCCTTAGTGGATGCCTACGTCATAAGAGGAATACGTGTACGAAATTTAAAGTTTCTAGCCCTAAGGGTTTGGCCTGTGCGTTGATACATCAGTCAATCACTTTTGACTTTTATAATATACAGACAGATATAAGCAGGATCAACTATAGATATATCTTGCTTCGCTTATAATAAGATTGATTGACTTGATTGATTGACTTCTTGAGAGGCACCGCAATTGATATTTTTGTTGTTACTAATCTCCATGGGCGGGCGGTACTTACCATTAGGTAATATTATCTGCTTGAAATGTGTGTCTGTCTGCAAATATTTTCTTAGGCATTTTGGTGATCTGTTTAATATTACCACTAGTTATTAGTTTAGCAACTCCTTTTGAAAGAGACGTACTGAGCCAAAAAATCGATGGGGATTACTTAATTTGTAATGGAGTAGTTAACTATAATAGTAAAGTACTATAGTATTTAAACTATAATAGTATGAGAAGAAATCATGTTGTACTTAATTTCTATTACAATGTTGGAAATATAGCTATTAGAAGCCCATTCTCGGCCAATAAGGCGTAATACCCCTAATGTTAGGCCTGATAATTTTATACTTATTATTAAAATACATATTTTACCAAAAAAAAATCAAATTTAAGTTGGCTTTTCGTTAAAAAATCCAATGAACAATACTACAAGTAACATATATATTTAAATTCAGTGGCAAGTTGAAAGCTGCGTAAGGGATTACGCTGAATAAATACACGTCCGAATCTCACCAACCTTACACGCAATACGTTTTATTAGCTAGGCTTAATAGCAGAACGTGAGCACGCATCTTTTTACCAAAAATTAGAATTTGTGTATCTATTTGTGTTCTACCAGGATTGAGAGTAGATTGGACTAAATTTTTACTAATCTTAGGCTACAAATAAGATCATTAGATTCAGGGATTTTTTTTACTCAATATTAAGGACGACGACGTATGGCATTAACGATGTGTTGTCCATGGCTATTCTTAATTTGAAGCGCTCATAGGCGGCTTGCATCGATCCTAAGTGATTACAAGTGATCCTAAGTGATAACAGTCGTTAAGCCATGTCGGAGGCCCTCGGCGGTTTGAAAACTTCAGACATTTGGGTTGGCCACTAACCCCTCCACCAATCCACACTGGAGCAGCGTGGTGTAGTATGCTCTAGGGCCTAGAGTCTAGGCTTCCTAAAGAGGAGAGACCCATTCCCAACAGTGGGCCATTAATGGGTTGAAGCCATGGCTCCTCTTAAGACAATAAATACTTCAGCTTGTGTTATAGTAGTATCATTGTGTAAGTTTCCTACATTAATCACCAAGATTCATCTTGGCTTTCATGAGTTTGATGGCTTCATTTCTCATGGGGAGGATCCCCATGCAAACTCAACAGAGGAGTTTCGCGTCCTAAAGTGGGACATTTACCGCAAAAGATCTTAAGCCCTAGCTTAACTTTTATCGCACCAGCTCAGACTTCTAAACCAGACATGACTTAACGTCGTAAGTTGCTAGAGAATCAACAAAAGAATTTTTCGAATGCCTTCGAACAATTTTCAATCGCGTCACAAGGTAGACTAGATATGTCTGTTCTTTATGAGTTTAATCAAGACATTCCTATGTCCTCGCTAAATCACTCAAAGAACACCCTACGAACATAAATTGCGTCTTATCAGTCGCTAGCATTTTCATTACCTCTATTGTTAATTGTTTTCCCTGCTGTATTTAATTAGCTGTGTATTTCTTCGTTATTTTAAACAATATTGAAAGTTTTGCTTTATTAGGAGAGTATTGCTGTGTTGGTTTTTAAATATTTTGATAACTGTTTGGAAAGATTGAAACTCGAAAATGCTTTTGTAAAAGGAGCTTCCCGTTTGGTGAACTGAAGTTCTACAAAAAACATCTGGAGGCAATTTGCACAGAACTGGTCTGCATTGACACCAATTAGGAAAGTCCTAAAGCTTATTTAGAGTAGGGCATGTCCAGCATAGCTTACAAGCAGGACATTATACGAGCAATGACAGTATTACAGTGTTACAGTAGTCTAAAATCACCAGGCAATGTCTGATAATATAAAATTTAAATAATCTGATAATAATAAAAAAGGTTTCAAACAGCGACAGTCTTTAATTCGTCAGTAGGACGTATACTTTTAACAAAAAAGAAGGGCAAATATCTGTATGATCTTCTTCCACGAATCGTTCTCTTGTCTCTTGCTGGCGAAGTTCTGACACTGTTGGGAGGATGCTGCCAATCTGGACATCTGGAGAAAAAAAGATATTAAAATAGTTGACCTTTCAAAGGATATAATATACTTGGCTTTGGCCCAATACAGGGTTCCCACAAGAATTCACCGCTTTAGTAGGAATTGGTGAAAAGATGTTTAACAAAGAGAGATCTCCCGCCAGGGGAGGTGGTGTTACCTGGGGAGCGGCCGAACCCCGACTGATCTTGTCGGAGCATTGTATTGTATATATATACAAAGGATGCAGAAAACTTCGATAGTGTGATTCAGGTTGGCGTGACGTCACCGTGTGACGTATGTGCATTGTCGCCACAGATGGATTTAGTGTCAGTGGGTTCGTGGATGTAATGAAGGTACTTACTTCTCAATATCTGGTAAAGTTTGACCTTTGCATCTCGCTTCCCATCGAGTCCAGTACTTGAATCCTTCTAGCTCGAACACCTTCAGTGCGCAGATACTGTCATCTTTTATATCATCATCTAATAAAGCTGTAAAAACATAAGCTCATTAATATAAGAAACATAATGTTATGAAGACTGGGTCGTTAAGAAACTCTACAGTGCCTGATTCTAGTAAAAATTATTCCGTAATTTTATTTACACTTACACACTCTTTATAACAACACCTTATCTTTTTGATTTTTTGTCTAAATGAATGCTTTAAACATAAAATTTAAAAAAGGTCAGCGCTATTTACGGGAAAAAACAAATTAAACTCCTGTGCACTTCTTTTAAATTAACCTACAATTGTTACGGAATAATAAAAAATTATATAATATATTATCCTATATTACAAGAGACTAGACATTTCTTTGGTACGTTTAACGTTTTGGAGTTGGTTTAATTAACTCACATACCTAATTTTTTGTATGATACGCAAAAATAGTTTAGATTCTGCTACGGTCCAACTCACCTTCACACGAAATGTCACACTTTCCACCTTTGCGACCTTCCTTGCACCATTCACTTCCTATCTGAAACGAGTTGCAAATTGCTCAGGTTTTATTTAGTTTGCATTTTTACAAGACTTTAAGTTGCTTTTTTAGTAAGTTAGTTAGGCAATAGTTAGGTACTTAATTTATTAATTAGATTATGATGATTTAATCTTTCCTTCTTTTATGGAAATAGCTTGGCAGCGAGCTGACGATCCACTTGATGGTAAGTGGCTATCTTTGCCCATGTACCAGGATATCAGCAACACCAAAGGCATCACTGATGCGATGTTGGCCAAGAAAGGGAGAAGAAAAAGAAGGCATCTGATACAAGAAAGACGGTGGTGGCCATCCAGGCGGATGACATGAAGAAATAATACTAGTAATAATGGTGTTAATGAACTATTAAAATCAATATTACCTCCGATTGGCCCTACCACCGTGGACTTTTAGTCACCTCTACGACACCCATTCGGCGCGAGATTGGGGTTAGTATTCCAAGCCGAACCAATCCGGCCTAATCCATATTCTATAAAATCTCACCTGAAATAGTCCATAGTACTTTCGTCGTGGTGTCTTAGTGATAAGCGAGGCTGTGTTTCTCTCACTCTCCTGCTCGATTAGGCATACCCCTGAAATATTATATGGATTTATTTATACAAAAAACTCAGTATTTATTTATTTAACCTTTATTGACTACAAAATAAAATAAAGATACAAAAATGACGAACCAAATTATCAATATATTTATTTATTTATTTATTTTATTAGTTGATCCAACAAAGTGTACAATATGACTTACAATTTATTTACACAATTTTTGACTACCTATGCTAAGTGTGACCTCAATTACAGGTGCAAATCTCTAAAGTTTAAAAAGCGACATAAAATACAAAATTACAATATAGAGCAACGTGCAAGTTACATACAAACCAATGTCAAATTAGTTAAAACATTATAAAATCTATACATTCTTTACCAGTTAACTATTGATCAAAACAGAAACGTGAGAAAGGCAGTAAGTAATCCGCCCATGGTAAAGACGGAACACAATATTAATATTTGAGATATAGATGGAGTCCCGTTACAATTACCTATACATACATAATACATACATTAAATCGTTCATAGCTTGGTGGCTTGTGTTGATCCTAAGTGAGCGACAAAGTTAAGCAACAGCCGGCGCGGTCTGTAGTTGGATGGGTTATGGCTAGTGGCAAAAACTTCTTGAGCGCTTACGTGCTTCGGAGGGCACATTAAGCCGATCCCGGATGTTATCGTAAGATGACAGTCGCTAGGCCATGTCAGAGGCCTACGGTCGGCTTGAAAACTTTCCACACTTGGGTCGGTCACTAACTGCTTTACCAATTCGCACTGGAGCAGCGTGGTGGAGTATACTCTAGGCCTCTTCAAGAGGATAGTCCCGAGTAGGCAGTGGGCCATCACTGATAAATCTAGTTTTATTAAATGCGTTAACAACTTTGTAACATTTAAATGCAACAAAAGTCTTATCAGTCAGTTTCGTTTAGATAAGCGTTTGTATAAATATTGTATCGTTAAATTGGTTTTATTATGTAGCGAATGCATACCGGATTATTAAGAGTTGTTTACGATATAATCATAATAATAGCCATTTTGTTATTAGAAGCAACTTATAACAGCCCTCGCTTCGATCTTGGATTTTTTTTTTTTTAATAATCTATTCTGACATTTGTACGCCGGTTCCACCGGCAGTGTGCTGGATTGTAATGTATTATTTGTGACCTTATATGTACGCATACTTGAGCAAATAAATTCATTCATTCATTCATTCATTCATTCATTCATTCGCTGTGGGAAGCCGATTTTTAACCGACTTAAAAAAAGGAGGAGGTTCTCAATTCGACTGTATTTTTTTATGTTTGTTACCTCAGAACTTTCGACTGGTTGTACCGATTCTGATGATTCTTTTTTTAATCGAAAATTGGTGCTTGTCATGACAATACGGTCTCACTTAAACTTGAGCGAGATCTGATAATGGCATCTATGAGAAAACCATATTATAATTGTTTTTGCATAAATTATGTGCGCGACAAATGGACGAATAACTTAACATCACGCCCACTCATTGCGATGATTCTTTTTTATTGGAAAGGATGTACTTCATTTTGAAGTCGGTTATATTTTGTTAAAATTTTATAATACACTGAGAGCCCACGTTCGAAAAATAATATAAGTAGTCGGGGTTATAGACGGAATTTATTTTATTTTATTTGCTTTAAATTCATGTAACGATTCAGATAAAACAAAAAATACATTTAAACCAAGCTTTGTATAAGACTTGTTTGAAATTGCACTCAAATAGTTTAAGCCGTTTTTATGATTTTCCCAAAAAAACGTACAGATAAATAAATTCATTTATTGTATTTTCTCAAATCTTCCATGTATGGACATCGATGTATGTATAATATATGTGTAGGTATGTCATTAATACGGTGCATGTTGCAGTTAACAAGATTAATTAGCCTTTCAATTATCTACCTGGCCTTATAACTAGACGGCGTCGTTCAAGCAGCATTTTAAATGATATTGTCTCTCAATGAAACTACTCAAATTAGTAGTTCGATGGACGACTAATTTAGTAAACCTACTAAGTATTTAAATTTTTATTTATTAAAAGGCTTGGGACCCAGTGTTCTCTTTCTTTTTCTGTTATTTCTTAGTCATCAACACATCCGGGATGCATTTAAAAGTAATATTTATGTTTATGGGTGACGAAGTAAGTGACCTTCCATTAGATGGATATTCAACTCGTTTGTCAGTTTGATACATAAATTGCAGTTTTGGCGTAATAATTCTTAACAAAAAATAACCGACTTCAAAATTAGGGATAACTCAAAAACTACGCGTCAGATATCGCTCAAAAGAACTTTGGGCCTGGAATAAACATGCATGAGAGATAACACTTTTGATTGGGGATATTATATATATTATGTGGATATTTGTTTTTTCGTGGAAAAGGATAGGATTTATGAAACATAGCCATTTTGCGCTATTATATTGTATTGTATTGTAATGTAACGAACAAGCTGTCCGCCCAAACCCAAATCCGATGTTCTCCTTTAAACGAAACTACATGACAAGCACCAACTTTCGATTAAAAAAAGAATCGTTAAAATAGATTTACCCAGTCGAAAGATCTGAGGTAAAATAATAAAAAAATACAGTCTTTAATACCTCCTCCTCCTTTTTTGAAGTCGGTAAAAAAGATCGACGGAAACTTGCTTTGCACGTTTTATTTTTGTAATAAGATTAAGTGGCCAAACCAATTAAATTGAGAAACTAGGTTTTATTTATGCATATTGTTAACTAAAGTTTGACTTTGACTTTGACCTTTTAAGAACTACTTATTTATTGTTATTATCTTCATCGGTAATAGACGTGGAGCATTTGTGAAGTTATTCTATAGCAAATAGATATGATTAAGTACTTCATAACAATATAAAATATTATCTTTACAGTTCTATTTTGTTTGTTCATTAGTAAACTAATTACTGACGTTAATTACCGATGTAATCTAGTAAATAACTATGCTCCACTTAAGAGATTTATCTATCTGTATATACAGTGTATCCAGCGACCAACTAGCGATAATCTAAGGGCATGAAATATACCTAATTTTATCGACAAAAACACCCACATGGCCCCACATGTAAACCCCCGTTTAGCCATCTTCTTTTTTCAAAGTAGCACGTAGCTGAACGCAAGAAGTATGGAAACTCGCATAAGGCTCATATTTAAACAACAATTATCAATAGAGAAATGTAGAGCTTGAATTACATGTTCTTGTGACTAAAATTTTAGGCTTTTCTACACAGAACTTGGCACCCATTCAGAACTTTTTTTTTGAACATGTCTCTCATTTCACATTTATGTTTTTGATGAGATAATATTATACCTGCTCCATTTTTTAGACGGGTCTTATTTGGTAAAATTTAGGACTATTTATGGAAATATTATTTTAAATTAATTTTAAAAATACTTAATTGTAAAGAGAAATTAGTTTTGGCATTAAATGTTTATTCATTTTTAAGTTATTATCCTTTTGTGTCTGTGTTTAAATCTATACTACAATTATAAAGCTAAAAAGTTTGTTTGTTTGGTTAAACGCGCTATTATCAGGAACTGCTGATACTATTGAAAAAATATTTTTGTGTTTTTAGTTCATTTATCGAGGAAGACTATAGACAATATAACATATTTAGTAGTTAGTTTTTTCCAAAAATTAACGCGGGTGAAACCGCGGGGCACAGATAGTTACATACAAATAACGATAAAATTGTATTAATTTATTTATTTATTTACTGAGATAACAATTCATGTAACAAATAAACCAAAATCATAGTCAATACAATGTCACCACTTAGCACCGATATGACAGTGTAAGTTTGTTTACTAAATAGGACTCGTAAATGAAATGAAATGAAATGATATTTATTTGCAAAAATGTAGTTACAAAACGGTGTTAGCTGGATGTCGAATATCGCTCACATTTGCCAATAACAGAGGCACGCAATTTATTTATTAAACTAATTATTATGTACGAGCAACGAAATTAATAATTCGTAAAAAATTAAGTGCCTACCTTTAGTGTGTATAGTATGTGTGTGTGGGGGGGGGGTGGGAGTATTGAATTAGTAAATAAGCCTTCCACCTTCTGGATTGGTGGAATGAACACCAGGCATCCTTGCACATTTTTATGTAAATAACCGAAAAGCGAGCGGACAAACCAAGTAAGTACCTAGTCATCGTCTTAGAACATCACTTTCACCTTATGTTCGGTTTACACGTATTAAGTAATTAAGCAGATAACTAAATTTTAAGTAAATTAATTCGTGTATACGGACAATTTAGTAGTTAAAATTTAGTACGCAAGTCAACAAGTAACTTAAAAAAATCAATTTTTCTGTTAAGTTAAAAGTCTGTTTAGTAAAAGGGCGGGGCTTATCACAGACACTTTTTAGTTAAAATTTAGTAAAATGAGTTATTAAGTAGGCTGTGAAGAATAGGCTAGTTGACAAAATTTGGAAATTAGTTTAAAACTATAGCTTACCATCTATTTCACCCCAAAAATATATTATTCTAAGAAAAATAAGTCTTTTACATTAGTATTTTGAGTTTTTAGAAATGAACTTGAAATTGACCGCGAAAAAGGCCAAGACTGTCATGGCGTTTTGAATGACGTCACACCTCGCGAAACAGCCGTGTTTGTGTATGACAGTCAATTGTGTTTTTTAATAAATAATGAATTTCTCGTATTATAAATACTGTATAGTGCCCCAATGTAAAAGTACAACGATAAAAACGCCAAACAAATTATTCATATACGTTCCATACAATAAACAAATACGTAGAAAGTGGTTAAATATGGCAAGGAGGCAAGATGCTCTTACTTTATCAACTGATTCCACAATTTATTTCTGTGAAGATCATTTTGATGTAAGTAATAAACACAACTTGATGTATCTATTTATAAATGTATAGTAAAAGAAATGAATTTTGCTAAATCTACCATAATATACCACACATAACCTATAAAATGTTATGACTTGAGTAGGGTTTTATGATTTATTTGAGTTAAAATATTATTTTCGTTTTATAAAATGTAATAATTCATACTCTTCTTATTTTTTTAGTTGCCAAACGATATGATTAATTATACAGAGTATCATATTATGGGTAAAGTTTCTCGAGTGCGCATGAAACCAGGTTGTATACCAAAGAAGTTCGAATGCCAAGAAGATAGAAGGAAACGGATATGCAGCTATATGGAACGACCATATATGTTGAAAAAACAAAGGATGTCAGTAATCGCAGAGTGTTTGGATGAACCAGAACCTGGTAACTGCTAATTAAATGAGACTTTGTTTGTTCTTCACATTATACTTACACAGAAGTTTTAACATTGCGGAATTCCGATGAACAAAAGTCGGTGTTTATTGCAAAAAATTTGCCAAGCATAACGGCGTCAATTTTGGGCAAATTACTGCTGTTTGCTTTGTTAAATCCTGATTCCATAGCAAATTATATCTGTCTTTCAAGATTAAACTAAAAACGAACTGTATTAATTTAACGAGAATTGCTGAAAACTCCAAATAACCTGTTCATTTTATACGAAAATGACAGCTACAACGTAGTGTTTCGCGAGGTGTGACGTCACGCTTCCATGCGCTTCACTGATTGATGTTTAATGTCACGTGATTAAACGCCTCAATTTGTCGATTTTATTTTCCGAAAATATTATTAATCTTTTATTATTTTAATAGAAAAGCTGCATTTTTGTTTACTAATTATCATGGTTAATCATTAGAAACTCTAAGCCATTCGATTTATTCTTAGTGGAAACAAGCCTATTGTACCTATGAACTAAAGAGCTTTACTAAATTATTACGTTTGGACACGCACTAAAAATTATTCACTTAAAAAGTTATCTCCTTATCTACTTAAAATAGATAAACTGGACCTTAGCCATCACCAATGCATTACCGGTCAAGAAAGAAACGAAAAGAAAGAACTAGCTCTCAAGCCGCTAGCCGGAACATTAGTAGATACGTTTGGCTGCAGACTCAAGTAAGAGGTGCTATTGACAATAAAAATCTTTACACAAAACTATACAACCAAACCGGCCGGCTTCTATCTCCTCTTACGACACTTCTTTACTGACATGAAATAGTAGTCAATATTCTAGGGCAACCTCAATTCAGTACTAGTTTTATCTGTTAGTTAGATAGCACGGATAGTCATAATTAACTTATCATGAACGTCTATGACCCAAGAAAAACAAATTAACTGTCACCTATATTTGCCCAGTAATCGAATCTGGGACCTACCTAGCTGGAGGCACCTGTCCCAAAAGACCCCGATGACAGAGGTAATTAAATTTAAATTTAAATTATACCGAACGGTAAGTTTGGTAACCAATGAGTGACTTATAT
Source organism: Thymelicus lineola (assembly GCA_963932265.1). Taxonomy (NCBI): domain Eukaryota; kingdom Metazoa; phylum Arthropoda; class Insecta; order Lepidoptera; family Hesperiidae; genus Thymelicus; species Thymelicus lineola. Next base: position 3,974,416 of record OZ010704.1, read on the forward strand.
AAATTACAATAAACATCTAAAATTCATTGTAATTACGGTACAGAATCACGTATTTAGTAGCTCAGCTGAGACTGAAACGACAAGTCATTAAAATATAAACAATAAAACAAATAAAATTATAATGAGTGTCACCAAAACATTTGAAACAACATTTTCCGGGCGATGATATTGCAAATCTATTGACTATTAACCACGCCAATTGTGTTACACAATTTATTATATAATACTATAACAAAAACACGACACATGCAATTACATTCACAATAGGAGCAACGCGTTTAAAAAAACCCGAACTCACAGTTACTAAGGAAAGTCCTTGGAAAATTGTTTTTTAATAGCTCGCGGGTCAGCTGGCATCGCGTGAATACTTTTGATTCGTTTAACGTGAATGATAATACGAGAACTAATAAACATATAACACGTCTGACCGCCATGACAGCTGAAGTACAACTGACGATGATACCATTGTTCGTGATAAAATTTATGCGCAGACGCACCTTTTGACATTAGGTTTCTCATTTGGAAAAACCGCTTAATTTCTGTAATTACTCTGAAGCGGTAAAGTAATGAATATTATAATATGCCTTTTATGTACTCATGGGATTATACATTTTTGTTTATTTTTTAATGTGTACCGTGTTGAAATTTAATCTAAATTGCTGATGGACATCAGTTATAAATAACATATTTTTTTCGGAGAAACTGATATGACTTTATACAGAGTAGTTTGCCTGTTACATCAATGTCATATATTTATTTAATTTTGTGTGTAATAGAATTGACATAGAATTTTTTTATGGTTTTGTACAATAGGTACATTTAGTTTGATGAATAAAAGATAGCTAGCCTGTTAGGCTTTACGGAAAGTTAATAATACAAATGATAACATCAATTATTTAATAATATAAAACTGTACTTACAGAACCCTCGTCTGTTGGCTTAAGATTAGGATCAATATTCTAGGCCACAAAAATTCAAGCAATGGCTAATAATAAAAGGGCTAGTCAGGTGTAGGTACAACACAAATAAAACAAAGAACATATTTGTTAATTTTTATTCAATGAAAAATGCAATCCATAAATTATTATTTACATTTATAGACTAATTAAAGCAGAACCAAAGTTCTTCAAAACATTTACATAATGGCAAATAAATGTTACTACTTATAAACAAATTACTTAATTATATTATTTTGCACCCATTTCTTATACGTCCATAAAAAACTAAGACTACATTTATATTGCTAATTTTACTCAAAAAGTTTTTAAAAAGCAAAAATTTAAATCCAACACACATTTCATTTAGTTATTTTTATTATTGTGTTCGACTGCAAATGTTAATTAAATTATAACCACATTATTATATTATTTTATGCTTTTGTTGTAGATTCATTTTACTTAAAATCGATAAGACAAAGGTTTCTTATTTGCTCTTTGCTCATAACATCGATCTTTTATTATTTTAATCAAAAATTATTTTCAAAACTCAAATAATTCTGGATAAAGTTTTTAAATACCAACAAATTCAAAAATACCAACCATCTTTATCACATTTGACTTTAGATTTTAAAAGTAGCAATATAAATTAGAATAACAAAAACAAAATCTAAGAGTAGCACACATTGACGTAATAATTTATTAACAAAAACATATTCAAACAGCTAAAAGCCTCGTGTTAATATATTAGTAATAAAACTATTTGTAAATAAATCTTCACAGAAGATATTAAGTTGTTTAAAAGCCGATAGAAAAATAGTATTAGTACAAAAACTTTCAGTCGTTTTTTAGACTAATTCCAAATTAGATAAAGTACTTTATTTTTAATTATTGTATTTCTATATTGAAATTAATATTTACTGTCATTCTAAGACCCTCTTATTACCTTTCTTATCACAAAATATAATTATCATATAATAATATAAACACTGATTACAACATTCTCAGTAATCTCAGTACTCAAAATGCAAGATTAAAAGTACGTTTCCTGGATGAAGTATTGAATCAAAATAAACTGTATTATGAAGAAGTTTTCTACCAGAATCATGAAATATACAAACATAATTATATTTTTGATTATTCAATAACATGTTATAACAATTTTCGTCAATAACTAATGTATGTAATGTAACTATTTATGTAAATGATAATAATAAAATATCGATATTAGTCCAAATTCAAATATGTGTTTTTATATGTTAACTTTTAAAAAAATAGCATGTTGGCTGGAATCAAGTATCAGTATATTGTCCGTCCATTTAACACCAATGGACAGACGTAACCAAAATTTTTCAAAACCTAAATGTCTTTAAAGACAGATTCTTAATGGCGTAAGACTAGTCTAACACTTTTGATACCAATCGTAAAAAGAAAAACATTTTCATCAACGTTCTAATAAAAATAAACTTTACAAATCCCAAAAACATATTTGAAGACTAGCGTGTTTGTTAAATTAGATATATCCTAAACTTTAGAAGTGGCTGTAAGCATGACGTAACTTGCTCTTGGATTTTCCTCTTGCGTTGCTTCCTGTCTAAAGCATCTGTGCGGTTGAAATTCCGTTGGCTTTTTCAACATTTTCCTCACAAACCAAACTAATCCTACTACGATAACCATTAGACCAAGAGCCACACCAACTAACGCTGAATTGAGCCCTTTTATTCCAGCTTTAATTTCTAGGGAACCGAGTGATTCAATAAATTGAGGTACTATACAAATAGGTCTTGTATCATCGAGTTTGTATTTGGATAATGTCGCACAGACTTCATACGGTCCTCTTATGAACCCATCCATGGATATCTCTAGGTTAGATCGGCAGGGGGTATCCTTTTGAGCTACAAGAGAGCCCCTGGATAAAACTTCTAGTACGACGTAACAATTGTGGAATGGAATGTATTTAATATCTGGGGTAGAAAGTCTTTGGGAGCGAGGTAGACTGAATTGTTGGCGAGACGACGAGGGTAGACCCATAACGGAAATCATTACTGTTAAAACTCCTCCACTTGTGACGTTTGACCGCACTTCTGATACTCTGTAACAAAATAAATAGCGTTAAAACTCAACTCGAAAGATATACGATATCCAATTTATCGGACATCCTAGTCCTTTTATAAAAGTATATGAATAAAAGTGAAATTAGCAACATTATTTTATAACTTGATAATTGAGGGTTAACTACGTTGAGTATTTTATAAAACAGAAGTGAGATAGGAAAACTTATGCTTAACGCACATATGTCCGCACTGTACGCGCCAAACGCGCTGAATTTGTATGAAATCATATGAAAGCCCGATGCGGATGACACCATGCGGCCCCATAATATGTCATCGCATTATGTCATCGGGCTTTCATATGATTTCATAGAAATGCGGAGCGCTCGGTGCGTACGGTGCGGATATATGTGTGATCAGCATTAGACCGCATTTTAGTAAACAAAATGTCTACTGATAAAAATATAATCTTCTTTCTCACTATCGCTTTGATAAGTGACAGGTGACACTCAAATTTTATCTAATTCTGATGTGATTCCAGAAATAATGTTTTGATATGATAAAACACGGGATAAACAGTATCCTACATGTCTTAATTATGGTTTTCTTGCATACCGAAATAAAGTTTTAAAGTGGTGCACATTTTTTCCGTGAAACAATAATTTTGAAGTAGAAACAATGTTGTTTACATTTATTCCAAAAGTCAAAAGTCAAAATATTTTATTCATATAGGTATCACTGATACACTTATGCACGTCATTTTTTGGCTTTTCGGGAGGTGCTTTGTCGTGGAGGAGAAGAAATTAAAAAAAAAATATTTAAATAAATTATTATTTCATCTTCATAACTATTTTGTTATTTTGTATTCTACTCAATTCAGTGTTGCTGTATAGTTAAAATATCAGTCTACGCGATAAAAAAGACACCAGTAATTAACTAATTACTATCACTTGATTTGATAAGAAAGAAAATATTGTGAGATAATTGGAGTACTAGAGAGGTATATAAAGTCTAATAATCTGCTCTTGGCCAACGTGATGGGCAAAGCATTGGAACAGTCATTGTATTGTGACGACTATAACGATGATGATGATAATTATTATAATGATGATGGTGATGATGGCGATGAATAAAATGAAACCCACCTTAACAATGGTCTATCAGGTACGATTGGCAACGTTGCCGGCGTTACGTAGGCCGCTCTTTGACGAACCAGTTGAGGAGCTCCACAGCCCAGGACAAGAGAAATGGGTAAATCCTTCTCCATCTCTTCTAAAGCTATGCAAAACCTGGATGAGAAATACAAAGGAGTATCAACAATGTTTTCCAAACCATAATGTATTTTAGCTATACCCTGACAGGTAAGGTTAAATGACGCAGTTATGAGGTAAAAAACTACAAAAATAATGCAAACGAATTGAGAACCTTCTCTTTTTTCGAAGTCATTTCAAAATAGGAGGAGATTCTTAATTTGGTCGCTTAATAATGGCTTTCAGCCAACTTACGTATATTGCGCAAGAGGATCAATCTTCAATCCTCTTAGGACGACATTCGCTGGTGGGGCTCGGTGACATGCCACGTGTTTGGGAAGGCTGCCAGTCTTGGATGCGGTGACGTCACTGCACCGGTATCGATGGACAGAGGGATCTATCGCCCAGGAGAGATGGACTTCTTCGTCGTCGTACCATGCGTCTAATAGACGTACCTGATCAGATATAATATATTAAATGACGTCATATTTGACATGTGACCTACTCTATACTGCGTACTATCACAGAAGATATAATAGTAAATATATGAGTTGAGTAATATGTTCATTGTATTCAACTATCTGAAGAATATAACAGAAAGCTTGAGTTATACGGGATCGATCTCAGAAGCGAAGTAGGTATGTCAAAGTCGGGAATTTAATTAGTAAGTGGGATGAATTTGTTATATGGATGAAGAACTTGACAATAATTTCCTAACGTGGATAAGCAATATTAAAAGACCATCACTATAATTACAATATAAATGAGGCAAAGAATTACAACTAAAAAGATTTTAACGAAAAAGGCATAATTCAATTAATTATTATGTTACTGCGTTTCAATACGCTAGTAGAACTCAAGTACATAATTGAATTTAAATTAAACTATGATAGAATTAACAACAATGATTCAGGGAAACATCTATTAATTTCAGTAATTAAAAATAACCTTAATTCTATCATCGTCGCAAAGTATCGCAAAAACATCAAATGAGAATTTGAAATTACAGAATTAGAATTTAATCGAAAGCAATTAATTTCTTCTTCGAGGGCTCTCAACTAATTATTTCTTGAAGAGCTCTTAGTACTTTTGTTAATCACTTTTAAAACTTAGATGGAATACCACTAGTGGCAAAATTTCATGAACTTTTGCGTGCTTTTTGCCATGTTGATGAATAAGTACCATTAATATGACAATTGCTGAGCTTTCAGAGGTTTTTACTTTAAGAACCGGTTTAGGCAGTAATAAGACTGACAGTCCTTATAACTGCTGCATAAATATGATAGGTCTTAGGCCCGACTGAGGCCTAGTTAAAGCCAGTCTTTTTCCATTTGAAAAATTAGATCAGTATACCATTTTACGGGCTTAACATTTACAATCAGTTGATTGCTTCTAACTTGAAATCAAATTTATATTTAAAAATAATAAATATAAATACCTTAGATTTAGAAATTGGAAGATCCTCATCAGGTGTCAGTTCTAGTTCTTCGTCATACATATCATCATCTAAACCATCAGGCTTGTCTAGATACACATCAGCGTCAACTACAGCTGAATCCACCACACCAAGCTTGTCTTGTGTGACGTCAATAGTGTTCTCTACAACCTTATTATAGTCGTAGTTAACTTCATCGACTACTTTGTTTTCAGTGTGGTCAAAATCGTCACACAGTTTGTTTTTCGATAGCCTGGACAAAAGCGCCCCTTCTAAATGCGGTGGCGTAGCGCAGACCGCAGCCGATTTATCTAATTGGGAAAGATTTTTTGCCTCCCGAAGCCACCTCGCAAACCCAGCCATTAAACAGTCGCAATTAAGTGGATTATCTGGAAAGAAAAGTAATTTATCTTTATGAGTTCGAAAGTATAAATGAGCTACCATAACATTTATCAAACGATTGTTCAAATGTTGTCGGATTACATTATTATTGCTGTTCTGTCTTTCAAAATTCCAAGTTATAGGTACCACGATTTTGCTTTTGAATAATAATATACTTAAAATTTCTATTATCAGAAAACCGAGAATTCTAAAAGATAAAGTTTAAAATTGTCTTATGTTATTCATAATTATTTTTGGTATAACACAAATAACATAACAATTGAAGGAATCCAATCTTAAGCATTTTTTCGAGTTTGCTCCTCAAATCGCTGGTAACTAGTACCTACAAAATACAAATCAGCTGAGTCATCAAAACAAAATTTAGGAAAAGTTATTTCCCGCTATGAATACAATTTTCCATTAAATAAACGCCCTTATAGCCAATAGCCACTTCTGAACGGTGGAGTCACGCAACAGTATAACAGGAATCGGACGAAGTTTCAATACCGGGCAAATGGGTCACAAACTGTGTTGCTAGTTCCCACGCCTTACTAACATACGATATGCTTGTATGAACAACAAACAACGCAACAAATAAAGTTACGTATTTTTGTGTTGCAATACATCATTATTTTAAGCAGACTTCTTAAATACTATTTAAGGTTCTAATGACCGTACTGTATTTTTTTTATATTTTGTTAACAATATAGTTTTTAGCGTTTCTCAAAATAGATTTTTCTTTAATTACAGAGTGCACTTACTGTCAATTCGATTTCTTAATAATCATAATGTGCAGAAACAAACTACATATGAAAGTGATCGGTAATTTAACAAAATAAAAAATAGTTTTTTCTTCATTCTTCGGTACTTATTTGTTTTTTACCGTAGTGTTTTTTATTATGGAGAGAAAATACGGAGGACAGAAATTTTATTAAGTTTCAGAAGGTAATAAAATTTGAAAACATGAGAAATATTTCATATTTAGATTTAGGTATGCATTATTTCAATAGGTTACTCATAAAATATTATTGTCCATAGGTAATTTAATAAATTCAAGTTATTGAGTGAAATTTCTTTAATAAAAGTATTTTTACGAAAATTTGTGATATTTATATCTAGTGTTGCTCGACGCCGTATGTAGTATACTGCGTATCATCATATCACCATTACCTTGAATAGTATAACGTCGCTGTTTCGTATATTACACAAAAGATCATCGATCATAAAAATATTAAGAGGATACTAATCTGTGCTCATAAATAGATCGACTGCTTCTGTGTTTCAAATATTATACATACCTAGCACTTCGCAAGGACTAAGTAGTCAAAGCTAGCAAAACACGAAAACGGTGAACCGAAACAAATTTTGATCGTTAACCAGATGTTAGTTATTAGTTTAGAACGAGAGATATTTTTAGTTTGTGGCATATTGCCAAATATAAATACTTTAATTTAATGCATAATTATTATAACCGTAAATGCGAGCATCAATTTAAATGTAATATTTATGTGGGAATGGAAATAAACCAGCGAAAATATTTAAGACTTTTATTTCTCCTTTATTTAGTTTAGACACCTTAACACAACTTGCACCTTCATATCAGACTCGCCATCTTGCATTCATCCACTCACTTCCCTCGCTTCCGGTCCTTTCATTCATCCTACCATACATCAATCTCACACTCCTTCGTTCAGAAACTTTTATAGCATAAACAATCCTACATTTATATATTTACTACAAAAATCCATCAAAGGCAGAAATATAACTTTTTACCGCGTAAATATTATCCTTGGGAATCGAACCCGACACCCGACACTGGTGAACCCAGGTAAGAATGCAGGGTACTCAAGCTCCGTAAAACCATAAGCTACGTTTCACTCCCCATCCAACAAGATCAGTTAAAACCTGAACCCCCACTACTTGGAAGCTCTTACCAACGGGGTAACTGGTTCCTGGACTAAAATTCACAATTTCAATGGCTATGAATAGCACAGACTCACTCAGTTGAACTGTTTCAGTGACTTACCTTCAATAGTAAACCGAACTAGGTCTTTATGCTGAGCGAGAGCTCCGTCATCGATCATAGATATGTCGTTGTCGTGAAGAAACAGGTCGGTGAGCTGTCGCAGGGAGTTGAGCGGCTCCGCTGACAGCGAGCGCAGGAAATTGTGGGATAAGTCCAGATGCACCAAGCTCGTGAGCTGGGCAAGTGATGCACCTAGTAATAAAAAAAAGTTATTATTAGGCACTTTCACAATAGTAACATAAAATTATAATCTGTTTAAATTGGAGCTTTCCTTAACAACATAAAAATTTCCGGAGACTCCGGTTTTTCCGAAACGCTAAAGGCTAAACGAGTTGATGAAACTATAATAACAAATAAGAGAAATAACGCAATACCTATTCATATTGAAACACAAAAGTATTTTAAGATATTTACAGCTTGAGAGAAAATAGGACCTAGACAAACCTTGACTGTGTCGTATTTCGTAACTCAATATCAGAAATAAGCATCCTTTTTAAAACGAAATAAGGAATTAGATTAGCCAATGATTAGGTTTGGGACGAGAATAAAGTACATTGTAGAAATAGCTGTTCATTGAGTCAGTGACTTTTCAATTTCCTGTTGGAAGAGAAGAAATCTGGGCAAGGGTGAGTCGGGAAGAGATAAGAAGTGTTCTGGACACAGTCTATACGAATATAATAAAGCTAAAGATTTTCTTTGTTTGTTTGAACGCACTAATCTCTAGGACTGGCAAACGGATTTGACAAAATGTTTTTCTTCCATCATTGTATATCAGGAGATCAGGACGTATGTACTTGGATATTTTTATTTTTATGTCTTATTTTGGATTATGTCCACGTTTATTGTAATTAACTATTTTTATAATAAACCAAAGCTTAAATGAATGATGAATAAACATAATATCATTAATAGGAATCTAAATTTTTTAAGTTTCTTGTTTACGCAATAATGGGGTTTATTTCTACACGGAACCCCAAACGGAACAAGCGTGAAAGTAGAAATAAGGGTATCACAATCTACTAAACATTTTAAATTCGCTTTTAACTCATTGAAACGAGTTTCGGCTTGTCCAAAGGTCTTCTAATTTTACTGAGATCACTTTTCTCCTTTAACATTTGTTTTACTTTTGAATTTGGAAGCTCTCTTAAAATTTTTACTTTACCGATTAAACGGTCTAATTTGAAATCTTATTAGCAAGCCTATTAGTGAACAATTTCGTATTTTTTAACCTTCTAACCTATTTTATAAAGTCAGTGATTACTATTTTATTAAATGACGCAAGATTCGTATAATATTATATTCACAATTATTTTATTAAATACCACTGAGCATTCTCACTTTTATTTTAAAAGTATTTTGTCATTTTAGTTCTGCTTTAATAAATCAGTCTCGCGGAAAAGTTTTCTTCTTTATAAATATTTCAGTGAAGTTGCATTAATTGAAGTGAAACGAAGAATTTAAGTATTGCCCATAAATTGACGAGAAGAAATTCTCTTTTAGCATTAAGTCGTTGTTTGCATAAAGTTTTGAATAATAAATAAACTAAATATTATAATCATCTAGTTGAATCACTTACCAGATACAGCAACTATTTCGTTCTGAGACAAATCCAAGTGTTTTAAGTATGTTAAGTGCTTGAAAGAGTAATCCTCCAATACATCTATTTGATTGTTGTGTAAATTCAAATAAGTTAGATTCATTAGACCTGTAAACAAATATATCGTAAAAGAAAGAACGAAAAATAACAAAAAAATTGAAGAGAAAAATATAGGTTTATCTATGTATATAACACAAACAATGTACGGATGTCCTTTAAAGACTTTAAAACCATCCAACCGATATGTCCCAAAATGGTTTCATTTGAAAGGCAATAATTCGAAGATAGTTTGAAACCACTAAAGCAATGCATTGGGCACATTTTCAATTTTCGACTTTCCATACAAATTTTGCGTAGTGGCACACGCAGGGTAACTAGTAAAATTATAAAATGAAGTAAAGATAAGAATAATAATAACCAAATTTTTTGTTTGTCTTATTTTAAATTATTCATATTTAACTATCTATAGGTATAATATGATTAGCGTGATGTTGCATTTTTCACGTAACAATGCAAAAGATATTTGATTAAAATTGTGATAAGTTGAATTTTTATTACGTATTCAGATGTTGCTCATTGATTCAAAGAAACGTCGTATTTTCCAGCAAAGTTACAATTAATTAAAAAAATAGACTATCAATAGTATGCTAGTGGTTTTAATGTAAGTGTCCTATTATATATATCATTCATAAAAAAACAACAGTAATTTTTAATAGAGGAATTATTAATAGTACGAATTTTTTTTATGTTATAAATTAATTTTAACTTGCCAATGTCATTGCCATTGTTTTTGCCAATATCATTGTCACTTTCGCTATCATTATCATTACCTTCAGCATAATTATTATCATCACCATTTATTTACCCTTCAGATTATGAAGAAAACTAAACGATGAATAGCTATGAGCTGATGATACTGACAATGAAGTAGAAAGATATGTGTTATCATAACTAAAGGCACTATTGTATGGGTAATACATGATCAAATTTACTCATCAAGTTTGCAGTTTGACTTGATGCGGCATTCAGTTTGCATGAAATAACTATATACCATACACCGTCAAGTATAATATAAAAGAAAAAGAAAGAAAGAAATGCTTTATTCCAACAGTTACTACAGATAACAGGTATGGGTATACTCGTAATAATAAAAAAGACTACAATAGGGATGTTGACTAATTTTAGGATTCAATTTTATTTTATAGATAGAACCTCAATATTCACGAAAAAATATTATAAAAATAATAATCTTCAATTTAAAAAGAAAAATTGATAAATAAAAATCATTAATAAATTTCCCACCAAAAACGTCACGTGACGTCACTAAACTATATTCAATACTATCTGTCTACTTTGTTGAATTTCCATATAAAATTGTTCCAATGACGTCATATTCTCAAAATGGCGTTTGAGGTCACGTGACAGTGAGTACAATTTTTAACATTTTAAATTAATGACATTTAATTTATTGTGATTGATTTCAATAAAAGAATCATATATTAGGCCTTTGAATGTTACCACTTTTTTTTTGGACATAAATTTATATTAATTTATAATAAGTGTCAACATCCCTATTACAACTTACAATTCTCTGTAGTAAGCACTAAGTGATTGCTATGGAGAACCACAGCACTGATATTCTGTGCGAACAATACTGGATGTCGCATCAAGTCCGCTGCAAACTTGACAACTTGAGCGTGCCCAGCATTGAAATGGAAGTAAATGTACTCCACAACTTTACTAACCTGACAAAGCTCCACGCCGTATACTAGCGAACGTATTGTCTGACAGCTGTAATGTTTCCAATAATCCTAATGCCGGCACTGTATTTGGTCCCACCGGCCCTTCCAGCGCATTGCTTGACACATCTAGTTCTTTTAACACATGCGCTTCCTGGTGACAAAATATAATTTAAGTTAATCTGATTATTTTGTAGCCTAGTTGATAGTTAAACCTGGGAAGCGTGTGTGAAACCTACTAAATAGTAAAAGTAGCTTTTAAGTCGTGAATGGTAAAGGGTATTTACTTAGGTAAAAGCAATCTTGATAAAATCACTCAGTAATAATTTGTGTTTTGTAAATATTGCACACGGTATTTTGTGCATAATGTAATTTAAATTTTTTTATGATCCGATTCCTTATTTCTGTTTCTACATACTTAGTTTCAGAATACTAACATACAATAAAATACAATACAATATTCTTTATTGTGCACACTAGAAGTACATAAAATATAAGATACAATTTTAGTATTATTAGACACAATAGGCGGTCTTATCGCTGTAATAGCGATTTCTACCAGACAACCTAAGGGTAGAGGACACAGACGTTCAAGAAATGCGTAGGTAGAGGTGCAAACAGTAAAACGTTTACGAATTAATATTTAAAACAAAAGACAAAACAAACTATGTAGATAAGAAGGTACCATAAATAAAACATATATATGTTAATTAAGATATATACAACATAATATACAACATAATATTATTAATACAAAGTTACTCTAAAATACACAAATCATACGACTATCAGGATCCCAAGCCGGGGGATCCCCAGCGAGTCGTTCTCATTACCACGCGGAACTTGCATAGCGCAGTGTATCCGGCGAGATCATTTATGCATTCCGTTACACGATGGCTTTTGGGAGCTCAAATTCATGTATGAAACGTGAAGGGTATTCGATGAAAAGTGGAATGTGTGATCCACGCATAATATCACTTGTAAGGCTTTTTAACCGACGAAAAAAATGAGGAGGTTCTCTTTTTTTAATGTATAATCACGCAGAAATCGGCATAGGGTGGTCAGATTTTGATGATTATTTTTTTAATGGATGGGATATGTCTTAGAGTTGGTCCTATTTTTTTTTGATAATTTTATTCCTACCCTAAAGGTACGAAAATAAGGGATGATTGATTGTTCACCCACGGAATTTTTACCGTTACCCCAATAACTTTCGGATGATCCGATTTCGATGATTTTTTTTATTGGATAGTGTATACTTTGAAATTATTCTCATTAAAATTTGTAAACAAAATTTTACCCCTAAGGTACGAAAATGAGGGATGATTGATATTTCACTTACTACATTTTACCTGGTAACTGAATCTACCACCCATAACTTATACAGTCAGTTTACCAGTTACTGGTTAAAATTATAGAAATTAAAAATTTAATAAGTCAAATGAAAAAATTTTTTTTTTTTTAAACGCTTTTATTTCAATAATGTTTAGTTTATAAAATTAGCTACAAGTTGTGAAAATTTCAAGTCTCTACGTAAAATAGAACATAGAGAATTATGCGTCTAAAGTCTGAAAATCGTTTTTTTTAATTTAACAACAAATAAACAATGAAAATTAGTTTAAAATATGATTTTCGTGTATTGTCATCGGAAATACACATGTCTGCCAAATTTCATCAATTTTCATTAAAGGGAAGTCATTCAAATTAACGTTACAAGATTTGATGCTCCGAAGTGAAGCTAAATAAAAGCGTTTAAAAAATAATTACTTTTTAACAAAAAATAAAACTAACGAAAAAAACTGAAAAGCGAAAAATAAAATAAACTATTATATTTAGTTTTATAAATTAAGATCCTAAATTAACAGTAAATAAATAATTTTGAGGCGGTGCCAAACAGTTGAAAAAACAAACGGAAAAGATGTGATTGCATGCCGCTGCCCTCGTTTTTACGCTTTATGTAATTAATTTTGCTTGTTTGTTTGGCGCTGTCTCAAAATTATTTATTTTTTAATTATATTATATATTTACTGTTTAATTTAGGATCTTAATTTATAATACTAAATAGTTTATTTTATTTTTCACTATTCAGTTTTTTCGTTGCTTTTATTTTTTGTTTAAAATAATTATTTAGAAGCTACTGAACATATTTTTATTGAAATAGCAGTCAAATAACAAGACAAGTATGATGGTAAGCAGTCACCTTGCTGATGGAGAGCAGAAACTCGAGATAGAGTAAGAAAATACTGATGATTAACACCCAGCCTAAACACGACGTAGCTTAAGTGTAAAATTATGATGTATTTTGTATAAAAAAATATTTTGACTTCTTTACTTGATATTTGAAATTTTTGCTTACCTAAATTAATACATTGAATTCCGAATATTCTTTTAAATAAGATAGAGGATAGGAAAAACATTTCCACGGACGAGTTCGCAGGCACCAGCTTGTCAATCATATAAGTCTCCTAGTTTGAAATCCGTATAAATCCTCTCTCGCAATGTTGTGCCATAAAACGATTGGACTTTATTAAATCCTCAGATCGGATACCGATTTCCAAGTCCGTTTTTATTGGGAGTACTTAATTTGAATCCCAAAGCGGAGGATTCGATAATTGAATCAGAAACGTAGCGGGTAGCATTTTACTCCCGTGTATACTTTATAGTTTTTTAGTCTCTTTACTTCATGATATTAACCGGATTACTACAGTAAAGGTATTATAAAAAAAGTAATGGTTACAATCCTATCACTACTTTAGGAGAAATCCATGGGAAAAAAAGGACTTGAGTTACTAATTTGGTCCTGTAGTTTCGGAGAAAATCGGCTGTGATAGAGAGACATGTGTGAATTAAAATTTTCCCATTTATGTTAGAAATCCAGCAATATTTTCAAGCAAGTCCATAAAAACACAAATGAATTAAATTGATCCACGATGTTTTGGGATACGACAAAATAATTTTCCACAATAGTTGGAACTTATATGGATTACTGAAATTATAATTTCTAGAATATTAAAATACCTACCAATTCGTACAACAAGTTTTTTTACAAATAGACAAAGCAAAATTGTTGTTTTCCAGTATTAAACAACAAACGATCAAATAACCCTTCTACTTCCAACGTGATTGATATGATTATATCTCGTAATTATCACCAACCAAAACCTGATTAAAACCTTCAAAATGAACCTCAACATTACCTTCAAAGACGTCAATGCGGACACCTTCAGTAGATTTCCTCTCAGCCTCAGGATCAAAAGCTTCTCAAGGGGCTTAAAAGCTTCCGGTGCGATGCTCGTAAGTTGATTGTCGCTTATGTCCAAGTAAGTTAGGTTTTGGATACTCTGTAACAGATTTTTAAATTAATATGGACAGGAGTAGACTAGAATAACTAATTTACTCTTTTTAGGGTTAAGACTTAAGAAAAATGTTTGGTTCTACAAGTTTGTATTTATCGATACATGCACACAGACAAAAATTCTAAAAATCATTGTTATCTATTTATTTTGCCTTAGTAAAACCCCTACTATTATACTTATACCAGTTTTCTCAATTTACTTTGTTCGATTTTCATTATTACTATTGTTTTCTTTAATATAAACATAGGCAATAAAACAATAATTACATATTGGCAACTGACTGTTAGGCTGTTTCTTACTATACAGTTCACCATTGCTTTCATTACAAATACTTAAAATTATCTTATTTGCATTTAGTTTATAGCAGACATTAGCTAGGTAAGATTATTCTTTTTGTTGACTATTCTTTTCTATCCTGACTTTAAGTTCCAATGAATGAATAAATATTTATTTGCTAAAATTGTGGTTGAATAAAGGTTTTAATTTGTGCAGTTCACAATGTTGATGGTTGCAAATTTATTTTAGTTAAATGTATTAATATGATATGTAAATTGCTTAAAATTAATATCATTATCATACTACTATTATTATTACATTTACACTATTACATTATACACATACATTATTATTATTAAATTTTCTTACAACATTATATTACATTAATATTTAACTTATGCATGTCAAATTTTATTTATATAGTTGTGCATGTTTTCTCTATAGCCGATATTAAATCGTATCTTTCAGCTTAAATCGTCTAGACGAGGATTGACGTAGGTTTAGTCCTAGAATGCAATATAAACATGTTTAATAAAATAAATTGTATTCATGTATTCATCCCGTCTAGACAGAATTTAGTTATCTAGGCACTTTGAAAATCGCACTACAAGCGATGAATTTATTACATACTAGGAAATCGCCCTCGCTTCGCTTCGGGAAAAATAGTAAAAAAATATATATAATATAGCCTATGTCACCCGGGAATTGTGTAGATTCCCAACAGTGAAAGAATTTTTCAAATCGGTTCGGTAGTTTCGAAGCCTATTCAATGCAAACAAACAATCAAATCTGTCCTTATAATATTAGTATAGATTATAATATTATGTACTAAAGTGGACTTAGTACCGTGATTAGTTATTCAAATTAGTATTTCAAATCAGTTATTAATATTAAAGGAATTCATTATTATTAACATTCTTGTTTTGAATTTATACATTATTATATTTTTTATATTTCGTCAATATTAGTTTGCAATAACAAACTATCCTATATAAGGTGGAAATCCAAAATATTTCTGACGTATTTTTCGGTATTTCCGTGGAAATCTCACAAATCCAAAAAATAGCTCTCCAGGTAGATATGTAGTGTAAAATGAATTACAAAATTCCACCAGAACAAAAAAGACCCATCAAAGCGGATTAATAAAAACGTGCTAAAAAGTGAACATTGAAACGTGAAAACGGGAATAGAGATGGAATAGAGAATGCGAAGTCTAATTTTTAAGATTTCGTAGTCAAAAGGAATCCTTAGAGCCTGCCATTTTTATACAACGAAAAGAAATATCTACATATCCTAATATTTTTTGGGTGACACATTAAAATTAAATAACAATTCATTGAATTTTTTGTTCCATTAATTATTTCTATCAGATAAAATGCGTTACTAATAATATATTAATAATAATAATGAATTATAAAAGACCATCTTTTGCTTAACAAATCTACCACTTGATTGAACATCCAAAATGAATTTGCACATTTGTTAAATTCCAACCAAATGACCACTTACTCCTGCCAGGTCTCTCTTAAAACATGTCATGTAAACACAGAGTAGCAAAAAAAGCAAATTGTCCCTCAGCTCGGCTCGGGGTCTCCTCTCACAATGTGACGGATACAGGCCACAGTCTACCACGCTGGCCAAGTGGTAGACTTCACACACCTTAGAGAACATTATTCCTCACGATGGTTTCCTCACGATGTTTTCCTTCACCGAAGCAAGTGATAATTGAAGCAAGTGCTTGCTAAGATTTGAACTCAGGGTCCCGCGTCCGGGATAACAACGTTTTAACCGTTAGGGTATAACTGCTTAACACTTAGACTATAGTTGAATTAAGGGAAGCCTATGTCCAGCAGTGGATTTTAAAAGGCTGTTAGATAGATATATAGATATTTTAATATACCTTAAAAGAATTAGAATCCAAGGCGTGAATCTTGTTGTTGGAGAGATCGAGGCGATCCAAGTACGACAGATGGGCCAGCGCTTCCGTTGGCACCGACGGCAGCTGATTGTTTGGCAAACCTATTGATACATATGCCAATTACATCGACAATAGAAAGGGTTATAGTAATAAGGGAACATACCAAAACCACGTGCCTCATTTAGTGGAGGGAGGGGGGTCTTCAAAACACCACGATTGGTCACAGAGGGGGGGGGGGGGGTTTAGGTTTTTGTCACGTACTCAATGTTTTAGCAACCATTGCGCCACAAAGTCGTCAAATATAAGCAAAATTATTATTTTTTAACTCTGTTTTTGCAAAAAAGTATTGAAAACCGTATTTATCAATTACCACGTGAAAAGTAGGGGGGAGGGGGGGTCTTCTCATATACCTACTACGGATGGTCACGAAGGGGGGGGGAGGGGGGTAAAAAGTTGGAAAAAATGGGTTACGTGGTTTTGGTATGTTCCCTAATACAATACGCTTTATTGGCAGCGTCGTCCTTTGCAGCGTACCTATTAGTGACAAACAGATGTTGCTCACATTATGGATGTGATTCACTATGACCATGTGCGGGATAGTAGACACATCTTTGAGAACATTATGAAGGCTTTGTGTAGGTTTCCTTGAAATGTTTTTCATCACCGTCGCAAAACATTAATCACAGGACAAAGTAAATATCAACCAACAATCGTACAAGTAATAACAGTAATAATAATTATAATAGTAATAATGTCAACGAAAATCGACGGCATGTGTCAATCCTAAATGATTAACCATTTATTTATTTTTTTAACTCTTTAATGTACACCAAGAATATGACAACAATAATTTAAAGGTAGGAAAATTATATATACGCTGCAAATAATAATATAAAGGTGGTCTTTGACAGCGATCTCTTCCAGACAACCTTAAGACGTTGAATAGCGTTATAAGACGCACGAATAATGTAAAGGTGAATTAGTAGGTTGGAACCAACCTAACTTACCTAAAGCAAGTAACGTAGCAGCAATGCTACTAAAAGCCCCCTGCTGCACCCGTTTAATATCTCCACTTGATATCACCAGCCCATGAAGGCCTATACCAGCCAACTCAGCAACAGACGCCGATGGTAAAGACGTCACACCACGTAACGCACAGTCCAAGAGAGATACTGCACTGTTCTTGTTTTTAGACTTCTGCTCTCGTAAATGCCGGCCAATGATCTGTGGAAGATAGGATGTTTTTGTATCGAAAACAAGTTGTCCGAGTCATTATATTCAAGGGTACAAATGCCTTCAATGTTCTTTTATTTTGAAGTGCTTAATTTTCATGTACCTAACTTAAATGTTCGTAGAGTAAATTGAATCACAATGATTATTAGAAATTAAGTAATTAAATCATTGAACTATTATGTTAATGATACTTCGTAATAAAGAGAATTATTTATGTACAGTCCATTGACCGTTGACCTAACGTTACCTATGTAGTTCAGCAAAATAAATTTATTTTACATCCATATGGATTCAGAGATAATGTACAGTATTGGTATGATTTTTATTATAAATTCATGTCCACTAAGTTATTGCGAAAATGCGTTAAAGTTTTTAATACAAACGTAGGTACTTCAGTGCGGGGAATATGCGCCTGTCCAAGTTTAATAGCAATGTTGTAACTACGAGCCTTTTCATATCGTTTGTACAGGTGTAGCATGGAGGATAGAGGGGAAATGCCTCTGTTGTGAAACTGTTTATCAAACTCCATAAAATTGGTGGCACCACAGTAGCAACGAGGCAAATTTGGCCGACGTAAATAGTATAGTTGACCGCTAGTGGCAAAATAATCTTGAGCGTTTCCATACATCGGAGGGCACGTAAAGCCATCGGTCCCGGTTATTATCATAAGATAAAAGTCGTTAAGCCATGTCGGAGGCCCTCGGGTGGTTTGAAAACTTCCAACACTCGGGTTGGTCGCTAACCCCTCCACCAATCCGCACTGGAGCAGCGTGGTGGAGTCTGCTCTAGGCCTCCTTAAGAGGAGAGACCTGATATTTCAGAACATGATCTACCTATCTGCTAAGTTTCTTGAAATTTCGTTCAGTAGTTTTTGTGTGAAAGTGTCACAAACATCTTAAATAAACTTTCATATTAATAATATTAGTAGGAAGTAGGAAGTATCTGTTGTTCAAAAACCTTTATCAGGAAAGGGTAACTCAACCCAACTAACGAATACACAACATCGAAAGTAACTAACTAAAGTAACTTGTAATAATATAGTTTGTTTTGTTTCCGATAGCAAATCCACTCCATTTACATTTAGGAATATCTTATTTAAAATAGAATGTAACATTTGACCGCGCCGAGGAAAGTTAAATTCAGTTGACGAACTAACCTTTGTTCCTGCCACCTTTATTTTCAACCATCAAAATAAATGTACTTTCCAGGCTTCACAAGCATCTGATGTTTCGGGCACTGATTTCGTGTTCCCAAGAGCATAACTGAATGGATTTGAGGAAATTATGGTGTATTATAAAAATAAGGAAAATGCTTTTATATTTAAGACTAGTTGTTACCCGCGACTTCTTCCGCGTGATATTTAACAAAAATGTTATTTTTCAATTGAAATAAAGAAAAAATATAAATACTATTAAATATTATATCGAATATTACTAAATTTTTCATTGATCCATTTTTTTTCTAAAAAATATGTTTTTTCTAAAATAAAAGTAGTCTAAGTTACTCCTTGTTACATCAGCTGTCTGCCCGTGAAAGTCCTGTCAAAATCGATCCAGCCATTTCAGACATTAGCTGGAACAAACATACAGACAGACAGACAAAAATTGTAAAAAATGTTATTTTGGCCTAGATACCGTGTATACATCCAAATACTTAGTAAAAAGTGGCTATTTTTATATTACAAACAGACACTCCAGTTTTATTTAGTTGTATAGACTAGTAATTGCCCTAGCTTTGCATGGAAAATTGGTTTAACAAAACGAAAACATAAACATATCAACAACCCAGGGGGCAGTCCTGGATTTATCAATAGGCCGTATAGGCCGCGGCCTAGGGGCGGCATATATCAGAAGATGATATAGCTAGATGATTTTGCTATTAAAAAGTGTCACAAAAAATTGTACTTCTTGTTTTTTTTACGCACTTTCTTAGTGACTAATTCAGCCTTCCTTAAACTATGAATGGAAAATTATTATTTTAGAAAGGTAAATGGGGCGGCGAAAATGATTGGCCTACACTCTTAAAAAATATAAATTCGGCACTGCCAGGGGGGTTGATTGAGATCTTATGTTCTCCTGAACATAAGATACATCGATCCGTGTGACGCAATGATTACCATGCTGATAAACATTGCCAGGTTTTCCGTCACGGAATAATTTAACGGGACTAGTGGGATAGACCTGTAACATTATAAATAATAATTAATAATAAAATAATAACGCTTCACACTCATAGCCCCACACTAGGATTCCCTGTGTCGTGGGTGCCATGGACAACACACTAGACAAGGACATTCACACCCAGACCGAGAACAGAAATTCAAACTCATCATTCAAATTTCCGCCTCGCTGGGAATCGAACCCAGGACCCTTGGCGCGGCGATCCGGCATGGTAACCATTGCGCCACACGGGTCGTCATATTATGTTCAATCTGTCAATCAATTAGACCAGCATGAAACAACAAGCTTACCTTTTTCAATCAGAGAAGACTCCCAAACCTATTTGTGACCCTTTAATAAGTCTTACTATCCTTAGAAACAGTGACTCAAAGCAAAAAGATTCAAATTGAAAATTTTAAATCACGTCCAATGTTTCCGATCTTTCAATCTTCATCGAATTCATTTTTCATTTTCCGCTTCGTTGTTGAATGAGTCCGTCCCGTTATCTCTAGCCACAGGGTGGTCATTCAATGAGTTATTAAAACCATCGCGACCAATGATATTATATATTAAAAAGAGGCAGATATGTCATAAGCGCACGCGTTGTGTGACTCAAAAAGTTCCCAATTGGGAACTCTTATTCAAGTGAAGAAAGAGATAGTGATGTAGTTTTGACGTGAGAGCGATAAAGACGTGCGATAAAGCAATAAAGCGTGCCTTGCGGACATCGGAACAGATTTTTCGGTTGATTTGTAAGGGCATAACGTATCCATAATTATTTAAACATCATTGATCGCGACTATTACAAATGAAGTTGAGATTTTTTAGTATTCCTGCTTCATTCTATAATGGCTTTTCACTGTTTGTTTTGGGACGCTATTCATCCGGGATCTTCTTAGCATATTTACGGAGTTATCAATTTATTTCACTCGCGTTCTAGTTTTGCTTTGAGAAATAAAACGATGTATCTAATTAATCTATCTGTCTGTGTATTATATTACTCGTATATAAAACACAAAAAATTGTACTGATATCCTTTATAGACTTTAAAACTATCCAATCGATATGCCCCAAACTGGTTTCATTTGAAAGGCAGTAATGCAAAGATGGTTTAAGACCACTAAAACAATGCATTAGGCTCTTTTTCGATTTTCGAATTTTTCCATACAAACATTTTTTGCGCAATAGCACACGCCGAGTGTACACTATAATTTTACTTATCACATAATTATTGCTCATCAGACAGTTCATGTTTACTATAATTCATATTTTATTCAGTGTATGATAAATGAAAAAGAATATTTCAAGCTAAAATGTATTTTTTATTAAAATATTTTCTGTATGTTTTCTTGTAATTCTCTTTTTACTTTACCAGCCATTTTACAAAACGTCATTACGTGTTTGATTTTCATTGAGAGCAGATGTGTCATTCACGACACAGTTTAAACAGTGCAACAGTGTAAAGTGCTAACGCATCACAACACCGTCGTCGTCGTCGTCGAGTCAGCTGCAGCGCGATGACCTACTTAACATCGCGTGACGATGTAACCAACGGCGGTTACTATTAAGGCGAAGCTACTTTGTTTACGTATAATAATGGAATCTAAATCCAATGAAACACCAAAGAAACAAATTAATTTGGTTACAGAGACAGAATATCAATTGTATGAATTCTATATAAAAGAACGAGATGAAAGAGTTAAGCTGGAAAGCCTCGTTAAAGACTTACGCAGTCAAATAGACATTCTGCAGCAACAATTAAAATGTCTTGCAGAAAATACAAAGCCAACAACTACTTCTATGGATACCCCTGTTCCGCGAATAGAATATGCCACAGATGAAGAAGAACTTGCCCAAGAAACCGAGTGGATTCGAACGAAGAGTAGGAAAAAACGAAAATTGAACACCTCCCCTACTCAAGATCTAGCACCGGAAGAACATAGCGAGCAAACAAAATCTAAGAAAACCCCTTTGCCACCGCCCATCATAGTGGATGGTATTAAGGATTACCAAACTTTTTATGATTTTCTAAATGAAAACCAGGCAACGAATTCGTTCAGCATTAAAATGATGCATGGTGATACTGTTAAGATTAACGCTATAAATGGTGAATCTTATAGAGAAATCACAAAGGCCCTCAGTCTCAATAACTGTCTTTGGCACTCTTACGAAAACAAACAAGAGCGTCCAATAAGAGTCATGGCCAAGCAACTTCCCTCCATTTGTAAGCCAGAAAAAATTATTGAAGACCTCAAGAACAAGGGATACAAAATACTGGAAGCAATCAACAAATTGAGCTGGAGAACTAAACAGCCACTCAATATGTTTATGCTAGTATTCAATAATGAAGAAGACACGAATAAAATATTTAATATAAAGACAATCCTGGGATGTAAAGTTAATGTACAACCTTTAAAAACTACGAAACTAGTGCCCCAGTGTAAAAGATGTCAGGCCTATGGTCATGCACAAAGATACTGCTCCAAACAACCTCGGTGCGTAAAATGTACAGGTAAACACCTTACCAAGGATTGCCAAAAACCTGAAAAAGAGAAACCTAAATGCGTCCATTGTGGAGCTCCACATCCAGCTAATTACAGAGGATGTACTATAGCAAAAGAGATACAACTCATGAGAAACAAAAGAACTAAGTCAAACTCTGATAACAATAAAGGTGACACAATTCATCAACATAATCCACAAAGAGAAAGTTGTAATATTCGTAAAGAAAATAAAGTTACTGAAGTAAGAGCTAAAAAAACGAATAAACTTATCTCGTACGCTGACGCTACTAAGGGAACAGCGACATTATCTAATTTAGAAACTACATCATCAAAAAAATTGGATGATATCTTAAACCTAATGATATCATTCGACGAGCGTCTGAAAAAAATAGAAAATAGCTCTAAAAGTGCTATGATTACACAGAAGAAATGAATACTACTCTAAAGATCATGACGTGGAACTCAAATGGATTACTTAAACACCAACAAGAACTTCAAGTAATCCTGAACAAAGAAAATGTCGACGTGTGTCTAATATCTGAAACACACTTTACTAAACAAACCTTTATTAAATTTAAAGGATATAAATTATACTGTGCATTGCACCCAGATAACACAGCAAGAGGTGGCAGTGCGGTAATCTTGAAAGAAAACCTTCAACATCATGGAACGTATAAATATGAAGAACGAGAAATACAGGCTGTAGCAGTAAGCATCATAACCAAAAGCTATCCCATTACAATAGCGGCAATCTACTGTCCTCCTCGATATTTAATAAAAAAAGATCAATATGTGACCCTTCTAAAATCCCTCGGTAACAAGTTTGTTTTAGGAGGGGACTTTAACGCTAAAAACACTTATTGGGGCTCTAGGCTAAATACACCGAAAGGGAAAGAGCTATTAAGTGCTATAAGAGAGACAAAATGCAATCCTGTATCAACTGGCACACCAACGTACTGGCCAACAGATACTCACAAAATACCTGACTTAATAGACTTCTTCATTATCAAGAATATTTCGTCAACTTATTTAAAAACATATCAGAGTTTAGACATGAGCTCAGATCATTCACCGATATACCTAAAAATAAGTGAAAACGTGTTACTCACAGAACAACCTCTAACCTTAAGTAATAAGTATACAGACTGGAATAGTTTTAAAACGGAATTAGATAACCTAATAGACTTAAAAGTACCTTTAAAAACTCCAGAACAGCTAAATATAGAGACTGAAAAATTTATTCAGCTTCTTCAGCTTACAGCCTGGAAAAATACACCAGATGTAAACAGAAAAGCAAAAGGCAAGACATACCCATTAAGAATTGTGCAACTGATAGCTGAAAAAAGAAAACAAAGAGCTAAATGGCACCAAACGAGATGTCCAGAAGATAAAAGGAAATTAAATAACCTAACAAAGAAAGTGACACGCCTTATTAGTGACTACAATGAAGAACGTACTGATACCTATCTTCAACACTTAACTTATGACCGCAGTACTAACTACTCCTTATGGAAAACTACTAAAAATTCAAAAAAGCCTATCACTCATATCCCACCATTAAAAGATGGCAATGGGAAATGGGCAGTTAGCAATGAACAGAAAGCCAATACATTTGCAGATTATTTAGAGACTATATTCCAGCCAAATCAGATTGAAAATAGTGAAACTTTACAGTTAGATGTCGGAATAATCGACAATGATTGTAAAATAACATTAGTAACACCAAAGGAAGTTCAACGAGAAATTAAAAAGCATATAAATCCACGAAAGTCTCCTGGATTTGATCTCATAACAGGAGAAATCTTATGTAATCTTCCAAGAAAAGGAGTAGTTAAATTAACAACTTTGATTAATGCTTCCTTGAGGTTAAGATTTGTGCCCGATTTATGGAAAGTAGCTGAAATAATAATGATACCAAAGCCAGGAAAACCGATCCATGAACCAGCGTCGTACCGGCCAATATCATTACTACCTGTAATTTCAAAACTGTTCGAAAAACTATTACTGAAAAGGCTAAAACCAATCATTGATAGCAAAAATCTCATTCCTGAACATCAATTTGGATTCCGAGAAAAACACTCAACTGTTGAACAAGTACATCGAATCACAAATATTATAGAAAAATCCCTAGAAGAAAAGAAAGTATGTTCAGCTATATTTCTTGATGTGGCACAAGCGTTTGACAAGGTATGGCATGAAGGTCTGATATATAAGATAAAAAATATGCTGCCGACACAATTCGCAGAAATATTAGAATCTTACGTCTCAAACAGAGTATTTAGAATAAGGTATGAAGACACATATTCCCAGCTGAAGGAAATTAAAGCAGGAGTACCACAAGGAAGTGTACTAGGTCCGGTCCTATATCTTTTGTACACAAGTGATATTCCGCAAATGGAAAACAACAGCATAGCAACCTTTGCTGATGACACGGCCTTAATGGCTGTAGGCAATACGCACAGTGAAGCGATTGAAAAAGTTCAAGACGCTGTTACACAGGTAACTAGCTGGACTAAAAAATGGAGGATTAAACTTAATGAATCCAAATCCATCCATATAGACTTTACCAACAAGAAAAAACAATATTTTCCCGTTTACATAGAAGAAAAGCAAATACCGTATGAAAATACAGCAAAGTACCTTGGCATGACGCTCGACACAAAGTTACGCTGGAAAGCACATGTTAAGAAAAAAAAAGAAGAATTAGAAATACGATATAGGAATATGTATTGGCTGCTTGGAAAACATTCAAAACTATCAATACGTAATAAGCTTATTTTGTATAAACAGGTCCTAATGCCAATATGGACCTATGGTGCACAGCTGTGGGGCTGCACTAAAAAAAGCAATTTACAGATAATCCAAAGATTCCAAAACAAAGTATTAAGGGAAGCAGTAAATGCTCCCTGGTACATAAGGAATGATGACCTCCACCGGGACCTTAACATGGAGTGCGTTGTTAACGTTATTAAAAAATATGCAGAAGCTCATCATCATAGACTTCACCATCATGTGAATGTTGAGGCTACAGTGTAATGTAGTGTTAGTGCTATCGGTAAAGACACATGAATAAAGTGACTTCCCCTTAAATAGAGACAATAAGAAAAGTGTTACTGGACATATTCTTATATAAATGTAGTTTATTAGTTTAAGTTAAATGAAAATTACTTATTAGTCTTGTAGGCTAGATTGTAATATAAGCGGGGACAAACATGTGTCCTACAAAAGGAAAAAAAAAAAAAAAAAATTTACAAAACGAATATACATGTATACTATAGTTTGATTAAAAAACCCTGACGATCCCAAATTACTATTTATTTAAAGAAAAGAAAAAAATATCTATACTATACAATATAGAACTTACTGGCAATGTTTCCCACAGTAAATAGTTTAATTATTCTCTTGTCTTACTGCCTGAAATATTTCAGAATTTCTAGATGCTTTCATGGAACTCTAACTTCAAACAAAACTTAATTATTAGTCTGTCACGAAACGAAATAACTGTATTATTTAGTTTAGGAGAATGCTTTCTATTTAGAAAACTAACTAAAATGACAATTATTTTAAATAAATAGTAGGTGTATAATTTAGACCGTGCATCATAATTATACATACTACTAATTATACCTATAGAACAGGTGTTGTACAGGAATTAGGTTGTGTAATTTTTATATTTCATAAAACTTTCTTTCTTTTTCTTCTTTCTTGGCAACGCATCAGTGATGCTTTGGTGTCGCTGATGTCCATGGGCGGCGATAGCCACTTACCATCAGGTGAATCGTCAGCTCGTTTGCCGGCTATTGCCAAAAAATATACCTAGTAAAAATTACACAGGTCCATGTAGAAGCTTCATATTTTATGAATATATTTTGTGCAGTTTTATGCGATTATAATAAAATGCAAACATATTTCTGCTGCCGATAAAATTCTTTAAATAAGCTAGCGCACTTATCAATTTTGGAGTTTATTGTTACTTTATGTATATGTGGAATAGTAGCCAACCGAATAACTCATCATAAACATAAAACATTAGCAAAATATCTGCGGCACCATTTATAGTAAACTTTCTAATGTACAAATAGATGCACATCCTAGTGAAAGTATGAAACAACTTTTTCGGTCTCTTACACGTATGAAAATGGATGATATCAACACATACATAAAAACACACTGGACGCAGACACGTTATTTCTTTTTCTGTCTTATTAGGTGTTATACTTTTATTTGTAACTGTGTAACTAAGTGTGAAAGATACACTATGGGGATTATTTATCCTACACCGAGCCGGGCACGGGCCGTGCGCCGGACTAGGCACGGTACTTACATTTTATATGACGCGGACATCGAGTGTTTATGCTACACCGTGCGACATCCGTGTCCGAGCCGAGTAAAATATTAGTGACATTGCTCGTGCCCGACTCGGTATAGCATAAATAATCTCATGTAACAAATTAGGGAACATACCAAAACCACGTAACCCATTTTTTCCAACTTCTTACCCCCCTCCCCCCCCCCCCTTCGTGACTATCCGTAGTATATGAGAATACCCCCTCCCTCCCCCCTTGTTTTCACGTGGTAATTCATAAATACGGTTTTCAATATATTTTTGCAAATTTTTCAGTGTTCTCATCTGTGAACTCGAAAAGTAACGAAATTTTCCTAGAGAATATTGACTACGTGACGAAAACCTAAACCCCCCTCCCCTCTGTGACCAAGCGTGGTGTTTTGAAGACCCCCCCCCCTAAATGGGTCACGTGGTTTTGGTATGTTCCCATATATGATCAAACCATTTTCATTGCAGTACAACATCTATTATGTAGGTACACGCACACTCATACAATAACGATCAATAAGCCTATAAGTGTTAAGCAATATTTTCCGGGAAATACAAGATTGATAAAATTACTCTATCATGATCAGTCACAGGCACTTAGGGCGATACAATATTGGACGCTTTTACATCGGACGACACGACAATGACATCTTAGGCTTGCTACACACATGTTCGATGCGGTGAAATTGCTGAATTATTTTTAACCGACTTCAAAAAAAGGAGGAGATTCTCAATTCGACTGTATTTTGTTTTTTTTTATGTTTGTTACCTCGGAACTTTGGACTCGGTGAACCGATTTTGATGATTATTTTTATAATCGAAAGCTGGTGCTTGTCGTGTGGTCCCACTTAAATTTGAGTGAGATCTGACAATGGCATCCATGTCAAAAGCATATAAGTCTTAGAAGTCGGTTATTTTTTTGTAGATTATTTCGGATGAATTTTTGGGATTGCTGATGGGCGCTGAAGCACTCACTGCATAATATCTTATTCGACTCAGGGCCTCACGCGTTGTCCGGCAAAATTGTTCTCAGCTATGTTTGTTGAAAAAGCGTCTGTCTCTAAGATACATTTAGTACAAAACTAAAGTATTTAAATACTATTTTTCAGTCCTTGCAATTGGCATTTATATATTTTTTTAATTTACATTTTTAAGCATTAATAAAACATTTTTAAGCAGCACTGTAGCACCACTTGAAATAGTGCTATTTTTTCTCTCCGCGTGAAGCTAAAGGCCGTTAGGGCTAACAGCAACTATTCGAAAAAACAAATAATGCTGAGTCGAGTCGTTGTCGTATCGTTCAAGGAACATGAGTTTGTTACATACAGCGAGTCTATAACCGAACCCTCCTCAAAGTCACGTCGACGTGAAAATGCTACCTTGTTTATTTCACTAGTTTGTTTGTGATACATTTATAATTAATTTGTGCTTCGTTGCTATTGTGTTTACTAATTACTAGAGACGTTGGGTCATTCGCCCTGCAACCGAAATTCAACCGCAATTTTTTTGCAATGAAAGTTAGTTTATATTGATAGTAAATAGTATATTTTTATTTAATTAAACATTTAAACCTTACAAAAAGTAAAAGGAACAAAGGCGGACTTAATGCTAAAAGCATTATCTATCAGTCAACCTTCGGGAAGTATGACAAACAACGATGGCGGTATTAAAATAGTATAGAGAAGTAACAATTAATAAATAATACATCTTAATGTAATATAAAATTTTTTTATAGGTAACTCATCTTTTGAGTTCTCATACATTTAGATTTCATGCAAGAAAGTTAATAGTAGTTAGGTTTAACAAGTAATAAGTAGGAAAATTACATTTCAGTAATAGGAAATCACCAATAGGAAACTCGAAGTCACAAATGTTCTAAATATTATATCTCCGTATATCTGTCGCCTCAAAATTCCTACTTTGACCAGACAAAGGGTTAGATTAAAAAAAATAACCCTGGAAGTGATAAAACAACCAGCGATCAAACATTTGTATCGACAATTCTATCGAAATATTAATATTGAATCGTTCAAGAGGATTGTTTACAGCTAGTGATGACCCCGCTGTTTCTCTTTCGATCTGCTTGGAGCCGAGGGAGGAGATTGTTCCGCATTTGTTTACTCTCTCGCGTAAATACTACGTTCGGTAAATATCATATCCGTTTCTATTGACCTGTTCAGTGAGGGTACCGCGACGGCAAGTCTGTAGTTACACACTGCAGCCGGTAGTTGAATGACCGAATGAATTAAAAAAAATGATTTACCAATGGATGACAATAACCACTTACGGATAGCTCTTAAAAAATATTTGTATTTCAGATAAATAAATATGGTTGATAACTCGATCACCGCCTTGTATTTGACTGAGGAAGAAAATACCGTGCTGGATGACGTAATTCCTGTATTTACAAGCTACCACGCCCATCCACGTCAAAAACCATGCTGTTTTTGTTTTTCTGTCTGGAAGTTACTGGTAGAAAACAGCATGGTTTTTTATTACGTAATCCAGAACAGTATTTTTCTTCCTCAGTCAAATAGAAGGCAGTGAGTTATACTTCAGTAAAATGATTGATCTCTATCCCATCTGATGGTTAGTGGGGATTGACTTGAAAAAGGTCTATTCAGTGTTCTTTGGAAGTTCTTTTTTAAATAAGGGCATTGGTCCAACACGTACTTGCAGGGCAGTATGATCACCAGCACATCTAAGCGTGTGGGGCAAGTCACAGGAGCACTCGGCCGCCGGGCGCGCGCTCAGCTCTGGACACCGCCACTCCGCGCCCGCTTGACAGACCACACACAGTGCTATCGCGCCCATTAGCCACATTCTGGAACAACACAAGTTAATAGTTTAGTAACTAGATTTTTTTAAAACACCAACAGTTTTGTTTTTACAAACATAGCTAAAAATCTCGATCACAGCTTTCAATTAAAAAGACCGTATCATAATCGATCTATTCGTTTAGGTATTACTATTAGTAGTCGTATTTATTATTCTAGGTCGATGCCACAGATAGACACGCAGGCAATTCATTTATAACACCCCTCTTTTTGCATCAGGAGCTTATAAAAAGACAATACAATTTTTTATAGTATCAATAAACCTACCTACTAGTCACAGCAAAAAAATTACAAAGCCAAATAGAGCACCTTTTGACATTGACATCATCATCAGTTATCTCCGTCCATATAAAACAGCAACAAACATGTCGCCAGCCATAAAAGAAGTCGCTTGGTCTCATACGTCTTTATACTAAGTATGTTTCCCATTCTACATTAAGTAATTAAGGTTTTCGTACAAGGATTCCTTAACATAACGACTTTTTATTTTTAATACAATTATAAATCCAATACTCCACAAGAAGTTTCTACAAATATTTAAGAACAGATTCACGAACGCCAGACCATTTCTAAAACTCCAACACATATTCCACTTATCCCCAAAGTTTTCACGATGTCAGCCAAAT
This sequence comes from Thymelicus lineola, assembly GCA_963932265.1. NCBI lineage: Eukaryota > Metazoa > Arthropoda > Insecta > Lepidoptera > Hesperiidae > Thymelicus > Thymelicus lineola. Next base: position 4,005,072 of record OZ010704.1, read on the forward strand.
CAAAATTTGCTAAAGTACAATTCGGTATGTTTCCAAGAAATAACATCGAAAATGACATAAAAACGCGAAATACCACGTGAATTCACGGCAATTCCGGTGCTATTCTGTGGTACTTGTGGAAGAATAGCTACTACAATGCGTGTGGTTACGACATAATGGGGCATTTCCACTGAGCGACGACCGGACGACGCTACTGCAGTTCTTACCAAGTGATAAGCTTATTACGACTGATTCATTCATTCATTATTCTCCTCAATGGCAAAGCACCATTCCGAAATGGTTTATAACGTGCATAAGTATATCCAGTGATACCTATATGAATAAGAATTGTTTAATTTTGATTCTGATTTTGACAGAAAATTATATAAGTGAACTTTTCTTTTTTCTTTTCTCATCATTCGTAGCCAGCAATGCATCGGTGATGTCTATGTGACGGATGTAGTGAAACTTCTTAACCTGGCTGTGGTATAGCACAAGTACAACAAACTATAATAAATTCAAGATAAATAAAATTTAAACTAAAATATTTAAAAAAGCTGAAATTTCAAAAATGTGTTTTTGTCAGATAAAACAAAATATATGGAAAAGACAAAAAAATTTTCAAAGCCGCAATAACCTCAAAAAGCAGAGTGCTTGTTTTGGTGTAGCTGTAAAGCTCGATAGGGCCAACAGTACTAATGGCATCATTGCACGGGCTACTTTTGATAATTCTAGGAAATCGCCGAAAACTTGTGACTTAAATTCCTAGCAGCACAATATGACATTAACATCAAATTACGGGTCTATTGATAACAGTGAGACAACGGACGGTCATTGCCTAACCGACAGCTATTTAACTATAAAACATAAATAATGTTTAGCCGTATTTGGGCTGGTTAAAATACTGACGGATTCTGGCTTACCAGGGTGTCGTAAGAGGCAAACCACTCTGGCTCACTTAGTGGTAAGGCAGTGGTAAGGGCTCACATAAGGATTAATTTATTAATATTATATTAATGGTATTATTTTCCTGTGAAGCCTGCCTAGCTACTTATCACGCTCTTGCTTAAATCAGCCACCAAATACTCGTCGTGTTCCGACTGGAGGCTTTGGGAGCTATTTTGTTCTTGTCTTTTTTGTTCAGCATAGCATCGGTGATACGTTTGGTATTACTGATGTATATAGGTGACGGTGGCACTTACCAGGTGCTTAGATACTTATCAGATGGATAATTAGCTTGTTTGCAAGCCATAAAAAACCGTGTTCAAATACTTACACATACGGTCAATCGATGGCCAATCAATCAGTCTTTTAATTTTCTTGTACGACCTGTACTTAAAAATGTAATTCCAGGTACAGTGAAGTTAACAATAACAACCCTCTAGCTTAGTTGTTTGCCTGTCTGCGAAGTAAATGGTCTAGGGTTTGATTCCCAGCCGGGTAAGACAGATAAATGTTTTTTTTCTCTGGTCGTTAGTTTTAGAGCTCTTACACGAAAACACGATTAGACACGATACGACGTGAAGTCGTGTTATACTCATTATAAGTAACCTATATCCTATTCCATCTCATGTTCTGCCTGTGCGCTAAATTGCATTAAAATTCTTTCTGTAGTTTTTGCATAAAACAGTAAGAGAAATCCTCATAAGTTTTCACATTTATAATATTACTAGCCCACAGCTTTGCATACGGAAATTATGATTTAAGTTATTCAAAATTTTATCCTGTTATCCCGGGAAACCTTTGAATTTTCCGGGATGAAAAGTTGTCTTAAATATGACCCAGGGTATCAGTAACAACTTTACCAATTTTTATCGAAATCCGTTCAAGGTTTTTTATGTGATGCCCGGACAGACAAACAGACACTTTGAGTTTTATTAAAGTATAGATAATAGTAGGATAATATTCTTAGGATACTACGAAATAAGAATCCTATTGGAATATTAGATGAGTTGACAATTGTCATTTTTTTGTTCAGTTTAATGTCGTGACTAAAGTAAAATCTGAACCCACAAAGGATCCTCAGTGAAGTAATAAAACATCTGTAATAGACTTGGAGTAGGTCGCAAATAGAACTAAAACTTGTTACAAGTTTAGCAATTAAGTTTTATAAGTAAGACTTTTATAAATTAAAATGTTTAAGAATATTGTCTTCTTATGTATATTGTCTTTTTATGTATATTTTTGATTTTGGTGTAAATTCGTTTTGTTAGTTTGTGTACTGTACTGTTTTAAATAAATTCTCATCTTTTACAAAATACAAAAGTACGCACATATTCTGTTTTATTTAATTTCAAGATCAAATTATAACATTATTTCAATGAAATACCAAAACGAACGAATAAAAAAGATACGACATACATTTGACTCCACTCCACATTTTGTGAACAATTTCGGTTTTCAAAGAAAAAAGGGGTTGAAAAAAGGAATTGTCGCGTGTTTTTACATTGTTCCCAAATTTCCCTTCTAATATATCACCAAGCGTTAGTGCTTCTGACATGGGCCGTGCAGTATTCAGTTTGGAACATAGTGGCTTTTTCATTTTCACTGTCGTTTTTAATTATAAAAGCATCTTATAATGGAGTCTTCACATTGTTCCTTTTGCGGGTTTCTGAATTTTTATGTGGCAGGAAAATATCATTTGGTTTTTTGTTTTCTGTATTTTTTGATTTTTGACGCAGAAATGATAACTGAATACTAATGTATAATAGTCGAATATTTGTGTTTGGATTGATAAAATTAAAATCTATTCTGTTAAATAACTAACATAAGTATAACAGAAAAGAAAGTTGGATGAGGTATAGTGAGCTTAAAACCCGAAAGTAAGTGTTTGCAAATAAAATCCATTTAAAAAATTTCGTCACGTTTTTTACTTCATAGGTACAATGCATAAGATTCCCGCAGCGCATCGAGAGCTGTTACTATTTTAGAACAACACTCACACACTCATACCCTCTCAGAATACCTTAAGGAGTCTTATACTGCTCTAGAATTCCCTTTGACATGGAAGGACACACACAAGTGAGACATCACAAGCAAACGGAACCCGAGGACAAATATTTCGACGGACCTTGCAAAGCAACGGCCAAAGGCCAAATTATGGTTTACACAAGGTTTAACAAGTTAACAACATGTCATTTATGGTTCAGATATTCAAATTTACTACGGCTTTTCTGTTACGTTACGTTAATTTGTTAAAAATATGTTTGAAAAAAACTGAATTATCAAAACTAAAATAACACTCAATTAAAAAAATATTACAAAGTTTACATTAACAGTTTTACATTCCATCCATCCATCCATCCATCCATCCATCCATCAGCCCTTGGAGGTCCACTGCTGGACATAGGCCTCCCCTAACTTCCGCCAGTCTGACTGGTCCTGAGCCTTCTGAATCCAGCGGATGCCCGCTGTCTTCTTCAGGTCGTCAGTCCGTCTGGTCGGGGGGCATCCTATACTCCGTATTCCGAGACGTGGGCGCCATTCGAGGACCTTTCTTCCCCAACGGTTATCGGTCCTTCGCACTATGTAGCCACTTGTGGAATAACTTATAAGTCCTATAATATGCCAGCAATAAAAGATCACAAAATTGTAAACGTCAAAGAAACAAATTATTCAAATCGCCTTAGTATACGAATGTACGTAAATGACGTTAGACAAATTTTCAACTGCAGAGTTTATTTTTCTTATTATAAATAATTTGTCCTTATTGTATAATTACTACGATTACATACCTTTATATGTATAAGTACAATTACAAGCACATAATAAGCATTCGCTTCATATATTAAAATACCCGCAAATGTGTTCGCCAGCTATCCTCCGAGACAGAGTGCAGTGAGCCATAGAATTTATGACCGAGATGCGTGTTCCCTAGAGAAATAGAATTAGCAGTGTAATTTATACCGCCAGTAAACAGAGCATTAGCTTCGCGCTTTGAGAACCACTGGTTGGTTGCTTCGTACTAGTTCTGAACTACATCTATTTGTATTTCATGCAAACTTGCTACTATAGGGATATTAACTAGCGTTTAGCTATAGTTTTTTTTAGCAAATTCATGGAAATGAAAATAGAAAACAGAACAATGTCTGTAAATTTTAAAAATTTATAAAAGTTCTACTTTCAAAAGAAATAAAGGTAGTCAATAGGTAAGTATGTTAAAATAATATTACTGTTTATTCAAGAATAATATGCACCGACAACTTTTTACGATCTCAAAGAAAACAGAGGTCGACAAATGATTTACTAATGATTAATGACCCAGATACCAGACTATACATTTCCGAAATATTTCAATGCGCTGAATTCGAATCTGACCGCAGAATTGCTCTATCACATCAAGATTTTGAAATATCCTAACCTGGAAGAGCAAAAAACACCGATTTTGTTCATTTTTGAGGTTACAAAGCCCGGTAGATCCTTTTTCCACCAAAAAGACAGGTAAATCCACATACATGTTTCTGGGTAAGAGTGTTTGTATAATTTTGTCGACCTGTAAAATTAACACTGTGTCATTATTAAGTCATATGAAAAAGGATTTTATGAAATCCCTGGAGTAACGCTAAAATCACGGAAATATAATATAATTGTAACAGAAAACACATGATTTTTTATGTTAATCCGTCTTAAAAAGTAAAAGTACAATATAATTTATAAAAAGTTCTAAGTTATAAAGTTCACTATTCTTCACGCCGCTTATCTTTCTAACGCGAACAGCGTGAAGTGTAAAAGCTCTTTCCTTGGAACAAAGAGATTCATCGTTTGTATAACAAGTTTTAAATAAAAACGCAATAACTTTTTTCCAACACTAATTCAATGCTTCGGTCGTTTCGTTGGAGAATAACGGAATAAATGTAGCAAAGAAGTATTTTAATTACCATCATTAAAATCATCATTAGTTAAATCCTTACGCTTACCAGTTATGCTACTAGATCTAAATTATTGATGAGATTACCGAGAATTACTGAAATGTTTTAAAATATATGTTTGCAAACAAGGGGACTAGCGACAGAATTTGATTAAAATATTTTGAGTGGTTTCAAAGCTTAGCGTGTAGAATACTACGGGCATCGTGATAAATTATCTAATATATAAAATTCTCGTGTCACAGTTTTCGTTGGCATACTCCTCCGAAACGGCTTGACCGATTTCGATGAAATTTTTTGTGCTTATCCGGTATCTATGAGAATCGGCCAACATCTATTTTTCATCCCCCTAAATGTTAGGGGTAGTCCACCCCTAAATTTTATTTTTTATTTTTTAGACAAAATTTTTAATTTCTATTTTTTATGATACAACATACAAAAATACATACAATCCTCAATTTTCACCCTTCTACGATCAACCCTTATTTTTTAATAGCCATTTTAGTAATGCGATACGAAGTTCGCCGGGTCAGCTAGTTTTTATATATTAAGAAGAAGATACATTCATACATACATATATTATTTCTTTCACTAGAATTATATAGGTATAATTTAATTAATTAGCCTATCAATTAATGTAGGTACCTAGTTAATTAGTGAATATTTAAATATAATTTTAATAATTTATTAACTGTGACCGGGTATATTAAAATGCACAGTCATTATAAATTAACTAAATATCAGCAGTTATAGCATATAGTTATGGCTTGATAGGTGAATAATTTAATTACTCCCTATACAATGAAGTGTTAGAGGTGTATTGACTAAACGTTTTCATTTTTACTTTTTTTTTACTTTATAGTCAAACAATTGACAAAGCTCTGTATAGCCAAACAATTGACAAAGCTCTGTTATTATACTAACGCCATCTATTGCTAAGAAATGTAAACTTATTATAACTATTTTAGACAATTTTTTAGACGAGTCTCAGGTATTTAGTTAACGATCTTACGGATCTTTTTCAGGACACAAAATAAAAATAGTTTTAGAGGACAGATAAAATAATTTAATCTCAAAACTTATTTCTATTTACTATCACTTATTTTTCAAAGCAATTAATTCTAAACAAATTCTAATCAAATTAATATTTAACCTGGATAGCCACCACCCTTGAGCATGAGTCAGCCGCCAAACGACTCGTCGTTGTCCAGCTGGGGGCTTGAGAGCCAGTTCTTTTTTTCTTTATCTTCTCTCTGAATTGGCCGACAACGCATCAGTGATGCCTTTGGTGTCGCTGATGTCCATGGGTGATGATAGCCGCTTACCTCATGGTAAGCCACCTGATGGTGGATCGTCAGCTCGTTTTCCGCCTATTTCCATAAAAAAAAATTAAATAAAAAGTAGTGCTAAGATTTTTTACCACATAATACTCTTCTAAAAACGAACTACACGTTTATTTCCACATACACACGCACACAATGTGTCATATATGTAATGTGTCATATACACATAGGTACGCACACAAAGCAGCAACATATTGCATACGTTCACGCAAAGACTATTATACAAACTTGTAAGGGCTGCAAAACAACTATGAAAACCCAGCCCTCCGCAAACTGAAACTACAGGAGTTTAAAATCGCCGTCAGTGATAGGAAGACCGTTTCGCAAAAAGGTCGTTTAGCTCGTGTCGAAAGCTCAGTGACAAACTTTGACTATTTTTTACCAAACTTTGACTATTTTACGGTACGCTGAAATTTAAAATTGATATTGGCAGCCGGATTTGCTGATACTGTTTGGAATATTTATATGCGACGGAACATGGTCCGGTTTCACTCAGTTGTAAAGTCAGGGTTTCATGTCACCTGACAAACTTGCCAAAAAATAGAAATAATTATTCCGTGCAGTGATAGCCTAGTGGTTAGAACGTTGGTCTCCCGAACGCGGGGGCCCGGGTTCAAATCCTGGCACGCACCTCTAATTTTCAAATATTATGGGCGTATTACAAGTTAATTATCACATGCTTCGGTGACGGAAAACATCGTGAGGAAACCTGCACACCTGAGAGTTCTGCATAATGTTCTCAAAGGTGGGTGAAGTCTACTAATCCGCACTTGGCCAGCGTGGTAGACTATGGCCTGTACCCCTCACATTGTAAGAGGAGACCCCGAGCCCAGCAGTGGGACAATTATGGGTTGTTGCTTTGCTTTGCTTTTATATATTCCGTATGTTTAGACGAGTCTTATTTATTATACGAGTAAACAATCTCACAGGGTCTTTTTGTTATAATTTTTAATTTCAAATTAAGCCATACAAATAAAGAACTTTTTCCTGTGTGGGTAGTCATAACATAAACACACGTTTTTATTTTGCTCACAGTTTTTTGAGTTTTAAAAATATATAAGTAAAGTTTTTTACATGTTGTGTATATAATAATAACCTGCAAAACCCACCTGCAATCACTGGTTATCACATCTCTCTGGAATATTTCACATAAATATTAAAACATCACTTCACTTCATTTTCTCATCATGGAAGCCAAGCTTGTTCAGGGCATGGAAGAACTTGAGAAGTTAATCAGCTCTCGTATGGCTGAGTATGATGACAAACTGCAGAAAGCCAGCACTGGATCAGCATCCGCACCTCAAGACCTCATATCATTATCAAGTGAGTTCTCCGATTTCAAGTCTCTAGTGTGGAAGACATTCAATGCCATGAAAATCCAATTAGAACTCCTCACTCTTGGCTTAGATAGACATGAGAATATCCTACGGCGAAAGGTACTTCTGTTCCATGGTGTTCCTGAGAAGCCCAATGAAAAAACACCTGATGTTGCTTTAGGAGTAATATCACGTCAATTAAAGTTGACAGATGTTGCACCGGAACATTTACAAGTTTGTCACCGTCTGGGCTCCTCCCAGGCTAAACCCAGACCCATTCTAGTCAGATTTCTAAACATGGAGCATAGGCATTTGGTCTGGGACAGTAAAACTGAATTAAAGGGCACTGGTGTAACAGTAACAGAGTTTCTAACCAAGTCCAGGCATAAAGTATTCATGGCCGCTCGTAGTCACTTCGGGGTCAAGCAGTGTTGGACAGTAGAGGGTAAGATTACTATACTTCTTCCCGATAAAACCCGACGGAAAATCGAATCCATGAGGGAACTCGACTCTTTAATATCTCAACATCCATCAAGACTCGATGCTCCTACGGAAGACAATAAGAGCTCGACAAGTACCGCGTCTCCTAAAGCTGTCCTGCAGCCTCCAAAAAAGTCTCGAAGACGTAATTAGAGTAGTTATTACTTTTTCTTCTTTTTTTACATTCTCGCTGCAGATACTTATCATCTATCATGTTATTAATTGTACTTCGTTGTCTTTTGTTGCTTATCATTACTTATGTACATACTTATAGACGTTTCTTTTATGCTTTAATATTAAAACACTTGATGGTACTTTTAAAATTGTATAAACACTTAAAATTTTTAGAATTCCAAACATTGTATGAAGTTATGAATGTCCGATTGACACTGACTTGACATGACATTTTCGCCATCGTTGAGTTGACGCATAAATTGTCAAGCGTGTGTCAGTCCGGTGCGTTCGGAAACTTGTAACTAGTTTGTATCACAATACATAGACCAAAGTAGTATTTTGTAAATCAGTCGTAGTGAGTTTAATAACTTATAGTTTTATTTTTTCTTTTTATCATAATTATTTTGTAATCTTCTTTTTTGACACTGTAAATTATAATGTAAAATTTATATTTTTTCCACCACACCAGTGCGCAGTGAGTTTTTGCAGGTGTTGCTGCATCTTATTTTAGTTTTAATAAGTGCATTTAGTCCAGACATTATATATATATATATATATATATATATATATTATAGGTATATTATATTATTTTATAGTTAATTTTTATTGTTTATATACATATATTATTATAAAATACGTACATTTTTTTTTATTAAATTATTTTAATGGATGTTTTAGAAGAAGTTGTTTTTGAAGATAGTTTTTTTACTTGTTCGTCTACGGATGATAGTTTTGTTAGTGTGGACAGCGAGACTCCTGACGTTATTACACTGCATGACCAATTATCCTCTATTCGTTCCGCTCATTCCAATACACTGAATATTGCACACATAAATGTCCAGAGTGTTCCACGGCACTATTCTGATCTTCTAGCATCTTTTAGCAGTAAGTCTCTCGACGCACTCCTTATCTCCGAGTCCTTCCTCAAACCGTCACTTCCTTCTACCCAGTACGCATTACCTGGTTTTGTTCTCGTACGTAACGACCGTGTAGGTAAAGGGTGCGGCGGGGTCGCAATTTACTTGCGTAATGATTTCCCATACAAAGTCGTCAGGGCGTCTCCCTCCGAGTATTCCGAATCAGCAGAATTCCTCTTTCTTGAGGTAACAGTGAACAACACTAAAATATTGCTTACTGTATTTTACAGCCCGAATTTAACAGTTGATTATTTTGACACTTTTGAACATGTGCTCAGCGATCTATGTCCACTGTATGAGCATATCATTATAATGGGAGATTTCAACACATGTTTATTAAAAAATGATGCCCGTACAATTAAACTCACTTCTATAGTAAATTTTTTCAATCTACAACTGTTACCTCTATCCGCTACCCACCATTTTCCTAACTGTGTCCCTTCTCTTCTCGATTTGATGATTGTCTCACGTCCTAGTAACGTTGCTTCTCACGGACAACTTACATCTCCCTTCTCTTATCATGATTTGGTGTATCTTTCCTATCGCTTTCGGACCCCCAAACCTCTTCCTCAATATCTTTTCCTCCGTAGTTTTAAGGGCATCGACTTGGAGGCATTGCGGCAGGATGCAAAATCTCTGGATTGGTCACACGTGTTCTCCAGCGCAAATATCGACGACATGGTACAGGGATTTGCTAACTCAATTCTTAGTCTGTTCGACAAACATGCTCCGGTTCGACGCGTCAAGATTAAGCACAGACCCACACCATGGCTGACGGATAGAATCAGGCACGCGATGGCTCTTCGCGATAAAGCCAAGAGAAGATGGAAGAGGGTACCATCCGAGAGTAATCTGATGCGCTTTAAAGAATTACGTAATCGCTGCAATCGTCTGTGTAGAGAAGCAAAAAGGCGCTACTTCCACGACTCTCTCAATAATCGTAGTTCCACAGATACTTGGAATTTCCTAAGATCTGTTGGCATTGGTAGGTCTCGGGCGACTGTGTGTAAGGATATTAGTTTAAACGACTGCAATAACCATTTTTCTCAGTGCCCCGTGAACCAAGATCCTTCTATCAAATCAACTACTCTGCAAACACTGTCAAGTCGACCGAGACCAAGCCATTCCCCATTTAATTTCAGAGTCATTAGCGAGGAGGGCGTGAAAAAATCTATCCTTGCTATTTCTTCTACTTCCACTGGCTCTGATAATATATGCTCAAGAATGATAGTATTAATTCTTCCCCATGTCCTTGGTGTCCTTACTTTCATATATAATTACTCCTTGTCAACCGGCTCTTTTCCTTCAGCTTGGAAACAAGCACATGTAGTCCCTATACCTAAAGTCCCGTCTCCTTCATTACCGTCTCACTTTCGCCCCATCTCCATCCTACCGTTCCTATCTAAAGTTCTTGAGCATATTGTCCATTCTCAACTATCTTTCTACCTGACAGCCAACTCCCTTCTTAGCCCCTATCAGTCTGGTTTCCGCCATAGCCACAGTACTGTTACCGCTATTATTAAAGTTACTGACGACATACGGTGGGCTATGGAAAACAAGCAGTTAACATTGTTAGTCCTGTTAGATTTTAGTAACGCCTTCCCCTCTGTTGACTTTGACATTCTTCTTGCCATCCTACAATCTATCAATCTTTCCTCTTCCACTATTACATGGTTTGACTCTTATCTTCGGGGCCGCTCGCAACGCGTCAAAATTGACGATAAATTCTCTTGTGCATGCAACCTGAATGCGGGCGTGCCTCAGGGTAGCGTTCTTTCTCCCTTACTGTTTTCTATTTTTATAAATTCCGTTACTACCGTCATCAATTCTAACTTTCACCTCTACGCAGATGATTTGCAGATCTACCACCACTTTACTCCTGAACAAGCAGTTGCCGGCATAGATATTGTTAACAGCGACTTAAGCCGTATCAATGACTGGGCAAAATCATTTGGGCTCGCTCTTAACCCAAGCAAATCACAGGCCATCATTATAGGTACTAAATACGCCCACAGTAGGATAGATATATCTTTGTTGCCTACCATTAAACTGAACGGTATTCCTATTCGATATACAGACACTGTGAAAGATCTAGGGGTGATTATTGACTCTAATCTTTCGTGGCGTGCTCAGGTCACTGAGATTGGTCGTAAGGTGCATTATGCTTTCCATACGCTAAAATGTCTCCAAGGATTTTTGCCTTTTAAAACTAAAGTTTCCCTCGCTCAAACCCTAATTCTACCTGTCATAGACTACGCTGACGCCTGCTACTTAGATGCTACCCAGGAGCTTCTAAATAAACTTGAGCGCTTGCAAAACTTGTGTATTCGTTTCATTTTCGGAATTGGTAAGTATGACCATGTTTCTCAACTTCGCAAGGATCTCAAGTGGCTCCCTATCCGCCTTCGCCGAAACACTAGGATATTATGTCTGCTTTACAATATCCTGCATTCTCCATCATCCCCGACTTACCTGCGCGAAAGATTCTCCTTTGCTCGTCCATCTATCGCTCCCTGCCGGACTCACCTAAGAACCCTTCTTGAATATCCCCAACACAAAAGCTCTTCATATACCCGTTCCTTCACAGCTCATGCAGTCAGACTTTGGAACTCGCTCCCGCCTAATATCCGTGATTCAAAAACTTTATACATCTTTAAGAAAAAAGTCCGAGAACACTATTTATCTTTAAGTTAGATTAATAAATTGATTTAATTTTCTTTTTCATTCTATCTTTCTCTCATTATATTGTACGTAGTTTTATATGTAAATTTATACATGTTGTTATATATTATATGTATATTTATGTATTATATATATATGTTATATATGTATGTATTTTTATTTACATTTATAGTTATGTTTATTATATTTAAATAGGTATTACTTGTTTTTACTGTGTGCACGCTATCTACCTTTCTTTCACTTCTCCAGTCGCAGGTCTGCTGGAAGAAATTTCGTTAGAGATAAGCAGTACCTTTGTACATTATTTCCTCACTTGTTTTTCATATAATTGTTTATGTGTACATAAATAATAAATAAAAAAATAAATAAATAAAGAAACGAATTTAAGAATTTTATCATACTAATTTCTGTTTGTTACTTAGAGTTCCGAAAAAAACGAAAACCCTTATAAGATCACTCGTGTGCCTGTCCGCCCTTTACAGCCAATTTACTCTGAAACTACTGAACCAAATGAGTTGAAATTTGGTTCTCATGTAATTTTTTGTGACCCAA